>OX465297.1:189626173-190226173 GCA_949987735.1 Leucophora obtusa
TTTTTTTTCATTAATTTTTGAAGATTATATCGGGTACGTGGGCGCCAGTATTGTTGATGATTATCGGGGCCCGTTTTATCGCATTTCCCATCGTTCTGGAGATAAATAAATTCTCGCACTCTTGTCAGATATTCTCTTTGAGAACTTCTATGCTTGTTCGCATAGATCCGTGACTTCAAAAAATCCCAAAGAAAAAAGCCTGAAGTGGTTAAATCGGGCGATCCTGCTTGCCACTGAAAATCGCCAAAAGGAGACATTAGGCGACCCGGAAACGCATCCTTCAAAATGGCCACTGTCGCGCGAGCTGTATGTGCGGTTGCGCCGTACGGATGGAACCACCTGTCCTCCAGTCCCAATTCATCAGTTTGCGGCAATATAAACTCATTGATCATGATTCTGTCAGCGACCGTGTTAACCGTGTTACCCATGGCGTCCTCGAAAAAATAAGCCTCGATGACACCTTCGGCATAAATGGCGTACCATGCACTAACTTTGAGTAGATGTAATGGCTATTCCTGAATGATACGTTTATTCTTAGTGTCCCAGAAGCTTAAAACTTGCTTGTTTACGTATAAGTTCAGATGAAAATGGGTCTCGTCGCTCATGATAAATTTTGACAGAAAATCGTCCATTGCGTCGTAGTTCCATAGCTTGTCTACATGTATTCTATATCTGTTTACTTTACAATATTAAAGTAAAACTGACAGTTGCCATCATTTGCAAAAAATCTTGCGATAGGGTGATGAATTTTGGGGCACCTTGAATTTTTACAGCTTTTTCAAAAGTATTTCTGAACAACATGCAAAACCCATTTAACTATACTTCTAAAACATTATTGTTCTAGAAGTGATTCTGGAAAGTGATTTAATTTTCGCGGGACTAATACTTTTTAAAATTTCTTTAAATTGTTTATTTTTTTGAATATTTGCAATTAGTTTTTTCCAAATTAAATATTGTTTTAATTTAAAATTTTTTAGAAATGATGAAACATAGCTTTCTAAAATAGTACTGAAAAAAATATTGAATTGCAGTGCACCTTTTGCACTTTATTAATAAGTACTTTTATTGAAGTAAATATGACACAATATCTCACAGGGACAAAGTGGTGTTTTTGGCAGTCCACAGTGATATAAAAGATTAGCTCAGCGGTAGAGGTCTAGACTAACAATCTTGAGATCGCTCAGATGGCGGCAATAATTTTTTTTTTTTTTAAATAAAGAACTTTTTTTGCAAAGTTTTTTTTAATTTCAATTGATAAAAGATTTTCCTTTGCAACTGCTAGGTTAGCAACTGCAGTATTACCGAGAATAAATTTAAGAAAAGAAAAATTTAAATATCATTGCAGTATCAATCAAAAAACATTGAACAGCTACCGACATATGTATGTATGAAATGCTCAAATGAAAGCTAAATTTATCAAGATTAATAATAATAATAATAAAAAAAAATACTATACGATTTTATGGTCCAAATTTGAAAACTTTGTTAAAAAGCGCAAAAAATGGGGTATCGAACGCAAATTGGAAAAAACAAATTTTTTTTCCAGATTCAGCGTCAGCATACAATAATTTATTATAAAATATGCATTGCGGTAGGAGATTCTTCAAAAACTTAAAATTAGTTATACTTAGTACTACCTGTACCGAAAAGTATGTGGCCACACGTACAAATGGCGGGTCAAGTACTCAGATTATGTGTTTTTTCATTAATATAAATCTTAACCAGTCTTCAGAAAGAATTTCGGGATATAACATCGGACGAATATTTGAATCGGTATCACGCAGTCGAATGAAAGAGTGGACATAAATTCTCAAAAACTAAAAATGAAATTAAAAAAAAAAAATATTAGAACTAAGAAAACCGATAATGCCTCATGCATACTAAACCCAAAACTAGTAGTTCAAATTTATTGTGTTTTCGTTTGTCAAATCCCATACAAATTTCAAATCGAAAACTAAAAAAAAAACGAAAACTTCTAGTTTTGTACAAAAACAGCTTTTGTACAAAGGCGACCCTAATTGTTTAAATTTTATCTGTTTACAAAAAATAAAATAAAAGTCAGGTAAGTACGGATAGTCGTTATTTTTACAAGTAGTTATACACTAATAGAAAGAAGTCAGAAAAAAATTTAGTTAAAACTTCTAAAAATTGATGCTGCAGAAAAAACTTTTAAATTAACAGATTATTTTTGCTATATACATATTAGTAATATAGGAACAGCAAAAATAAAACTGTTAAATATACAGAATTTTAGTTATATTTGAGCAAAATTTTTTTAAATGGAGAATAGCAAATTAACCTGCTAAAATTAGCAAAAAATTTTGCTAAATAAATAGTACACTCAAAAAAATAAGTTAGTGGAAAAATTAGTAAAACGTCTTGTATATCAAGTGTACTAGTTTTCAGCAATTTTTTTTGCTTAAATTCCGTTTTCAGCAAAAATTTTAGTTATATTTTTTTAGCACTAAACTAATTTTGAACTAATGTTTTACTAATTTATTTTGCTACAAAAATTGTGCTGATAACCGCATGCATAGCGTGGACGACAACCAGATAGACAAGATGTAGATGTCGCAGCTTGTCTGGAAACGGAAATGACAAAATAAAGAAAAACAACTCTACACATATTCTACATTTAAATTTTCAGCAAATAAATTAACTAAAGTAAAATTTCGCTACAAGTTTTTTGAGTTTTTTTCAGTCTACTAATATTCAGCAAAAAGTTTAGTGATTTTAGCAAGGATTTTTTTCATTTGCAGTCGACTAAATGTTAGCAAAACTTTTGCTGAAGATTACTATTTTTTTGGTAAAAATCAGCTCGCTGATTTTCAGCAAACCTTTTGCTGAAATTACCAACTTTTTTGCAAGCAAGCTCCTGACTAAAAATTTGCTGACACAGCAACATTTTTTGCTGACTTTACTGACTTTTTTTTTTGAGTGTAGTCTAAAAAATCACCAAAAAATTTTAAATTTTCGAAGTTGTTTTTAGATTTTTTTTTTTAAATGCAAATAAAAATCGAGCCTTTTGAAAACAGCAGTTTACAATTTTTTTAGCAAATATTTCTGCTGATTTTAGCAGAATAGACTGCTATATGCATTCAACTAAATTTAGCTTAAAAATAACAAAATTTTTATAGATATAACAGTTTATTTTTGCTATTTTTAGTCTACAAATATTTAGCAAATTTTTCTACAGATTTTACAGTACAATTTGCTATTTTCAATTAACTAAAAGTTAGCCTAAATGTAACTAAAATTCTGTAAATTTAACAGTTTTAATTTTGCTGTTCTTTAGTAAAAAAATCTGCTAATTTTAGCAGTTTTTTCTGCAGCATCATTTTTAACTAATTCTTAGTAACTTTTTCTGCTATTTTTACAGATTTATTTCTATGAGTGCAGGTATAGTTATAAAATTCAAATAAAACAAACCTATTGTCAATACTTTTCTTTTTTTTTCTTTTGTTTATAATTTATAAAGTGTTTTCGCCTCTTTATTCACAATTTAAATTTTATTCTTCGAAAACTCCCTTATATTTGTTTGCGCCAATGTGGCATCATACCGTCTTTTACTTGTTTTGTCCGATGTGCGGTCCGATAGCGATTGTATATCCTAGTCTTATACTCTTCTTGGTATTACCAAGCCGAAGCGTTTTTAAGCGATTTCTTGAAGGAGATTTTTATAATTTTATTCACGAATTAGCATTTTTAATTTTATTCGACGAAAATTCCCTTATATTCGTGTGTGCCACCATGCCGCATTTACTTGTTTTGTTCGATGTGAGTTTCGATAGCGATTGTATTTCCTAGTCTTACGAAACTGAAGCATTTTTAAGCGTTTTCTTGAATAAGACTTTTATAATTTTATTCACGAATAAGATGGTACTCTTTCCGGTAAATAAAATTCGGGCCCAACTTTATTTCAGTTTCTTCTGATATTTTTTACAGTGGTATAAAGAACCAAAATTTCGAAAAAGTGAATTGTATTGCTTTGTGGTGGTTTTCTTATTCTTCGGTTCATAATTCTTAAATAAATCGTATTAATTGCAAAAGTAGCACTCAAATTGTAAATAAGAATCCTTTATTTGGACGTCTGACACGAAAAGATTCACGATTGATATTTTCGATTTTTCTTGAAAACTGTCGAGCCGATATTTATGCAACATATTAATTCTAAACTATCTGAACTAACAGACAACAAATGACCTAAAAACCTGATTCGGCCCGATATTAGGGAAGTCGGGATTTGCGCTTTTTAAACACGTCTTTGTGGTGTGCATTTAATGGTGCATTTAATTATTTACTACAAAAAATAATTGACCTGACCCACTTTTTATTACACTCATTACACTGTGAACCAATTTCAGGTTAGCAAAAGTTAGGTCGATTCTGAGAGTAAGGGGTGAAAATAGAGGCTAAATTAGAAGACCCGTATCGCGGCGTTGCTTTATGTTAGTTCGAATTTTTTATATGGTTTTTTGGCTATAACTCGTCGATTAATTGATATTTTTTAAATCTGTAAAAGCCAAATTATAGCTAGAGACCTGTGCAACAATTTCATATGATACCCATATTGAGTATGTTGTCATCAGCTAAAATGCAAAATTCTTACAAAAACTAAAAAAAAAATACCTTTTTTAAAAATGGTCCAGCTTGTGAGATCTCATTGCTAGACCTGAGATATTTTGGGAATCATCATAAAACAAACCAAAGCTTATTTTGAGGGTAAATTTTTTACTTTTTTCGTGAGTGGGTCTAATGTATCTATATATATATATTTTTTTTTCCACAAAACATCTTATTTTGTGAATGTAAGTTTTCACGAAATTGTTACTAATAAAACAAAGTTTTGAAATGGAAAGAAATTCTATCCCACCACAAAAAAATGGAGTAATTCTTTACAAACTACTTTTTTCACTGCTCACAGGTATCCGTTAGTGCATTTTTACTGCTTTTTTAGGAGGAATTTTGAACAACTTCAAAAAATCATTTTCTTCATTGCTTTCAAAGTTAGAATATTTTTACAGCTTTTTTAGAATTGCTTTTGAACAACATTCCAAAAATCACTTAAGTATTGCTTCTAAAGCTTAATTGCTCTAAAAGAGATCCTGATTTTGGCATCATTTGGTATATCTAAGCAGAAGATCGCGGGTTCGATTTCTGGAGGGACCAATATTTTTAATTTTTTTTTTAATACATATTTATAAGGAATTTGTTTAAATTTAAGATCTTTTTAATTTTTCAATATTTAAAAATATAAAAAATAAAAATGATGAAAAATAGTTTTTTATGCGCTTATGAATATAGTACTGAACACAATACTGAATTGCAGTGCACCTTTTGCACTTGTTTAAAAGTACTTCAATTGAAGAGAATAAACAATTTCTCGCAATGACAATGTGGTGTTTTTATGCCAGTGAAATTCCACAACAAAAAATAGCTCAGCGGTGGAAAGCTAGATTAGCAAGTTCGATACCAGATGGGGGAAAAAAACTTTTGTAAAATAAAAAAGAAATATAATTTTTTTTTGGAAAAACTTTTTTTAACTTTTAATTGGTGAAAAACTCGTTAACTCATTCAAAAAGTACTAAAAAAATGTTGAAGTGAGACTACTCCTCTCCTATGACACCTCAATGTAAAAATCAAAAGTGCTTTTTCTACTGCTTCGGTATATCTTTTTTTGCTGGGATGTTATTGTTTTACAACAAAAGCTTAAAAAATTTGTTCCGAAACTTATACTTACATACAGCTGTATGCAACGGTAAACGTGCTTTTTAGCCTCCTATAAAATATGTGTTTTTGTAAAAATACCACAGATTTGGACGATAGCTTCACATTTGCGAATAGTACCCATTAGGAAATTGCCAGTGGTACAAAAAATCATGCACTGGCGTACTACTGGGTAACTGTGGTGTTAAAACTAAATGACTGGCGGAATACTGATTTTGGACACTTTGCCAGCATTTTCATAAAGAATTTTTACAAAAATTTCGGTGGTTTATAAAAAAAAACTACTGCAAAAAATTGGCTTTGGTGGTTATGCATTACTGTCCATTATGAAATTGCCAACGATACGAAACCAATGCACTGTTCGCGCCGTGATTTTTAAAAATGATGACGCTTTGTTGTAAAAGGTTTGTAGTGAGAAGGTTTCACGTTCAATTCTGGTTTCTTGATTTTTTTAATTTAAAAACTATTTGATTCATAAAGTAGATTTTTTTTTGTTTGTGGAAGAGCTTCTTTAAACCAACTTCATTTCTGTTTTCAAAACGTTGGTATGTTAGTTCAAACAAACTTTTTGCCAGTGCTATCATTTTTGCCTAATCAGTAGTTATACAGCTGTGGTTCATTTATGTTTTTAACCACTAATCATTATTATTAGTTCAGTGGGTTCAAATCACAGCAGGACCGAAAAAATACATATGAAATTTTCTGAAAATTTTATTTTGGAAAATCTATTTCCAGACCAATTATTTATTTGCTTTGCCAGCGTTTTGCCAATGTTAAAAATTTTGTTTCCCCAGCGCTTTTGCGGCACTTTTTAAACTGCACCTTCTTCTGTCTAATGATGTTAACATTTTGGGAATGGAAAAGCACTTTTGCCAGTGCCTTGCCATCGCTCTCCCATTTGTATTTTTCTGACTGGGTACTCTTGTGTATTTTAAGGAACTCCTATATCCTAGTTAATCCTAGTTATTTTCATTTGTAAATTTATTTAGTTACTTACCTTAATGTTAACATAGTGAATTAACATAAAATTGTTGTTCGGTTTTTGAAGGGAGTAATTAAAATTTTAAAAATTTTCGTAAGATATTAATTTTTAACGGAATTTTTTTGTAAAACTGTTTTTTTTTTTAAACCAACTAAGATTTATAACTTAAAATATGAAACAAACTATATATTGCACTCTTGTTATTTTTTTCTTTTATTTTTTAAACAAAATTTATTCTTGGGATTTTATAATATTTTGAAAATAATTTTGAATAAATAATTATTTGTTTTATTTAGTACTATAATAATTTTCTAAGTTTTGTTAATGATTTATTATTACTATTTACTGATGTATATTTTTAGTCCGTGAGACACGCGCGCACTTAACCAGCAACAAACAGCAACTAATGTTGTCTAGAATAAAAAAAAAACGTATAGAATTTTGTTTGTTTTTCAAAACTCAACCGAACAACAGGACACGGCTGTAAGGACTAAACTAAACTTGTGACTTGTGAGTGACTAAACAACACAACCCAACACATACACACTCTTACAAAAATTATCATCATGTTGTAATAACGATAAAAAGTTATAAAACAGAAAACGGAACGGTAGCTTCAAATATTTTTGTATTTGGTAACAGAGTACGAGTGGTTACATCAGGATGAAATGAGAAAAAACCACCTCTCTTTTTAAGGATTTTGGTTTAGTAAAGTTAAGTGTAAACAAAATGATCATAACATATTTTATTGTTGGTTTCAGATAAAGTCCTTTTGGTTTTTAGCTTTTGTGAAGATAGTTTATTTTTTAGATTTTTTTCCTTTTTTTTTTTGAAGATTTTTGTTCTTTTTAAGGATAATTTTGTATATTTTATTAACTTTCACATGTTTGTTTTGGTTAGTTTGAGATGACCGCTTTACATTGATGTTTGTAATTGTAATTTTATTTGTTTGTATGTATGTATGATTGCAAGGTTTATACGCGTTACTCGTTACAACTTTCTGCGGCGGCAACTGAAAGTGTTTTGCGCTAATCACGGTTGTTGTACATTGTTTTTGCTGTTAATTTTAAAATTCCAATTTTTTTCTATTACACGCGCTGACAGAAGTCTTGGTAAGCGCCAGCATCGCTGTCGCGAATTTTTCAACAAACCATTAAATAAAAAAAGTAATGCTTCACCAAAACTACCAACTAACCAAACAATCATACGTCTATACTTATAAAGCACTCATACAACCCAAAAAGCCACCCACTCGACAGCCTCCCCTAAACTCTCTTTCACAACAAACTAAACAAAACAAAACTCTCCTTTTTTTTGTTATGGCTTTTGAAACAACAACAACAACAACAAAAAGGGAAAATAGAGGATGCGAGTTAAAAAAAGCTAAAAAAAAATTCTTCTGTCTATTTTAAAAAAGCAGAAAAATTTACAACAACTTTAAAAAAAGTACAACAACTACGAAGATAAAACATAGTAAGGACCCATAGCAACCCCCGTCAATGCTAGAAACAACATCCCCTTCGTGATTTTTTTGTTGTTGTTTATAAACGAGGCGAAAAAAAGCTTTCTCTCTCCTCATACCTTTGCCACATAATTTATATAAAAAGGGGAAATTCTCTTGTGTGATAATGATGATAAGGACGATGATGATTATGATGTTGACTGTTTATTATTAAAAGGTATGAGTGAGGAAGTATAATTGTAATTGCTGCTTTTGTTGTTGTTAGTGTATGGTGCGGCGAAAAAGACAAGTATAAAATAAAAATAACCAACCGAAAAAAGGATAATAATAATTCTCCCTATTTTCTTTTTTTTTTTTGTAGAATAAAGCGCTTTTTTAATTTTAATTTTATTTTATGTTTGGTTTTTTATTTGACGTTGTTGTTGTACAATTTTTATTATTATTTTTTTTAATAGGTTGAAATGAAAGAGAGTGATGTGATGATAATTTTTTTAACTCTCATTTCGATTGCTCTAACTTGCTCTATGTGTGTAATGTAATAATGTGTATGTGCGTATGTAGATAACTAGTAAATGCTCACACATATGCAAATACAATAACAAACAAAAAGAAAAAAATTCACAAAAAATATTTAACAGGATATTAAAAAAAATTAAAACACACACTCATACAAACAAACATATAAATTAATATAAAATCACTTGCACACTCACACACTAAAATTTAAAAATTACAAAATTTCATCACTTTAAGTACAACCCACATAATTTTCCAAAGTCAAATTCTTAAAAAAAATTAACGAAGTTATTTTCATTCTTTGAAAATGAAATATCTAAACGTTTTCTTCTACATTTTTATAAGTTCCATAATTATCAACTCCTTTTTTGATTTCTTTTAAACGAACAATAGCCGGCAACGTCCAAACAGTTACTAACTGTTATAAGATTATTTTTTGGCGATTTTTTTTAATGTTAATATGGCCTTCACACACAACTACTCACAGCATCTCCCAACAGTTATAACAAAAACATACACTTTTAGTCCTTTTCTCCCTACATTTCAAGTTAAACTGTATGGGGAGTCCTGTAAGACTGGATGAGTTTTGCTGCTTTTTTTTTTGTATAATGGCCACCTAATATCAAATTTTAGAGTGGGTTTGTATTTTAACGCCAAAGTTAACGTTTTACTTCTATTACTTTACTAAAACTATACAAAATGGACCAACTAAGAAAAAAATAATAGAAAAAAATTAAAGGGAAGTTTCCTAAACTGAATCAGATATCGATTTAAAAAAACTTAACTTGAATTTTTGTTGATATTCTAACCCAGCAAAAAATACTGCTTACTTGGAAGAACAATTGTAGGGGAGAGATTTGTCAATAAGCGCTGGCATATGCGCACTTAGCGATGATTTACTTCTCAAAAGAAAAGTTTTGGTATCCATATTGCCCTATTTAGAACATATTGTTTCCATCACATTGGTGGTAAAACGCGAAGAATCGCGAATTTAAAAAAATCTGAAACACGTGCTCATTTAAATCGACTATAGATTATGATATGTAAGTTTGACATTTCAATCCCAAACATCTCCGTAGAAAAGAGTCAACAATTTTTTTTTTATACATAGAATAGCCTTGAAAATAGGACATGTCTGGATATGCTTGAACATCCTTTACACCGCTGGACGCGCCTCAAAAAACCTTTCATATGATATTGATATTGAGTTTGTTGTCTTCACCTAAAAAGCAAAATTCTTACAAAAACTAAAAAATATACTTTTTTTAAAAATGGTTTAGCTCGTGGAATCTCATTGCTAGACCGAAAATATTTTGGGGGGCACTTTTTTTACTTTTTTTCGTGAGTCGGTCTAATATATATGCATATTAGGGTTTCCCTTAATAATAGATTTGTCATTACATCCCAATCTCGTAGTCATAATTAATATTAAGTTTCATTGGTCTTTTCTGACTGCAGTCCACTAAGGGTTAAATATATTTTAAACAGATGTAAAGATAATTATAGTCTAACTAAATTTAAGTGATATTTTTCTGAAAACTATGTAAAATTTGATGAAAACATTAAAATTTTGTTAAATTTTTGGCAAAATAAGCAATTTTTGTAAAATTTCCTGGAAAGCAGTCGCTCCAAACACAAATTCGACTTATAATTTTTCCAATTTATTTTTTCTCTTTAATATCAACTATTATATGGTACAAATAGCAATCGACATCTCCAAATTGGGCATTTTAAAAAATCTTGAAAATTAATTTAAAAAAAAAACACGTTTTTGCATTTTTGTCAAATTTGTGGGTCATTTTGGATTCCAGGCTAAAGTGGGTTAATGATATCCGATGAAGTCAAAATTCCACATCTGAATCATTTTGCCTATATTAAATAATTAAATGAAATAAAAAATAATTTTTTTTCGAAATTTCGAATTTTGGAAATTTTTATAGTACTACACTTTTTTTTACAAAATGGGCCATTTTCATTTAACTTTCGGCACGGGTTAACGTTTTCCAAAAAAAAAAGAAAATCGATTTCTTCTATTTGGGACCATTTCCAATAAAACTGTGGGGTGTAATGAACGAAAATCGACAAATTGTTATTTTAAGGGACATCTTAACCCAGCAAAATCTTTCATTTCCAAATAAGTGGTTATGTAATAGAAATTCATAGCTCCGCACAACTTATTTTTTGGCGTATAAACTTATTATTTTTGTTTGGCGTGATCGTTTTTATAAGTAGTCACGCTTACTCGCTCGCTTACGAAAAAATGAGAAATAAGTAGTTCTGAGATTATGAATAATAAGTGGTTACACACATGCTTACAAAAAGTTGAATTATAAGTGGTTATCCGATTGCTTACTTGATTCTTAAAAATAGTAAGTAAGCAAATACTATTAGCTTAAGGAAATACATTCAGAAAAATTTAAGTTATATGCTTACCAGTATTGGCAAAAATAATGAGTATAAAAATATATTTAAAACTAGATTTTTTAATAAAACTCGCTCGTGCTGGGAATCGAACCAGAGACTCCAGATTACCAGTCTACAGCTTTACCATCTGAGCTATCTCGACATGTTATATTTGATAGATAAATTTTATTTAATTGACCTGCTGCGCACAAGCATGCTTACGCTCCAACATACAAAAAATCAAAAAATATATAGTTACATTGAGTTTAAAAATGGATTTAAAAAAATTTCAAAGAAATCCTAGAAAAGGTTAATAATAAAAATAAGTCATTATTAGTAACTTATTATTATATGTTTTAAAATAATGCAGAAAGTAAGTCGCTGTCATTACTGGTAGTCCAAAAAATAATGATGTGTTATTACCGTTTCTACACTGGGTGTATTATGGTGACTTCCCGAGTAAAAATACTTATATATTGTTATATATAATGTGATTGGGTTATATCTGACTGTGAATGGAGTCACATTAAGACACATATCATTATATACAACTACATCTGATATTATTTTTTCAATGAATTTTTTGTACGGTAATTGATGATATTACATATCCCCAAATTTGACTCCATATATAACTACCCAGCAAAATCTTTCATTACCAAATAAGTGGTTATATAATAGAAATTCATAGCTCCGCACAACTTATTTTTTGGCGTCTAAACTCATTATTTTTGTTTGGCGTGGTCGTTTTTATAAGTAGTCACGCTTACACACTCGCTTACGAAAAAATGAGAAATAAGTAGTTATGAGATTTTGAATAATAAGTGGTTACACACATGCTTACAAAAAGTTGAATTATATGTGGTTATCCCATTGCTTACTTGATTCTTAAAAATAAGGAGTTAAGCAAATACTATTAGCTTAAGGAAATACATTCAGAAAAATTTAAGTTTTCTCTAGTGTGTAATTTTAGGACTCGTCATAAAAATTTAAACATAAAACATATTTACATATAATAAATAAAAATGTATAAAATTTAACTGTGTAAAAAGTACTTATTTAAACTATTACGAGTAAGTCATTATTTTATATTTAGAAACAATGAATACAATAGGCCGTTATTAGGAAGTCATTATTTTATATTATAAAATAATGCAAAAGGTAATGATATATCAATTTTGGTAATGCAGATAGTAATGAGGTGTCATTACCAATATTTTGCTGGGTACATAAGCCATATAAAACTAATCAAAATATATGTAGTGACCGATATGATTATATATGGTTCGATACTAAGTTATATAACACTGGCAGTGTGTTCGTTTACTCGAAATTCGTACTACTTTTACTACAATTGGAAAGTTTTGTTTACTTTTTGTACTGAATTTTTCCAGCTGTAGTAAAAGTAGTAACTTGTACTTAAGTACCCAGTGTAGAAAATCATTACCAGATATGTGGTTACGTAACTACATACTTGGTAATGGTAACTAGTTACTTTTGTTATTACATTTTTTATTACCTTTATATGGCGATGTCGCGAAAAATAATGAGTTGTCGTAACACACCAGCATACGAAAAATCAAAAAATATATCGTTACCTATGTGCTTACCAGTACTGACAAAAATAATGAGTCTAAAAATAGATTTTCTAAAAAATAAATTACATAAAAAAAAATATTTGTTATTGTATTTTTTTTTTTAAATAAAATTTGCTTGTGCGGAAATCGAACCTGGGTCTACAGATTGCGAGTCAACAGCTCTATCATCTGAGCTATATCGACATGTAATATTTAATAGATAAAAACACAATTGACCTGCTGCACACACTTAAGCTTACTCGCCAACATACAAAAAATCAAAAAAAATATGTGGTTACATATATCCTTACCAGTGTTTAAAAAATATTTAGTCTAAAAATAGATTTCAAAAAAATCTAAAAAATTATTTTCTATTTGAAATAATGATAAAAATAAGTCATTATCCGTAACTCATTATTATATGTTTTAAAATAATACAGAAGGTAAGTGGGTATCATTACTGGTAGTCCAAAAAATAATGATATGTCATTACCGTTTCTACACTGGGTAAACGAACACGCCTTGTATGTATCGTCATACTAAAAATATATTCTTGTAATTTTATGTTATATTCTATATGATCTCATACTAATTATTATAAATTAAGAGTTAATTTCTCCACAGCCAAATAATTTTCACGTGAGTTTTTTGCATATAAAATTATATTAAAAAATGATGCGTACGATTTAGAAGACAAAAGCATTAAAATTTTTATTTTATGTTATAAAATTTGGGCCTTTAAAATTGTTCAAGCTATAGAAATTTCAATATCAAAGGTCCCCCAAAAATTGTAATGTTCTCACAGAAAATTTGTACACCGACTTGTATCGGCCTAAGGAAAATGATTTTGGTTAAAATCGGTCCATGTTTGGACCTGATTTTTTGAACGCTACAGGTCTCAAATACGAATATATTTTAATAAAATTTGGTACACTGTTTCACATAGGCCCATGGGCAAAGACTATTGATTTTTTTAGAATTGGTCCATGTTTAGACCTACTTGTTCGCTTAAAAACTATTTAGAAAATAGTGGTTGTGAAGTTTTGCCTCACCCGTCTTATAGTCCAGATCAAAGAATTAATTCAATTATGATCGTGGTCTTTATGAAATCCGTACCGGAATTGGATTGAAAAAGAATCGGCTTTGTAAGGATCGGGGTTGTAAAAATTATTGGGAATTATATTAAAATAATGTCATAAAACTTTTTCTGTTTAAGAAAATTAAAGAAATAAGTATAAAAAATAAATAGCTCCTAGAACTATCTATCAAAAATTGTTATTAAAAAAAATTAGTCCAATCGGAAATTTCCTCATCAAATCCGTAGAGTGGATTTAAAAATCCAAATATTGGAAATTTCCGTAAGAAAAATGCGAAAAGATGCTTATGGTGTAACGTATTTGTTATAAAACGAATTTAGAAACAAATAAAAAAGTTAAAGTCCGTCATGCCGACTATACGATACCCTACACTAGTCTGATTGAAAGCCAACTAATGTTTTGATCCGAAAATCGAATGAGTTGAAGTGGACTTGTGTTAAATTTGTCTATAAAATAATAAAACATTAGAAAAACGGTCAGAATTTTAAATTTTACTTAATGTTAGGATCCACTTCGCCGTATTTGTATTGAATTTAATCAACTTTACCATCTTTTTGATTTTCAAAAGAGCGTCGATACTATTAAAAGAGACATTATACTTTCCCTTAACAGCTAATTTTAATCGGTTTGTCAAAACATTTTTTTTTAAGAGAAGCAACATTCAGGAAATTTTTTCTATTAATTAACGTGTTGCTTTCTTTTTGGAAAGGGAATAGAGAAGAAGTGAAAGGTGGCGAAAGAAAATGGGCTTCAAATATGGCAGCATTGTAATTGCGCAAGATGTTGAATCTTAGAACAATTGTTGCGCGCCATCTGATGAAGAGTTGGCGAACTTTGTTGATGCTTTTTTTTAGTTCATAGCCCTGTTATATTATTTTACTTCGGTGGGGCTAAGTGCTATGGGAACACAGAAGGAAGACGCTGTGATATGTATGTAGGGTTTTTCTTTTCTCGGACAGCGGGATTTTTTTCTAAATTCCCGCTCGTTAGAAAATGGATATATCCGATGTATGTTTACTTGAAAACTCGATTTCTATTAAAATAACTTACGACAAAGTTCATCTTTTGGTACTTAATATATTCTGAAATAAGGGCTTAATATAAAATATCCATATCTTTCACTTTTTCGAGATCAATTCGGTTAACAGTTTAAATAGCGAACTAATATGAAGGGAATATATTTGTATGTAAGGCCGTCTTAATTTTAAAACAACTCTTAGAAATACATTAATTAAATATTAATTCGCGGTTTAAACGGTTAAATGAATTCAATCATAAATTCTTTTAGGATATATTGGCATATTTGTATCGGACCAGCTTTAGAGTCAGAACTAAGATCGTTTTTTTTTATTAAATATGGAATCCAAAAATTTCTATTTCTAGATATTTTGTTTCTTTGCAGATTTTCAGAAGTATTCGTCTGTTTTTATTAAAAAGTTTAAAAGTGAGTATTTTTCACAAAAATTTTTAGGCAAATCGTCTAAATCTATTTATAAAAATAGACACTAAAATATTATTAAATAATAGCTCTGTTCCACGTACGTTACCGCGGATACCCGCGGGAACCCAATCTTACCAAAAAGCGTTTCTATTGTTAAAAATTGGGTAAATGAGAGCGTTGATGAGAGAATAATTTGTTTCTCTTTTTACCAGAAGTTACCCGTACTTTTTTTGCGGGTAAAATGGTAAAACTGTCAAATCACTAGTTTTTATAAATCAGCTGTTTTAAATTTGTAAAAATAATTAAAATATTAACAAAACTTGTAAACAATAATTAATATCGTTAACAAATACCACGTTATAACATTTTTTCTTTATTCCCTTCGATATTTTATTCTTAAAAATAGCTTTTGTTTATATGAATAACTTTGACGTTAATTTTTGGGCTTGAAATGTGGTTTTGTGCGTTCCAGGTATTGTGAGCAATTTTACCATTTTTTGAGATAATTATTTGTTTACTCTCATTTTACCAGACTTTACCCAGAATTACGTGGAACAAACCTAATTTTATAACTTTAATTGGTATTTTTTGAATATAAATTTTTTTTGACACAACTACTTAAAAAAATTATTTAATTTTTATTGTTGCATTTTAAGTTAACATATAAAAAATCCAAAATAATTTCAAAAAGCATGTGATGCATTATTTTAAAAATAATAGTAAGCTTTAAGTGCAGCGAGGAGTTTTCAACTCAGTCCCGTTCAAAATTGTATTTTTTACTATATTGTATTTTTTAATATCACAGAGGATGATTTGCGATGTAAATCGAAATATCGGAAGAAAATTAAAAAATAAAATATTGAAAAATAAAAAACAAAATATGTGGATTTTTATTTTTTAAAAATTTATGACCTAAAGCCAAACAATACTACAAATATAATAACACCAAAGGTCAACAATATTTAATCTAACAAAAACATAAAATTTGAAAAACACAACTGAAATAAAGGAATAGCAATTGAAATTTAAATGAAATTATTTGAAGTAATAAAAGCTCAAAAGACTTACATCAATTGAAAATACGAAAATATTATAATTTTTTTCTTTAATTTTAATGCCGAGTTTTTCTTTTTTGGAGGTATTTGGAGCTGAAATACTGATGTTGAAATGTTGTATATGTATATTGCTTTATTTAAACAAAGACCATAATTAAAAAAAATTTAAATTACGAGATACGAGTATTTTTGTTGGTATTTAAACTTGATAATGTCTAATAAAATTTGTTTTCGGTTTAACTAAACCCAAAAAATTCGGCCTAAATAATATTTTTTTTATATTACATATATAGGGACAGTAAACGACGCCATATTTCTTGCCGCTCTTTTGACATTTCTCTTCAGTAAGGTTTGCCATTTCATGATAGAAAGATACACGAGCCAACAACGAGTCGAAATTATTAAAATTTACTACCGAAATTCGGAGTCAGTGGCCTCAACGTTAAGAACGCTACGTCCAATTTATGGTCGTCATAATCGTCCTAGCAGATCAACAATTGAGCTTCTAGTGGAAAAATTTGAATCCACAGGCACAGTACAAAATGTTCCCGTGCCAGTGAGACAAAGAAGTGCCCGTAGTTTCGAGAGGCTGAGGCTTCAGTTGAAGAAAGCCCAAATGTGGCTCTCACACGTCGTTCTCAAGCGTTGGGCATCTCTGTGACGTCGTTGTGGCGAATTTTGCGAAAAGATCTTGGCGTACATCCTTACAAGATCAAATTGACGCAAGAACTGCAGCCGCTTGGCCACCAGAAGCGTCGTATGTTCGTGAATTGGGCTGAGCAAGAACTTGAAAATGATTCGGATTTTCATCGAAAAATCATCTTCAGCGATGAGGCTCATTTCTGGCTGAATGGCTTCGTCAATAAACAAAATATGCTTTATTGGTCAGACAGCAATCCACACGTACTCCATGAGTCATCATTGCATCCCGAAAAAATTACGGTTTGGTACGGTTTATGGGCCGGCGGCGTCATTGGGCCGTACTTCTTCCGTGATGATCAAGACCGGCACATTACTGTGAATGGGAATCGCTACCGTTCAATGATAACCGAATATTTTTGGCCCCAATTGGATGATATGGACTTGGAGGACATGTGGTTCCAACTGGACGGCGCCACAAGCCACACAGCGAAAGTCACAATGGTCCAGTCGATTGGCCGCCTCGGTCGTGCGATTTGACGCCGTTGGACTATTTCCTCTGGGGCTATGTCAAATCTATGGTCTATGCCAACAAGCCAGCGACGATTGATGAACTTCGTACGAATATCGAACGTTAAATTGCAGCAGCATCGGCCGATTTATGCTTGAAAATCGTCGAAAATTGGGTTCAGCGTCTGGACTTCTGCAAGCGTGCCCGTGGTGGCCATGCAAAAGAAATCGATTTCCATACATAATGGCATCGAACGTACTTTCACAGGAATAAAGAGATTCATTGATATCCAAAACCGTTTTTGTTTTATTTAAAAAAACTTTTGTAGCGCTCTTATTGAAAAACCCTTTATTATATTTCCTTTAGAAAAACGTGTAAGTCCACACAATGTAATTGATTTCGTGTACTTCACATTGTGTATACTTACGATATGGGATACTCGTGTATAACAATTGTATATAAAACTTAAAATGTTTGAAAATTTTGTCTAACTTACTTGCCACTATACTTGTGTGTACTTACGAAGTATATTGGCTTGTGGGCCATTACAATGCGGCCATAAGGTAAAGTAAGGCAGTTTGTGTGTAGGGTTTGTAAGTACTCGGAGATACTTGTGTGTACTTACTAGAATACTCGAGTGCTTTCAAAAAATCTTTTTTCATTCATTCTTTTTATTGTTATTATTGTTATTGTAATAGTCTGTAAAGCTGGCCATACACTTGCAATATTATTGTACATCTTCCCGTTTTAGTTCTTTAATCTACATGTTGATTTAATCAAAACATAATCGTCATTCGAATACATTCAGTATTCTTAATATTAAACTGTCTTTAAACTTTTATTTTACACTATTACAGAGACAAGATATATATAAAAATTGTTTTTGTCATGTTTTGATTTATTATAAATTATTTTTATTGATAAAATCTTCAAAACAACATTAAACAACAAAGAAAGGTAGGGAGAACAGATTTTGTCAGATAAAGGCTGAATATCAGCACTATTAACAAGATTGTTAAAATAAAGCGAAGATGTAGAATAATTTCTATTAACTCTTCGCTGATGATTTCTCATGTCCAATGTCCATTTAAGGGATACCTTCTTCATTGAAAACCTACACAAGCAACAGCGTGTCAATATAACTACAACAAAACGAAGTAATAACAAAAATAACAAAAAAAAAAGTTTTTAAGAAAATGATAGAGAAGAATAATAAAATCAACAGTCTATATTCTGTAAGTAGACATCGTCGACCATTAGATAGACAAACCACTACAGACAATTGAGCTCTGCAAAGCAACAACAACCAAGTATGAAAAAAAATCAGCTTCACGCAATCTTTATTTTCAACGCCATCAAAACCATTGCAATCACCATTATCGTCGCCATAATCATCAAGAAAACAACCCACCAGTAGAGTCAAAATCACAAGTAAAAGGAACAAGAACAATAAGGAACAAATAAATGGAGAGCACAGACCGAAAAAGGACAAGGAGCCAACAAATACAAGGAATTTTCACAAAACACAATCTCCAAATCATCTGTAAGGACACAAAAATAAGGAAAATTTTTTGTGTTTGTACAACGTGGCCGCGTGTACTTTTCTTCTTTACTTTTTCTTTTGTTGAAGTATTTTTCAAACAGTTTGGCACAATTTTCTTTTCCTTTTACTTCCATACTGTCTAAGATACCGGCAAAAAAAAAAAATATCAACATCAACGACGACTCTATTTGTTATACTCTTATCCTGTTAAGAGACGTTGAAAAAAAAACAATTCTCCACCGTATAAAAAGAAAAAATCAAGCAAAAAACATACTCTCAATCTATATTGGTTTTTGTGAAAATGGCACTGGTATTACTAGCAACACAACTGTGAATGTACAACAAGTCCTTTTTGGCAAAAAGCGAAAAAAATTGTTCTGTTTAAGCAAAACCTTGAAAAAGCATAAGAAAAGAAAAAATACACTCAACAGAACTGAATAAAAGTAAAATGTGAGAAAATCCGAAACGAAAATGTCTTTTAACGTGTTTAAAAGAAGGACCATTCCAGACATTCAACAACAACATCAACAAAATGAAGAAAATCTTTTACTTCACATTACTCAGAGCTTTAAAGAATATTTTTAGTGGAAATTTTGTTTTAATAAATTGATTTCGTAATGAAATTTGAAAACATTTTACTTTAATTTACTATTGTCATCTCCATTTAAAGATTACTGCTATATTCCTTTAAAACATTGCTGAGAATGGAATAAATTACATTCCGCAGACACTCCAAGTTTTCACAGAATTTACCTTTAGATGTCCTTGTCATTGCTTCTTTAGCCAGCCTCCCGAGTATTTAACAAGCGACGCAAATAACATATTTTTCAGCTTGGTGCCATGATGAATGCCTAGATTGCATTCACTTAGCACATCCTATTTTATAAGTCCTTGCTACATTAACTCCAAGTACAATAACACCGAGCAGTGCTTAATGATGCTTTCTGTACATAAATTTATTGTATCCTTGCTAAAACCAGGAAGAGTTTTCGTTCTTTATGGATTAAACCGCTTGTCAATGACAGCCACTCTTTTTTCATCTCTTTTTGCATAAAAATACCCATATTAATAAACTACTTAACCAAAAAAAAAAAACGAAAATGTCCGACTATATTTTCAATTCGGTCAGTCACGCTTTTTATTACAATAACGCAGGTAAATACTAGAGTAGTGTATTAGAGTAGAAGTAGTAGACTTGTAGGAAATTAAAAATTTAAAAGATTGCACCAAAGGAATCAAGTGTGATAAAATCCCAAAACTTATTTAAAAAATTGTGCAAAACAATTCGTTGAAGGCATGTCCCTATCCGGATTTCATTCTTGTCTAAAAAAATTGTCAGGGGACTACGTTTTGAAAATTTCTGGAAACATTTGTTAGGTTAAATTACAAACTCAATGATAATTTCTTGTTTTCGTCTAGGAGCGCTATTCAACATTTAAAATTTGAATGAAAAAACAAAAACAACAAAAAAATTACCACGATTTGCTTTATCCCCTGACCACTCCTATATTTTGGAAGATGACAAAGCAAATTGTGGAAAATGTTTTGTTGGTTTTATTTTTTCTTCAATATTTGAAATGTTGAAATTTTCATACGCAATTCGTCTATCGTTACCTTCGTCCTCAATATTGATTGCACTATAATCTGCAACTTATGCATTGTGCTAGAGACAAACTTGCTTTCGATCACCTCTAAAAGCTCCAATAATATCGCCATTGATCTCTTTGGGCTCTCTGTTTTACTCCAAGCAAGAACCAGTGTTTATAAATTCAAAATAGTTTCCCAGCAAAATCTTTCATAAATAAGTGGTTATATAATAGAAATTCATAGCTCCGCACAACTTATTTTTTGGCGTCTAAACTCATTATTTTTGTTTGGCGTGGTCGTTTTTAGAAGTAGTCACGCTTACCCGCTCGTTTACGAAAAAATCAGAAGTAAGTAGTTATGAGAGTCTGAATAATAAGTGGTTTCAAACATGCTTTCAAAAAGTTGAATTATAAGTGGTTATCTAGTTATTGATTCTTAAAAATAAGGAGTTAGGCAAATACTATTACCCTAAGGAAATACATTCAGAAAAATTTAAGTTTTCTCTAGTGTGTAATTTTAGGACTCGTCATAAAAATTTAAACATAAAACATATTTACATATAATAAAAAAATTTAACTATGTAAAAAGTACTTATTTAAACTAATACGAGTAAGTCATTATTTTATATTTAGAAACAATGAATACAAAAGGCCGTTATTAGGAAGTCATTATTTTATATTATAAAATAATGGCAAAGGTAATGATATATCATTTTTGGTAATGCAGATAGTAATGAGGTGTCATTACCAATATGTTGCTGGGTTGGAGTTTAAATTAACTGAAAATGTAACTTAAAATAATTGAAAAATCCCTTGAAAACCGGTCTACTAACTCTTCATTTAAACCAAAGAAACTTTTAATTTATTTTTAAATGTTAATAAATTAACTACAAAATCCTTAAAAAATAATGATTTTTTATTTATTTGTTTTTTTTAACTTTCAAAAAATTAACTACAAAATCCGTAAGAATAAATGATATTTAGTTTATTTCGTTTTTTTAACTGACCTAGAAATCTAAAAGGGTTTCTTTTTTTAACAAAACATTTTAAATGAAAATATTAATTGTAACAGAAAATCCGTATTTATATGAAGTTTGTTTTATAAATAAACGACAAAAACAGTAGAAAAATATATTTCTTTTCAATTTAACTGTATAATCCTTTAAAAATAAATGTACGGATAACTTTTTAAATAAACTACAGTCAGTTACTGTAATAATATTTTCAGTGTAGAAGCAGTTTCAAAATTTGATTACTAAGTTTTGTTCCGTGGAACGGTTTTTGAAATTAATTCCATAAAATAGGTTCATGTGGACCCAGTTCTAGAATAAATGGAGCTAGAAATCGATTCTTAAGAAAATCCTTGGGAAGAGCTAAACATACCTGCGAATGAAGAAGGATGGGAGATTCCAAGTATAGTCTTTATAAAATTTAGCAAAACAAATCCAGTTCGAAAGACCCTATCTGTTTGATTGATTTCTAACTAAAAAACTAAAGTTTTACCCACCTCCCAAAATCAAAGTGACGTTTACTACCGAAATACGAACGAAACAATAATCAAAGCAAAACAAAAGATAACCATACTTTTTAGTTAGCTACCAGGGATCGAAAAGTTAACACTGCTTTACTTTTTTGATACTATTTAATAATATTTCAGGATTTTTTATTTAATTGCTTAGTTAATAATAAAAACAAAAGCTAGAATGTGGTCTCGAATTATTTTTTTTAATACCCACATGAAAAACCTTTTTCCCATCCATTTTAGCTATAGTCGAGTTTCAGCAACGAGCATAAAATCTTAAGAGTATGCGTGCATCGCTACCTCTGTTAACTGGCTCTGGCCGACATTTGAAGAAGTTTTAATAACAGGTGATAGGTTACGCTTTATGTTTAAGTTTAAATAAGTATTAAAAGTTGTTTTATCAAATATAAAAAATATGAAAAAATAGCCGTTTTTTCTAATCACTTGGATTTAATAAATCCAAAAAGTATTTCTAAAAGTGCTCAACAGATGGCGTTAGATTCTCCCTATTTTAAAAAGAATTTTCTGTCCGACACTTCTTTCACCCTAATTTTTAATACCGAATTCGATGATGAAGGATTTTACTTTAACTTTTATTTTTTAATTATATTTTATATAAAACAGCGATAAACAGTCTGCCTTTTCAGTTTTATCACTTCAATTTATATTTTTACACAATTGAAAAATTCCATTGCAATATTTAATATTCACTAATTGGATTTAATTAAATTACTTACTGTAGAATGAAAAATTGCCATTTCTATTTCAGCTATTTCTCCTTGTCCAAGATTAAAAATATGTATTTGGTGAGGTGTAGTTTTTTTTTCTAAACATATTTCATAAAAAAATTTTAATAAAAACCTTTTATTTGTTAGTTTTTCAATTTTTTTGTTTCTCTTTTAATTTTTATTCGTATTTTTTTCTGACATTAAATTAATAGGCTGTTTCATATATTTGTGCTTTTATTATGGATTTATTAAATTAGCTTTTTTTTTGGATTTAATAAATCCACTTTTTGTATGAAAAATTCTAAATCCAGGTGATTAAAAAACACGCTAAATATAATTAAAAAAAATTGAAACCCTTAGTTGCGAGTTTAACAGTAGGTGTGCGACTTGCATAGAACCTGGTTCCAGCCAATTTTACATTGGAACCTTATGCCAATCTTGGATTTCTCACCGTTTTAAATAGTGAGCTTCCATACAAAATATTTTAACCAAGATTTTTTTGATAGAACGACACGCTTTGTATATATTTTGGGTTTGGGTTATGCTTTAGAAATTTTTCTTTGCAAGTTCTGTCTTACACACAACAATAGTTTTTTGTTTTTGTTCTATCTTAACTTTTACTGTTATGTTTTATTTTTCTTGTAGTGGATGTTGTTTTTGTTTTTAAGGTTTTCCTTTACCATCATCATAACACATCACGTCACGAAGGTCATTTGTCCGGCTAGCAAACGAAAAAAAAGAAACAAGTAGAAATGTTCACATTATCATTATCCTCATCACCATCATTATTATCATTATGACTTTTACAGCCAACATTATCATCATCATCAATGTATTCTAGAGGTAATATGTGGTACTTTTCGTAATGTGTGGTAAATGTATTGTTGTCGTTTTATTCTTATTATTGTCTGGTAAATCTGTTACAAAACTTGGAATATAATGTTATTATTATTAAGGTTATTTTATTTATTTTTCTTAGACATATGTATGTAGGAGGATAGACTTGATTTAATATTTCGAATTTTGAAAATATGTTTTATTATTTTTACTACATTTTTATAGATTCTACAGATACCTGTTTTAAATTGACCCACATTTGTTTGCAGTAATGCATATCCTCCAGATTTGGCTAAAGACATCTACATATGACTCCATCTATTTACCACCCTTAATGTTAAAGGCTGTTTGCGTCAAATCATTTCGCGGTTATTAAAGTACACAATTTAGTTGATTCAACGTAACGAACTTTGACTTGATTGTGCCATTGTTTTTGATGTAGGATTTAAAACATAAAACTGTCATTGTTATAAGTAATATAAATCGTTAAATTCTGAGTTTATTCTTTGAATGACTTAACAAATAAATAAATATGATATTGCGCTTTTTTTACCACTAAAGCCGGATTCACAATGTTATAGTCCACTCTGCAGAGTGGATGTCGTTACTTTCCTTTTCGCACTAACATATTTTCTTTATAATGCCACCTCTAAGTACACTCCACTCTGCAGAGTGGAGTTCTCCAGCGTTCTGGATCTAGCTTAAGGTGCTCTTATTTGCTACCAAAAATACACTAAAGTAAGGCAGACCTTCCACCGATAATACACTTAACCACTTCATACTTAACGGGTAAAATTTGAGGGCTAGCGGGTTAAAACTCAGTTTCATATTTACAGAAGCATACACCGATAAAATTCCATAGTTAGATAGTTAACAAAATCTATAGTTGAATTTACGAAATATATCAATAACTATCATAACCATAAATAACTATTGTTTTTGCTGAAATTAATAATATTTTAGGTACCCTGTAAATAGATATTTCAATTAATTGAAAGTTGTCAAATATATTTTCAATAAAAATCAGAAACGAAAATATTGAATTATAATTAATTTGGTAAGATTTAATTTATTGGTGTCGTTAATCATTTAAAATTTATATTAAACGCATTTTAATTTCATGCAGACACATCTTTGGGGTTCCAAATTTAAAATCCAGAAAACATTCTTATTCAAAACTTCGAATGCAAAGGGAAGAAAGGCTGTAAAACATTTCAAGTACACTCATAGAAATAAATCCGTAAAAATAGCAGAAAAAGTTACTAAAAATTAGTTAAAAATGATGCTGCAGAAAAAACTGCTAAAATTAGCAGATTTTTTTACTAAATACTAGTAAAATGAGAACAGCAAAATTAAAACTGCTAAATTTACAGAATTTTAGTTATATTTAGGCTAACTTTTAGTTAATTGAAAATAGCAAATTGTACTGTAAAATCTGCAGAAAATTTTGCTAAATATTTGTAGACTAAAAATAGCAAAAATAAACTGTTAAATCTACAAAATTTTTGCTATTTTTAAGCTAAATTTAGTTGAATGCAAATAGCAGTCTATTCTGCTAAAATCAGCAGAAATATTTGCTAAAAAATTGTAAACTGCTGTTTTCAAAAGGCTCGATTTTTATTTGCATTTAAAAAAAAAATCGAAAAAAAAACTTCGAAAATTTTAAATTTTTTGGTGATTTTTTAGGCTACTAATTATTTAGCAAAATTTTTTGCTGATTTTAGCAGGTTAATTTGCTAATCTCCATTTACAAAAATTTAGCTCATATATAACTAAAATTCTGTATATTTAACAGTTTTAGTTTTGCTGTTCCTATATTACTAATATATAGCAAAAATAATCTGCTAATTTAGCAGTTTTTTTCTGCAGCATCATTTTTAACTAATTTTTAGTAGTTTTTACTAAATTTTTTACGGACTTTTTTCTATTAGTGTATGTTTGTGTCTGTGGTTGGTATTTCATTGTTGTTTTGATGTGTTATTTTTAATAAAAAAATTGTTAATTATAATATCAAATACGATATCTATAGTGCCGATAACCATTTCTTAATGTCACGTATTAGATTTCAATTAATTTTTTTATATAGAAAAACTTAGTTATCATCAACTAAATCACCTATAAGATAGTTGAAATATTCAATATAATTAACTAAGGAATGTTTTGAGTGTATTTATATTTTAATGCATAAAGTGCAATAATTTGAAATAAATATATCTAACGCCCACAAAACTGTGCTAAAAAATTACTGAATTTGTAGAACTTGATTTTTTTATTTTTTGTTGTCCCAATCGAAGTTGCTGCAACCGAAAATAAGGTTGTTGCAACCCGAATTTGATTGACACAACCCTACTTCGATTGTCACAACCCTATTTCAGTTGGAACAGCAGCAAGAAATGTTTAGAATCGCCCTCCATATCTTGTCCCTTTTGGCTTTGGTTAGGTTCCTGTGTCCTTTTACTTTACTCGTTCCAGGCTTTCTTTAATTATTAGGTCCTTCTTGAACATTTTGACCACTCTAGAAACAGATTGGCTGATCACGTGTAATTCTGTCCACAATGGATTATTTTGAATAGGTTCAATAATTTTTTTTGATTCTCCATTGTAAACTAATAAACCACTCGGATTTGAAAAAAGCTATGCATTTTAAAATCTGAAATATTTCTCAAAGAGATTTTGATCAAGAAAAAGGATTTTATTTAAAGGTGGAAAAAGTTGTTAAGAAAAATGTGTATTACACTTATTAACTGCGCACTTCTTACTATCTGGTACTGACTTTTTTAAGTAACATTGACATAATCTGTAGTGTTTCCAATATTTTCTGATTAAATCTAGACTTCTTTCATTAGATAAGGTTAATGTTTTTCATGCCATAAAAATTATCCTCCAGAAGATAGAACGGCAATATCTTCCATTTTTCATTTATAATAAAATAACACTGCTCTACAAAAAAAAAAGGTGGATGTTATTGCAGCGGTTTTAGGATAATTAGGGGGTGCTGATTTCGAATCTACTACCAGTTTGTTTAAATTGGCTCTAGGTTTCGCGTAATTCGCGATTTAATTTTATTAAATTTTTCAGCCGATTTTTTCAATCAAAAATTTATAATTTAGTAACTATAGCTTCGGCAAAAAAACGCTTTATACATTTTAAGCATTATTCTGTGCCCTATTTTTCAAACTTAAGTGTGTATCAATATCTCAATAACTTTTCTAAATATAGTCGCTGAAAGTCAAAATTTCAAAATTTTTTAAGGTTTTCTTAAAAAAAAAGTTTTAAATATAACAAGAAGTCCGATTTTAAATATCAAAGCCAATTTGGAAAGAAAAAGGTCCAAAATTTATATATACACTCGTGCTCACGAAATTAAGTCAATTCAATTTTTTTTTTTTATTTTACTGTTGTTGCCTTTATTTTTAAAGATCAAAATAGTGGCTAAATTCGCCACGAAAGGCAAGGAGATGGTTCAGAAAAGTATACAGAATTTTAACGTAATCTTTGTTTTTTCATTTTGTCACTTGTTTTAAGTGGGCGTGGCTTTTAACGAAAAATTAGCGATATCAACCTTTTATCAAATTACATAGTAATATTTAGGCAGTACTATCGGTTCTGTACAAACTGTATATTTTTGGAAATCCTATAAAATTTCCGTAAGTCTTACATTATTCTTATCTACAAATAGTCACCAGACTTAAAATTGCAGCACTTTAAACATGACCAAGTTTTTCTTTGTTTTTAGCGAAAATATCATTTTAAATTCACTAAACATTACTAACTAATTGGGGGGAATTAATAATAATGAAATTGTTACATATTAAGTTTTTTATAATTATGTATATTCAAATTTATCAAAATATTTATATATAAAAAATATCTGTGTCAAATTTTGAAATTAATCTGCAGCTATTTGGTCCTGTGGGCTTACAGCTTGCATGTAAATAAATAAAATAAATAAAAATAAATAAATAAACATAAGTTGTAATTGAGAAAACAACAATTTATGTTCAGAAAAACATCAATTGAATTCAGAAATTACCAATTGAAATTGAAGACGGTAGTACATGTAATGGCATGTTGTCGAAATGAGAACATCAATAAACTGTTGGACGTAGTAGTGTTTCCAATTATTCGACATAGGCGGTTAACCGGTTAATGCATTATTCGAAAAATCACTAAAATGGATTAACCGGTTATTCGGGAAAATTGGCGGTTAATCGATTAATCGTTTAATGCTAAATTAAGGTATTTCATTAACTTTTTATTAATTAAAACACAAAAAGCTGACTCTTTTCATTAAATATTAACGTCATATATGAATACGATGTATTTAATAAAAAAGTTTTCATATTCGAAGGTTGAAAAGTTTCGGGATCTGAGATTTTTTTAAAAAAAGATCTGTAAAAATGTTGCTAAATCTACCAAAATTTTGTTGAAGATGGCAGAAATAACTGCTGAAACTAACAAAATATTAGTAAGTTAAGAAGAGCAAACCTAATACTGTTACATATCGATTACTTAACGTAGATTTTTTATTTACAAAAAAATTTAAAAATCTGAAAAGCTTAGATACAAAATTTCTTTGAATATGATTTTTATTTTTGTATTCATTTTATAACTTTAAGGTAAAATGGTACTAAAACTATTAAAATTTCCTGGTGTCAATTCATATTTTATGAAATATAATTTAGCTAAAAGTATAACTGAAATTTTTTATCTAAATAAACCTATTAGTATTGAAAATATTTGTAATTTTAAGAGAAAACATCACATCTCACAATCGTGTATGCTGGGTCTGAAAGGGTTAAAGAAATGCTATACCTAAAGTTTTTTAAATTTTAATAAGATTCTTCCTACAGCTACGAAATTTTCATTAAAGTCATCAATAAACAAATTTGAGTTCTCTTTGAGATTAATTTCAGTTAATTGAGAATACCAATTTACTTTGTTTCTCAGTATCTTTTTCGTTACTAAAGGCCATTAACAGTAAAAAAATAACCTAAAGTTTGAGCCTACTTACTCTGAAAGAATTTTATCGGACGAGCTGTAAACAAAATTTTCAATAAGCTAATGACGTTTTCTTCAAAAAGTAAAATCCAAATTTATTTTATGAAAAAGCTTCACAAATTTTATGAATCTCTTTCTAAAAAAACTTTTTTGGGTGTATGACATTTTTATTAAATAATATGAAATTCTTCATAAAATTTTATGAAAAATTGCATCAATTCAATTAAAAGTTTCAATAGACGAATTCCAGCGAAACTTAATTGAATCAGTGTATAAATTCATCAATAGCATATAGACAATTCACTGAGTGTGCAGTTACAGAAGTCAAATTCTATATAAATTAAAAATTTTTAACTTTAGGTTATTTGTTTTAATTGGAATTTATATTCCTTGAAACGGGTTCGGGTTCAATGTTGCATGTTTTAGAATTGATGTGGTTTTGAACCGATGTGTATGTACACTTTCTTAGGAAGAATAAGAAAAGTTAAAGTTCTTACAGAATTAACATGTTAATTGTGTAACAGTTTTAAAACAAATGCCGCCTTGTCTTAAAGGACATGGAGATATAATTTATATTATTTTAAATTTTTAAAAGAATTGAAACAGTAATGCAAAATTGTCTATTTTATTTCATAAAGCATCCTCCAGCCAGTCGTGTGTTTTGTGAAGTTTTAAAAAACACCTTCATTTTGGCCTTTTGCTATGTTTTTTTAAAAACATTTGCGCAAAATTTTATTAAAATTTGGGAGTCTGATGGTACAATGTCGACTTGTTTGCGGTTGCTCGAAAAAGGTATTTAAGGACCTATTTCACAAGATTTTTAAAGAATTTGATGCTATTTTAAGTAGTATTTGTTTTTTCTAAGCTTTTCTGGTAATTTTGTAGCCCAGATTAAGAAAATTGTGAAGTTTTGGGAAAAAATTAAGGAAAAATTCCATATTAAAAATGTAACCGGTTAATCGACCAATTTTAACCGATTGTTCGGGTCGAATAATTATTTGAGTTTTAAATTATTTGTTTCGACATTAACCGAAATAGAGGCGATTAATCGAGGAATCGGTTAATCGATTAACCGAATTGGAAACACTAGGACGTAGTTATTTGCCAACATTGAAATATGTATTTGGTGAGGTGTAGTTTTTTTTCTAAACATATTTCATAAAAAAAATTTAATAAAAACCTTTTATTTGTTAGTTTTTCAATTTTTTTGTTTCTCTTTTAATTTTCATTCGTATTTTTTTCTGACATTAAATTAATAGGCTGTTTCATATATTTGTGCTTTTGTTGTGGATTTATTAAATCCAGCTTTTTTTCGGATTTAATAAATCCCCTTTTTGTATGAAAAATTCTAAATCCAGGTGATTAAAAAAACGCCAATTATTTCCAAATTTCACAAGAAAAGAGTGGCTATGTCTCTCTTACATAAATTATTGAGAAATGCATGCAAAAATACGTAAAATTAATAAAATTTTTATTTTTAGTAAATTAAAAAAGGTCGTTAATTTTCAGAAAACAGTACTAGGAAAGGCCATTTTAAGTAATACTGGCTCTCGAAAAAAACAGTGCTCTCCCGGTACTATTTATTTTGTAACGTAGTTGATTCTAGCCTGGGATCTTGCTCATACCATTTTTGTAAATACAAAAAAAAAACTTTTTAAAAAGGCACCAACAATGGGATTTGTAAATTAAAAAATAGAAAAATTTGTTATTTATTTTTTATTTTAATTTTTGTATTAAAAAATACCAAATTTGTTTTTTCGGGCTTGCTATATTTTCATATATCAGGTTAGAATAGTGTTCTACCTGAAGTCCAAATTCTAATATTATACTATTGTAATATTAGATTTTATATGTTGTTTCAAAAGGTTGACAATTTTTATGATAGACAGTACAATTGTTTCATGGAATGGTTGGAACACACAAACCGAGACGTTACCTAAAAAATTTCAATGGGACGAGAATTTTGTATATTTGAATATAAACTATCTGATTTGGTAAAACCAGTCATAAATCAACACTTTTCGAAAAGCAACATTTTATATAAAAGTACCCTTTGGGTACTATTATATGTATGTTTGTATGCTCGTTGTCAACGTAATATTGTCAAATCAACGAGATTATCGCAACATAATAAATATTTTACATGGGACTAGCCGTGGCATGCTTTGTTCAACAATTATTTTAATTTTTGCATTAAAAAATAAAAAAACTTATATTTAGTCAGAATATTGTTCTACCTCAAGTCCAAATTCTAATTAGATATTGTCATATATAATATTTTATTTGTTGTTTATAAAATTCTAATTGAAAAAAATGTGTTTGTTATTCAAATTCTCATAAAAAACTCTAAAGTGTGATCATATTCACAATGTTCAAATTTTGGAGCTATTAGTGAAATATAAGAGACTTTTATTTTTTAGCGTATTCGAAATTTTTGCAAAACTCATAGGCGGCTCAAAAATTAATGAAAAATAATTCATAAACGGTTCAGAAAATTCTAAGTTATAATAATAATAATGCTCATAATTCGGAGTCTTTTATAAGTAGTAGAAGATCCCTTAAAAAGAGGCTTCATCGGTAAAGAAAAACACCCTCTTATACATAGCTATGATTTCATAAAGTTAAAGAGCCCTTTTATGAGTCCTTTCGGACTCCAATTGTACGCTGGGATAACACTGATTTGAATTCATGACTTCTGAATTTCAATTGATATTTTCTAAACTTCAGTTGATGTTTTTCTGAATATCAATTGATATTTTTTGAATTACAAATGATGTTTTTTGAAATTCAAACGCTATTTTCTAAAATTCAAATAATATTTTCTAAATTCCAGATAATAATTTCTAAATTTCAAATGGAAAATTTTAATTTAAATTGAAGTTTTCTGAATTTCAAATGGAAATTCTGAATTTCTGTTGATGTTTTCTGATTTTCAAATAGAAATTCTAATTTCAGTTTATATTTTCTGAATTTCTATTGATATTTTCTATTGTTTCTATTGGATTTAGATCTCAAAAATAAAACTTCAGAAAATTAGCATAGAGCATGAATACAAATATTGTTTTCTTTAATAAATGAAGAAACATAATTGAATTATATAAGTGATGATGGTTATGTAGTACTCAAGGTTGTGCATAGCAAATTTCACCCTAAACAAACTTTGTAATTTTTTAAAAACTTTCTACTCACACACACACTCATACTCAAATAGATACATGAACACATACTAAATTTTTATATATATAATTCTAATACACTTTCGCCATTTGCGTACATAAGTGTAGGTAAAAAAAAGTTTTTGTTTAACTGGTGCTTTATGGTAGGGGGTATGGAAAAGGAAGCTCAACGACAAGGTTTAAAAACTTTTCATTTTTTAAGCGTAAACGTGGCTCTTGTAATGTCATACTCATACGCGTTTATTTACAATTCTTGTGTATAATTTTTCGTAAGTGAAATTTTTCTGAAACATGGAAATTAAAATTACAGCAACGAAAAAACAAACAACGAAACAAAAAAAAAAATTGTTTCTAACACCGCCCACTAATGCTAAAATACATAAACTCTCATTTGAAATTTTAACAATTACACACACACACATATATGCAAATGCTCATAAATATACAAATTATACTAACATATACATCTACTTGTAACTAAATATATTTGAATAGATGAATGTTTGTAAATACCTTAACGTATGTATTTATTATACACTTAACAAAATTCCATCGATCGCTCTTAATCTAACAAACATGACAGTGACACAATTGCATTGTGTGATGTTCCTTATTGATATAACCGAATATGGTGTAATTAATGAAAGAAAGAAAATTGGCTACTCGAAATGGTTTAAAAGTCACAATTTGGGATATCATAACAAGTTCGAGATAAGACTTGGTTTACAATAAAACCAAATCAACATTCCTAGCTATTTTCTTAAAAAATGCATTGCGCCTTTGTTTATGCAACAAAATTTTACTTCCCCTAATTGAATTTCTTTAAGTGTATTAATACATATGCATGTATGTGTGTGTTAAGCTATAATAAAAAATATATTTGCGTATGACAAAAGTTACAACAACGATATGATAAAATTTTTAACTAATTTTCTACACAACCGTTTTTTATTTTTATTTCAAACTTACCGAAAAAAATAAACATTGAAATATGTGCTACTCGTTCTTCTAAATTTTTACTTTTTTCCACTTCTGCTATGTTGTAATACAATGTTGGCGGCTGGTTTTGTATGTGGAACCCAAACACAAACACACACATATAAAAAATGAGTCCTTTCAAAATTCTATGTTCTTTTTTAATGTCGCTTTTTTATATTTTAGATGTTAGTATTTTATACACGATGAGCAGCAGCAGCAGCAGTAATAGTAGTAGTAGAAGTAGTCGTAATATGTGTGTAAATATGATGCAAAAAAAGTTATAGTTCGCTATTCAGTATTTAGTCTGTAAAAAAACGCAGAAAAAAAGAGTAATGAATTCGACAATGTTATTTTAAATTAGAAGTTTGGGGGCAAATGTTTGTACATCGTTAGACCTCACACAAAAACATACATACATACATACAATACATACAATACATACATACATAGTACTATAGTAGTAGGACGACTATTATTCTTTACTATGCATTATGCTAGCATATATATATTGGATTAAGGGGAGCTGGGGGTGTTGGGTAATTCGAAAAAGTATTAGGAGAGGTAGTTTATTATTATTTCATGTCATGTTTTTTATTTGGATTTAGAAGTTTTGTTTGTATTCCTTTTTATAAAAATTGTCTGCTTTTTTTCAACACTAATTTACTTTTTTTATTATTCGCTGAAAATCAAAAAAGGGTAAATTAATTCTCCCTAAAATATGAGAGTAATTTTAAAATTGATATACTGCTAACACACACAACTTTATAATTGTAATTTTATCACAAATTTCAAAATACCTAAAACTCGTTGCAAATTAAAAATCGTAATGTTATCGAAAGATCTATAACATTTGTTAACTTGAATATTTGCTTACTTTATATATTTGACAACGATTTGCTGCAAAATCAATTTAGTTGTGTTTGTCAGCGTGTCCCTAAGAACATTGATGTCAAATGTCAAATACATATTAGGTTGTTAGAAATTCATATATTTTAAACCAGTGGTAATTCGATATATTTTCCCTTATGCAATTTGTTGTATCGTTCTAACATAAAGCAGAGTTGTTAAAATTTAAAATGAAAAATACATCATTAGAGAAAAGCACAATATAATATTTTTACGTATGTGTCCTAGAGTAACAGAAAAAAGTCTGTAAAAAAATTTAGTTAGTTAAAAATGATGTTGCAGAAAAACTGCTAAAGTTAGCAGATAATTTTTTATTAGGAAGATAGGAATATTAAAAATAAAACTGTTAAATATACAGAATTTTAGTTATATTTCAGTTAAATTTGTGTTAATAGAAAATAGCAACTTAACTTGCTAAAATCAGCAAAACAATTTTGCTATATAATTAGTAGCCTGAAAAGCACACAAAAAATTTTAGAATTTTCATAGTTGTTTTTTTTTCTAATGCAAATTAAAATCGAACTTTTTGAAAACAGCAATTTACAATTTTTTTTAGCAAATATTTCTGTTGATTTTAGCAGGATAGACTGCTATCTGTATTCAACTAAATTTAGCTTAAAAATAACAAAAATTTAGTAGTACTAATATTTAGCTAAATTTTCTGCAAATTTTACAATACAATTTGTCATTTTCAATTAACTAAGAGTTAACTTAAATATAACTAAAATTCTGTAAATTTAACAGTTTTATTTATGCTGTTCTTATATACTAGTACTTAGCAAAAAAATCTGTTAATTTCAGCAGTTTTTTTTGCAGCATCATTTTTAACTAATTTTTGGTTGTTTTTTCTGCTATTTTTACAGATTTATTTCTGTGAGTTTATATTTACGTGGGCTAAAAGAGAAAAATCCCAATAGGGAATTTTTGTTAAAGTGAAATAAATTTATTTTAGAACGATACAACGGACAACATAATTTATACATACAAAAATCCTGCCAATCCGAAAAAATTATTACATAGCTGATGCACATTATACAATTACTCGAATTACTTGTATAAAATTTTTATAACCTGGCATTTTTTAGGTAAACTCCCGATACTTCTAGTCCAAAATAAGATAAATTTTTATAAAATCATTCTTATAGGAAATTTACTTTTGTTGGGTATTATTTTAGTTGGGTATTTCTTTGTTGTTGAGATTAGTGAAATTTTCCAATAAACGTAAATAGTACAATATTTTACTTTTTGGATATATGTATACTTAAATATGTGGCGCCATCTCCCGGTTGTTAAGGGTCCACTTTCCCTTTTTGAGCCCATATTTTATAACGACCCTGTCCAAAATTCAAAATACTATCTTTCTAATAAGTTAGCCCTTACTCCAGGGACCCACATTTTAAATTTCAGGTTTCTAGCCGAAGGGGTTTTTACAGGCCACCAAGGGGAGGCTTTCTTCTTTTTGCCCCTCCCTTTAGGAATTTACAAAAATTCGATCTTCGCGGCTGTCTGCGATGGATGAGGAACATTCATACCAAATTTCAACTTCATTGCCTCAGCGGTTTGGGCAGGCCATTATTGGGGACATTTTTCCCTTTCAACCCACATTTTTACTATGTTTCTGTTCCAAAATAGAAAAACTACGTTGCCGGTGAGTTAGTCCTACTCCAGGGAATACATATTTAAAATTTTAGGTTGGCCAGAAGGGATTGGGCAGGCCGTCAAGGAGAATACTTTTCCCCTTATCTCCCTCCCGATAGGAATTTCAAAAATTCCGTCTAAGAGGACGCCTACACAGAAGAAGGAACTCACATACCGAATTTCGGCTACATAGTTTCAGCAGTTTGGGCAGGCCGTCAAGGGGGAAACATCCCCCTTTTGGGATATCCTGTAGGGAATTCCAAAAATGCAAACTTAGTCGATGTCTACTAGAGTGGAGGAATCTTTATGCCAAATTTCAACTTCTTATCTCCAGTAGTTTGGGCAGGCAGTTAATGGGGACACTTTTCCAATTTGTGAGACCGTCTATGGCGACGTATATGCCGAATATATTTGGAAATTCCGGTAGGAATTTCCAAAAATCCCGTCTTAGCGGACGTCTATGCCGAATATCAAGAAACCTTGTTTTAGTGGAGATATCCGTGGGGGGAGGAAAAAAAAGTACTTTTTGTGAAATTATATTTTTTTAAATGGAATTTTTTGGAAAAAGCGAAATTTTTTGGAGAAAGAAACTTTATTTTTACAAAGTACTTTATGGAAGACAGTACTTTTTTTGAAAAAGTTATTTTTAGGAAAAATTTATTTTTTTTGGAAAAAGGTACTTTTTTTGGAAAAAGGTACTTTTTTTGGAATAAGGTACTTTTTTTTGGAAAAAGGTACTTTTTTTGGAAAAAGGTACTTTTTTTTGGAAAAAGGTACTTTTTTTGGAAAAAGGTACTTTTTTTGGAAAAAGGTACTTTTTTTGGAAAAAGGTACTTTTTTTCGAAAAAGGTACTTTTTTGGAAAAAGGTACTTTTTTGTCCCCTTTTTGCCCCTCCCGATAAGAATTTCCCAAAATGCCGTCTCAACGGACGTCTACACCGGTCGAGGAACCTACATACCAAATTTCAACTTCATAGCTCCAGCAGTTTGAGCAGGCCGTCAAGGGGAGACTTTTCCCCTTTTTGCCCCTCCCTGTAAAAATTTCAAAAAAATCCCGTCTTGGTGGATGTGTACGATAGTGGAGGAACCTTTATACCAAATTTCAACTTCCTACCTCCAGCGGTTTGACCAGGCCGTCAAGGGGGGCTCTTTCCCCCTTTTTAACCCCCATTTTTACAACGTCCCTGTCCAAAATTCTTGAAAGTACTTTCTAGAAAAGTTAGCCCCTACTCCAAGGAACACATATCTAAAATTTCAGCTTTCTAGCCAAAGGGGTTTTGGCAGGCCGTCAAGGGGGAGACTTCCCCCTTTTTGCCCGTTCCGGTAGGAATTTCCAAAAATCCCGTCTTAGCGGACGTCTACGCCGAAAGAGGAACCTACATACCAAATTTCAACTTCCTAGCTTCAGCGGTTTGGGCTGGGCGATGTTGAGTCAGTCAGTCAGTCACGTTATTCTTTTATATGTAAATGTAAAAGTCTTTTCTTATTATACTCTCAAAGCAATGCCGTTGTGATAACAGAATTTTTTCCAACCGAATTGACTCGGTTGCCTCAACCGAATTCAGTTGTGGCAACCGATAATTTCGTTGTCACAACCGAATTAAAATCGAATTCAAATTTAAATCGAATAACGTGGTTGCGGCAACCGAATCAATTCATTTTGTAGTTTATTTCAATTTTACTTTCGTGCAAAACTAAAATCTGTCTAAGTGAGTACAAAAAATTAAAAAGATAAATCACTTTTTTAACACGTTTTATTTAAGTCATAACGCTCGAAACTTTATTGAATAATAAACAGTGGTAACCGAAACGATGTGGTAAGGGTGACGCTATTTTAGATTATTTTCGTAACGGTATTTGAATCATATCGCTATTTCATTTAATTCAGTATCCGTATTTTAAGGATAATCGTGTTTCAGTTATTTTGGTAACGGTATTTTAAGGATAACAATATTTCGGTCGGTGCGATAGTCGGTGCATAGCGCATTTTTTTTTTTTTCAAAAAGCTAACTAGAATAAAAACAAAACAAATTAATCTTGTTAATTTAAGACAATACATAATAACTGTTAGGGTCAATAAATTTCAGGTCAACCACCATCCCCCCTGAGTGACTACAAACCTCAGTTAGAGTAGAGAAACAACCTTGCGGCTTCTTTTTTTAATTGGAGATTTGAAGCTTAAAAACGCACTTCGGATTCTCTCTAAATTAAAACTTAAGGTAATTTCTCTTCGTCTTATACTAGCATATTTTCATTCTCCCACTCTCTTCAATGTTACCATATGTTCAAAAAATAATCCCATTATTTTGTAACACAGATTAAAATACAGATATGAATCAGCTGATTTGGGCAATATGGCCGACAGAAAATTAGCAAAACCAAACGCAAAAATTTAAGAAAAAGACAAAAGATAAAGAACAATAATCTAAAAAGAGACAGATATATAAAAAAAATGCGCAATACAAAATGTATGGAGATTTTATATTGTTATCTTCCTCTTGACTTGACTTCCATGTAAACAAAACCATACGGTTCGAGAATACTTTTTTGACACCTGTCATGAGTAACATATCTGTATATTAATCTGTATTTTGTGATGGAAAAGTTGAAACTATTGAACTTTAATTTTGAAAAATCCTTATTTTATTATTAGTTTCGAGATCATTATATATATTTATTCCCGTCGTTCCAAGTTGGAGCATAGGGCCATTTTCGAGCTCATTAAACCTATCATTTTAATTTAATGATTTTTACCGAAGTTAAAATGAGAAAAATTTATAAAATTAAAAATTTTTCTATACCAAAACAAAAACTTCATTTCCCATCCCTGGTGCTCTCTTGTAAAGCATGTAAAGCAAATGGGAATGTATGTATAAAAACACCAATAACCCAATAAGCATTTGGAAGATATATCACCTAGAAGATATTGCGACAATATCATTATTTTATCTTTTAGAAGACAATCAAAGTAGTATTTTGGGTATATCTTGTTTTTATCAGCTGGAAGATACATCGGCAATAATGAAAAAAAAAATGTCAAAAAATATATTTTTATTCTATTTAAAAAATTAAACCTTTTGTGTAAAAAATATGTAAAAAGAAAAACAGCAAAATTTTGGAGAATTTTGCAAATAAAAATGGAAATAAGGTAAGTTAAAATTGTATTTTATTTATTTAATTGAATATTGCAAATAAAAATTTAATTTCTTTGCCTCTTTCAGAAAATTATGAAATGCGTGCAAAATAAATTCAAATTCGGATAACTGGTAGAAGGCGTAAGTTAAACCAACATTTTAAGGTGATTTATTGTTAATTTAACATGTGTTTTTTTAATAAAGATTTAAAAAATATGTTAAAATAAATGTTTTCTTGCGGGTGGTTATCAGGCGATATCTTATTTTTAACTTCCAGATGATATATCCGCGATATATGCAATACTTTTTTTATCTTCCAGATGATAATTTAGCGATATCGCCTATTTCTCTTCTAGAAGAATTTCCTTCGTATTGCTGTGAAGTATTGCCTTCGGGACACGTTTTCTAACAAATGGGGTATCTTCCGCAATACGAAGACGATTGTTGCCGCAATAAAATTTTTCTTCCAGGCAATACGATTGGGGAATCGTAATCGTATTGCTATGTTTGCTGGGAATAATATTGAAGAAAAACAGAATTTTTAAAAAAATTTACGCCACCAAATAATGGCAACTTCTTGAAAATATGGCAACATTAAAGATATGGAAATGAAAAACTGTGAGTATGAGAGAAAACGCAGAGCAATGAAATTAAGTTTTTATTTAGTACGTATTCTCAATACGATTTTAAGTTCGAAAATTACTACTCTTACTTATTCGAATATAAAAATTAACCCAACGAGAATTTCACGTGACAAACAAAAATAATTAACTATTAATGACTAGTAGTGTGCGCTTTAACAGACACACAAACTAATTTGTGAGCAGTACATAAACAACATACACATGCAATTTGACTGAATTTTTTTATTTTGTGTTTTTTAAGATTTTTAGAAAAAATTCCGATATTGAGAATTAGATGACCGTGGAATGATAACGTGAAAATTTTTTATTTGCAATTTTTTCCAAATCTTATATCTTTTACTGCTCTGCTATATCAAATATCGATCTGAGGGCATATCTCTTGAAGTTATAACGCTTTAGGACGACGCTAGGTTAATAAAGGTTAAAATGACAAGAACATTTCGATCCTAGAATCATTTATTCCACCACTTGCAATTTTATTAAAACGGGAGTAAAATTTTTGAGGTACATATTTTCATTGTTAATAAATTTATACCTCCCATGTGAAAATCGAAATATATGTGAACATACATTGATGATGATCATGCATGGGCATACGTGATTATATATGTCCATGCACAGTTCATATATTTCCAAATACCTTCGGATCTGAAATTTAATGATATTAAAATTTTTAACCAATTTTCGACCATAACATATTTTTTAGAATCTGATAAACTTAATTTATAACAACAAATCATTTTCACTTTAATTTAATAGTGCGAGTTAAATGGTAAAAAACGGCAAAAAATTTGATTGTAAAAAAAGGAAGCCGTAACTACAACAGCAGCACATTAGACAGGAGGTTTATGGTTTTAACCTTCAATGCCAGCCAAAAAAAAAAAAAAAATATATATATATATATAAAACCCCCCAAAATAGAAGTAAAAAAAAAATATATACAATTAAAAAATCTACTACTCTATTCATATCAACATACATACATACTAGCTCATCTCTGTGTAATATAATTTGGCTGTCTATGTTTGTACAAATGTAAATGAATGTGTGTGTTTGACTGTGTATTGGTATAACATTTTTATAGCTCTAACATTACACATACAATATTAAAATAATGAAAGTCACACATAAAAATAATATACCACGCCTAACGTTGTTAATTTTTTATAAAATTTTTACTCTTATTTTAAATAAAATATAAAAATGAGTTAATTTCTTTTTTTTTCAATCCCCCCAATGTATTTTTATTGTACAATTAATAAAAAAAAAAAAAACTACTAACCCTTTCTGTTACTACTATTTAAATAATTTTGTTTCGCACACCTTCATTAGATACATTATAAAAAGCAAAAACAAATGCAAATAAATGTTTTATGCAGAGAAAAAAAAACAGATTTATAATAAAAAATAATACATATTAAAATCCATAATAAAAATGTAAAATATAAAATGAAAAAAAGAAATCATTAAAAATAAAAATATTTACAATGCAGAAAAATTGTTAAATTTTAATTGATATAACAGATGCCTAAATGCCAATATTATTGTATTTGAAAATAGTTCGACAAAACACGGTAGAAAAAAAATCACATCACAGCACTTCGATAACATTACATTTTTGTTGAAATGTCAAATGGTCATAATGCAGTAGTCATTAAATTTTTAACACTTACATATACATATGAAAAACAAAAAAAAATACTAATGAAGGTTTTTATAACCCCAACTGAGGGAAATAGAAAAGAAGTATTTTAAGTGTGTTATTCTGTATCGTAATTTTTTTTTATTGCAGCATTGCTTGGGGATTGGATATTACTGTATTGAGTTTGTATTATTAGAGCGTTTTTAAAAATTCAAAATTAAAATGGACACATAATTTTTGACTTAATTTTATTTTTTAATTTACGACAGCCACAGCTTTTCCATAATAATTATGAGTGTAGTACAATAACTAAGCCCATAACAATTACATAGCGATGCCACTTCCGAAATCCCAGTATTTTACAATAAAACTTACTTCTGAAACCCGGTTTTTTCAACTCGATTTTTTAGTACTGCTGATTTAAGAAGGCTCGATTTTTATCTGGATTAAAAAATTGAAAAAAAAATTTCAAATTTATTGCGATTTTTTAACCTACACTCATAAAAACCCGTACAAATAGTTGAAAACTCTGCTGAAATAACTGAGATTTATACCTATATTTGCGCCAGCAGAATTTTCAGTGAAGTTGAAAATCATGGTCTGCTAAATTTAGGTACCCAAGTAAAAACGTTTTGATATAGTCATATATAATTTTGTACAATTATATATTGGAACATATGTACCAAGATATAATTTTATAAAATTTTACGAAATTATATCCTAAATATATAACTATATCTTGTTATATATTGCACAATATATAGTGCAACATATTACAATATCCAATTATATATAGACCTATATATAGTTACATATGCCTCATATAACTATGTATAATTGTATCCTATTATATACCATTATATCTAGTTGGATATGATTATATTATATTAGATACATTTGGATGGGGACAAAATCCGGATAAAATTGTATCAACCCGAGTAAAAAAAATTGATCTCGCGCAATATCTAATCATATCCAATTTGATATTGTTTAAGATCTGCTGTAATATCTAGCTGATCCAATTAGATCTCAAAATTGGGTGTATCCAATCATATCTTATTAGATCCCATTGTATATATGGGGATAAACTAAGATCAAGTTATATCTCAAAATTGGGAGGTCCAGTGATATCTTTGGGGATAAACCTAGATATATTTTGATCCGAAAATTGGCGGATCCAGCTATATATTTGCGGATATTTTTAGATCTAATTTGATCCGAAAAATGGCGGATCCAATTAGATCCAGCTATATATTTGGGGATAAACTTAGATCTAATTTGATCTCAATTTTGGCAGATCAAATTAGATCCGGCAATATTTTTGTGGATAAACGTATATCTAATTTGATCCGAAAAAGTGGCAGATCGAATTAGATCTAGCTATATATTTGGGGATAAACTTAGATCTAATTTGATCCGAAAAATGGCACATCGAATTAGATCCAGCAATATATTTGTGGATAAACTTAGATATAAATTGATCTGAAAAATGGCAGATCAAATTAGATCCAGCAACATATTTGGGGATAAACTTGGATCTAAATTTATCAGAAAAATGGCAGATCGAATTAGATCCAGCAATTTATTTCGGTATTAAAATGGCAGATCGAATTAGAAACAGCAATATATTTGGGGATTGACATCTAAAAGTATCCATAAAAATGACAGATAAAATTAGATCCGCATTATATTTGGGTACTACGTGAGATCTCCATTTATTTGGGATTAAATAAGATCCCAGACATATATTGCCAACTGTTCAAAAAATAATAGACTGGCAGAGCACTGATTGTATAAAAATTACAATATTTTGTTAAAATAAGGTTTAAACTCAGAAGGGCTCGAGTTCAATATGCATTTCTTTTAGAAAATGAATTTCTTTTTATAAAATTAAATTTTTTTTTTTCTATAAATTTTTTTATAAAATTATATATTTATTTTTTTATTAAATTGAAATCTTTGAATAAAATAATTTTATTTACATCTTTTTGACGCTCTACACCATTTCCAATTGTATTAATTGTTTTAAGATTTATCAATTGTATTTCAGAAATAATCAATTGAATTTCATTTTTATCAATTGTGTTTCAGAACTCATCAATTATTTTTCACATTTATGAATTGTATTTCAGAACTAGTCAATTGAAGTTCAGTTTTATCAATTGTGTTTCAGAAATTATTAATTGTATTTCCGAAATTCACAACTGTATTTCAGAAATTATCAAACTGTATTTCAGAAATTATCAATCGTATTTCCGAAATTATGAAATGTATTTGAGAAATTTTTCTCTATTTGCTATGAAATTCTGAAATAGATTTCATTATTTCTGGACACAACTAAATAAATAAATAATTAAATTTGCGTAATATTGTAGTTTCTGAAGTGCAAATAATATTTTGTGATATACAATTAAAATTTTCTAAAATACATTTAATAATTTCTGGAATACCTTTTTTCGATGCTTATAAGTTAGCTCGAAATGCTTTTATCATTCATTTAATTTGTAGCTATCACACATCTATAACAAGTCTCGTTAGATTAGAGTGTAGAGGTCTTGGCTGACAATCTGGTGGACTGGGTTAAATTTCATGTTTTAAAAGCAAATATTAAAAAAGTTTTCTCAATTTTTTGAAAAATGTTTTTTGAAATCTATTTTTTTGCCAAGATAGTTAATGCAACGTTCTGCCAACGCATAACCGACCATCGCCAACGGTTTGCCAGCATTGTGCCGATTATATTTTTATGTCTGGGATGTTAAACTTAAACCTATTGTATATTAACATTAATTAACACTATATTTTTATTTTTAGGAAATACGTTTTTATTTTATTATAAGTTAACATTAAATTAAATTTTAGATAATGGCACCAATTTGTAGTTGTAATTATTATATATTAAATCGTATATTCATAAACATTCTATACGGTTAGACGAGGTTTATGGAACTATTTAACTTTATAAAGTGTTTATAAATTATAACTTAAATGTACATATATATATGTTAAATGTACGTGAACAAATTGTTGATATGGACCCACAAATTGTATCTCAACTGATATTGGAGTTATTGTACCATTACCATACATCAATATATATTAAATGATATACATATATTACAATATATGACACTGTATTATAAATATTGTTAATGAAGTAACATATCTGATAATATTTTTTATAGCGCCATACAGTTTTACATTATTCAAATTAAACCATATATGGAATTGTATTCAAAATGTTGATGTGGTACCAAATTTGACCATATATTGTTTAAATTGTGCCATATATGACAATATATTGTTTAAATGATACCATATATGTCTATATATTAATATTGTTTAAATGACACCATATATCAATATATATGGGACTATGTATGGTAGCATATATTATCATATCTGCATCTGTATTAAAAATGTCGTTCATCAGGTACCATATATGAGCATATATTGTTTAAATGGCACCATATATGATAATATCTAGTTTAACTGTCACCATATATAATTATATATTGTTTAAATGATACCATATATAATTATATATTGCTAAAATGCCACCATATATATTAAGATATAGTTCTATATATAACTATATATGCAATAAGATCAACCATGTTATGTAATATATAATTATATATGCCATATCTAATATTATGAAGGCCGATATCTAATTAGATGAAATTATATATGGCATAATATAAGGAAAATTTTTCGGAAAAAACCTCATATATAATTATATATGGATATACGTAACCACATGTCTAATTATATATTGTAATATATGCCACATATGATTATATATAATTTTTTTTACTCGGGAAACCATATTTTATTCCATCAAATTAGATCTAATTGTATCCAAGTAGGTCTAATATGATCTAATACGATCTAATTTCATATAGTTAAATGTTCTCATTTTTCGGATATAATTATATATAATATCAAAAGTCAAATCATTTTTTTTAGTAGGGTAAGCTAAATTTTACATACCCCAATAAAAAAGAATTATATGACTTTTGATATTATATGTAATTATATCCGAAATATGAGAACATCTAATTGTATCAAATTAGATCGTATTATGATCGTATTAGATCTAATTTAGAAATTTTACCTTATTTTAAATGTCGCCTAAAATTTCGGTTTCCCGGATCTGACCGTAGACAGGTACATTTTTATTATTGGGAGTATATGTGGCTTGCAAGGATTAACTAAAAGAGTGAAGAATTTTTGTTTATTTGCTCTATCTCGCTTGGTTTCCAATAAAATATAGCACCATAGCAGTAATATTAATAGCAGAGATACAAAAAATATAATAATTAACAGGGGTCTCCCATGGTCCTGATGAATGGCAACACCGATTTATAATGCAACAGCTGGCGCTGACTGCTGTTTTGTTTTTTCTGGCAATACTGTTTCATTTTATTGGGGAGCAGTGTTGCCCCAATAGTTTAGTTTAGTTTATGTATTTCCATTCCAGTACAACAAGAATTAATCTTATAATTATAGTACAGGAATTTTAAGTGCTAACATTTTGATTTTAAAAAGTTATAGTCACATTAATAATAATAATAAAATAATTAATATAAATAATCAAATAAATAATTAAAAATAAAAAAATAATAATTAATTAAAACAAAAACATATTGCAAAAATTAAAGAAATACCAATTCTAAAAATGAATTGAATTAAAATTAAAATCGAGCATAGTGTTCAAAAAGAAATTTTTTAAAACTCGAAGCGTTGCTGTTTAGCTGTTGAGTTTGAGGGAGCATGTTCCAAAGACTTACGGAATTTATGAAGAATTGCCATTCAGATACGAGGTAGCGATGGCTTGGTGGAATAAGCTTATTTCCTCTATTTGTTCCGATGCCAAAACGGAGTTTTAGCTTATTCCCATTTTAAATGTTTAAATCCCCAATGTTATATCCAATTCATTTTAATTTAAACAAAAACTCAAAAAAAGAAGCTAAGTTAGCATCGCTCTTAAGTTCAGAAAATTATTACGAAATTAGTGAGCAAATTAAATAAAATTGAATATTTTACGAAGAAATATTTACGTTTTCACTCGAACTTTAAATGCCTCAAATTGTGAAACTAACAAAATTTTATTATACGAAAGACAAATCACAATTAAGTCTAGTAAGGTGTAAGTTCTAGGATTCGTAAATTCTTTTGAACATTAAGTTTGCATAAGTCGAGTTTACACGATTCAGAAGGTACATAAGAGGTTATTTGAAAACCCCTGGTACTTTTTGAGCCTACACAAAATTTTTTTTATTTTTTCTGAGTCTATTGCATGTAACAATTTCAGTATTTGGAAAATAGGAAATTTTTTGATTAATTATTGAACTTGGTTGCTTTTCGTTATTTCAAGATTTATAAATATTTGCAGAACATTTCTTCAATAATTCAAATATTTTGTAGAAATTTTTAAATTCTTTAACAGACCTAATTTGATCGACTTTAATTTGAATTTACAAATTTTTTAATCTGTTCCCAAAATGAAGTCGAAATCCCTAATTCGGGCCCAAATCCCCTACCTAACAACTCTGTAAAACCTCATTTGACATAAAAAAATCCTCCCTTGAGAAAATTTCCCAAAATAAAATCCTCCTTTGACAAAATTTCCCACATGCTAGCGACATCTACAGTTTGTTTACAAAATTATCGATGTTGCATCTCTATATTATTTGTCGCTGACAATTAAGAAATTATTGTCGATTAAATTAGTTGAAAATTTTGTAAAGTTAAGAAACACAAACTACTAAAAATTAGCATGCAAAGTTAGTTCAAATACGGATGAAAGTAACTTTAATGCAAAATTCGATGTACAAAAAATATTAGTTATTAATTTTTAGACAAAATAATAGAAAAATTGATTCAATTAAATCAGAACGCATTTAACAGACTTTTGTACTAACTTTCTTTATGAGTGTACTAATTGATTTGCAAAATATAACTAAAATTCTGTATATTTAAGAGTTTTATTTTTGCTTTCATGTCTTACTAATATATAGCAAAATAATTTGGTAATTTCAGCAATTTTTTCTGCAAGGTAATTTTTAACTAATTTTTAGCAGTATTAACTAAAATTTTTACAGACTTTTTTCGATTACTGTACTCAAGTTTCATTTCTTAAAATAAAGAAAATAAAATATCTCTGCAAAGAGATATTTGCGAATACGGTTTTCAAGTTGGTGCGGATTTTAACTCGCTGATTCTAAATCCGATTTAAAAATTTTTCTATCGCGTCATAATTTTGAGAAAATCGCAATAGAAATTTGGGTTTTTATCCTTTTTGAAAGTCCATATACCGCGCAAAAGACTTGAGATTGGGCAGCTAAAAGAAAAACGTATCCTTTAAATTGTTCTTCTCTACAACATATCCGAAGCTCCGCGTTGATAGTCTTTCCTTGTAAGTTCGCTAACTTTTCATTAGATGGAGCGCAACAACTGTTCTAAGATTCAGCAGGTCGCGCAATTACAGCGTTGCTATATTTGAAGCCCTTCATCTTCACCACCTTTCATTTCTTCTCTATACCATTTGCAAAGATAGCAACACGTTAATTAGTAGAATAATTTTGTAAGTGTTGCTTCTATTTAAAAAATAACTACACTTTGGTTGTAAATATCTTTTCTAGGGGGCGCTATTAATCGATTACAGTGAAAGAATTATCTGCATGGTATTAAAGAATTTTTGCATAAAACCAATGAAGTTTCACTGAAACTCGCCAATTGAAACTATTCATAGAATTAATTAAGTTGTTAAAAAAATTTCATTTTATTTATTAAGACTTTCATACACTCAATGAAAAAGTTTCATTAAAACTAGATTCATAAAATATATGAAGCTTTTACATCAAATTTAAGAAATTTTTCATTTGCTTTGTGAAGAAAACTTCATTAGTTTAATGAAAAATTTCATTAAAACTCGTCCAGCAAAGTTCCGCCTGTGTATAAACATATCTGTGCATCCAACAGATCTGCCTATATTTTTTCAAATTGTGTTTTAAAAATTCACAGACCGTACTATTCGTATATAAAGGGCTTAATAAATTGTTGCACGCTTAATTGGTGTTGTAGTATAAAATTGATCCCACATAACATTTTTGTTTCTGAATTTAAGCTTATGTCAATATAAATAGTTATAAACTAAATAGGAATTATAACATTAATCTACAGCATACTTTGAAATCATATAAAATGTTGCTAATATGTGAATATATAATTCAATAATCTCAATCCTTATATTCTTAGATAAGAATTAATGAAATGCCTCTTGAATTCTTTTAAATATTTCCTTAATTGAAAATCATTCTTCTGAGTTGTGTAAAAATCTGATTATCTACACTATTTACTATTATGATATAATCAGTTGGTACAATTTATTGTATTTTTGACATATTTCCCCTTTTGCTCTGTTTAATTATTTGTATCTCTAAATACTTTACACGCAATTCTAAAAAAAAAAAAAACTAATGTCTCCTTTGGTTTTGTTTCGCTTTTTTTGTTGGTGAAATAGTAAAAAAATCCTACATTATTTTTCAACGTCGACTGAGGCACATCTGAAACTTAAAATGCTGCCTGGCTTTACTGCTCGCACGACAACAATCTTCCTTAAACCACCCAGTTTAGACTTGTGACATTGTGTATCACTACTATTTTTTATATTATAACTACTACATCCACTACTATTCCTTTGAAAAGAAAAAAAAAGAAGTTTGTTGTATTCATACCATAAAATACAAATTTTTATATTTTTCATTATAATTCTTTTTTTTAGTCATCTCATCTAATATTTTTCTTTAAACAGCTCATCTCTTTCTAACTCGGCGGGAGCTTTATGAATAGTATGTTTTCTTTTATTATTTGAAAATTTTTGGGAGAAAAATTAAAAAATTTTAAAGGAAGAGCGGGAAGTTTCTTATACAATTGGGCCACTGATTACTATTTTTATTGCTGCGATTTTTTTTCAAAAATGAAAAAATCTCTCTAAGTTTCCTTCTTTGTATGTATCCAAAAAAACATAATAATACAATAACAAAGTCATTGCACTATGGGTTAGGTTGCACCTGAAAACTAAACCTACCAAACTAAATCTACTATTTTATTTATATTAGATTTTTCCAATAATCTGACCAGATAAAATTTTTACCAACAGAGGAAAAGTTGTATCTCAGCAATTGTAAGTCGAAAAAAGTATATAATCGCTTCTATATATTCAATGTCTTTTATTTATTCAGAACAATAAGTATATACAAAATCGGTAATCCTTGTTGACCGAAGGACACAAAAGTGATTTTTGCCCAAAGTCAAATAGGGTAATTTTTCACTCCAATTTTTATATATAAACAAATTGTAAATTTTGCCACAACTATAAATGAATGTGCCAAGCGTTTCAGTTGAGAGGACCTGAACCGCGATTTATTTTCCTCTAAACGTGAGATAGCAAACTTAAAAAAAAATACGAGTCTATTAATTTTTTCCTTCTATTACATATCTAAGTATGTAGTTTTCATGTTAAAAAACTGTTAAAATTTTGGTGCCCATTTAAAAGACATCGTCGACCATTAAAAATTTTCAGAATACATGTTTAAAAAATGGCAATTACTCGTAATTAACTAATTTATTTTTGGCGCCCAACTTGGGTGTATTGTTTACCCTATAGTGAATAGTCTTTGTATGTTGTAGTGTTAAAGTAGTAAAGTAATATTAACGCGCGCGGTTTTTATTTTTAAATTTTCACTACCATAAAGTAGTCAAATATAAAGGAAAAGAATAAAAGAGTCTCTTTTTTCAAAAACTGTTGATTATGTGGGGGAGGAGGAAGAAGGGTAACAAGTTGTGAAATATAAAAAAGGCATTAGCTAAAAAGGAAACTAAACAACTACGAAATCACGAGAAATAAAAAAGAGGCAAAGGCAAAAAACTTTTCCTTTTTTTTGCACTTTAAAACGCGAACATTCTATAATTTTCAAGGGTGGTTTATGCTTCACTTTGGCTGCTCTGGTTGTTCTACTCTTAACAAATTTCTGTGTGTTTAGTTGAGTTTTTATATTTTTTTGTTGTATCAAAAGAAGAAGAAGAAGAAGATGTATGGTAGTAAATAGTATGTAAGTTTGTTGTATATTTTTTTTTTTAATCAAAAGGATCTTTTTGTATGCTAGTGTTTTCAATATTACGTGTGTTGTTGTACGTATTTTTTCATTTTTATTTTCATTTTTTTATTTTTCATCATTTACTTCATCTATTACAATTTTTTTCGTTACTTCTTACGCGCTGAACGCTATCGTTGTGTCGCTGTCGTTGTCTGCTGTTGCAGCGTCTACTAAAACATTTCTACTTGTGCACGTTGTTCTTATTATTGTTGTATTCTAAGTTTACAGGTTTCAATATTTTTTATTTTTATTATGTTTTTTTAACTACGTGTTCGCAGTTAAAAATCTCAACTTATTTTTTATGCTGGTTCGTTGTTGTGTTTAGTCTGATATGTTTGGAAAATATAATTTTTATTTTTAGCATACACTGGTAAAAAATTTGGGGTTATTAACGTATTACCAGATCGATTTGCTTGTTGAGAACAAGTTCAGGACGTCATTGTTAAGAAAAAATATATAAAATTCCTTAATTTTTAAAGCTATGGTTTGAAGTTAATTAAACTCTTTCCTGTGCGTGAACTTAGTTAGTTTTAAAGACTCTTAAAAAAACAGGTAAAATTAAAGTAGGGCATGCCGACTATATGACATCCTGCACCACATTACAACTTGGGTCATATGCCAAGAATCATATCAAATTCCAAGAATGGAATTTCAATTAGTGGTTTAAAAAATATAGAAAAATGCATAATAATAGGAGTAATACTTTCTGAACTTCGAGATAAATTCAAAATAGCGATATTTAATTTTTTGATTTCTTTTTTTTTTTTGGTCTTGAAATTTTGCACGTCAAACTTTTTGCTTTATAACCAGCTCTGGCATCCAAATATCGTCTATCAATTAGGACTTCAGTTCTACTTTCCGAATTAGTTTGTTTCGGATCCATTGCGGAGCAAGTATAAATATTTGTTTATGTTATTGGATTTTAACTTTTTTGGTCTAATTTTTGCCTGATAGTTCTACGTTCCACTTCTATATGGAAGTTTTTGAATTTAAAATCTTTTCATACCTACACTCACAATATATTTTCTATAACCGATTGAGGTTTATTTGAAATGTAATAGGTAAAGTTTGTTTTCAATTGAAGAATCAATTAAAATACATGGAACCATATTGTTTAACTTTTTTTTATCAGTCAATAAAAAACAAACTACAAAAAAATACGTATCGTCTGTAGGAGTTGATATTTTCAGTCAAATGTTCTATTTTTCCTCGAGTTGATTTATAGGAAGAAGAAGAACAAGAAATTCTCATTGAGTTTGCAATTTAACTTAACAAATATTTCCAGAAATTCTAAAAACGTCGTCACCTGACGATTTCCTTAGGCAAGAATGAAATCCGGATAGGGACATGCCTACAGCGGATTATTTTTCACAATTTGTTAAATACGTTTGGGATTTTAGCATATTTAATTCCTTTAATGAAAACATTTTTGTTGAAAAATTTAACAGACACAAGGGAATCACCAGACTGCCGCAGTTTCGTCTCACCCAAAGAGTCGTCAGTGGTTAGTTTATGTGTCAACTGATCAAAGTAATTTTTAATAGTTAATTTGTCTCTATATGAAAAACTTTTTGTGTATTGCCATGACCGGGGATTGAACCGGCAGCCCTCTGCACATCCTATGACTCGTAGCATCACCTCTTAACAACATACACCACGGTCGGCATAGCGCTGAGTGTGGCTAATTGAAGTTTTTTCAATCACAGTCTATACAATGTTTGTTTTGTAATCAGAAGAGCCAGAATTAACTAATACTTGAGTAATTTATTTTTCAATTAGAATTTCTAGTTTTCTACTTTTAGAAAAAATAATTTAAATAATTTCTTTGTTTTCTTCAAATATTGACAGTTTTCTTTTTTGTTAAAATAGTTTGTTTATATACAAAATTATTTCAATTAAAATTACAAGAAATTCTTTACAAGAAATTCATACACACAAACATAGCCAATAAAACAATGCACGTGTATGAAAAATAAACCACAAAATCGTTTTTTCTAACGTTTTTTCAGTTAAAAATTGAAGTTTGTTTTAACAGACGTTTCAATTATTTTTATTTCTTTTATAGATTATTTAAACAATGTTTGAAAATAGATAGCAAAATGGTTTAAATATAAAGAAAAATCAGTAGTCATTTTTTTAATTATGTTTTCAATTAATAACTTTTCGTACAATGGAATCGGAACATAAGACTAAGATTTTTCATCATAATTTTTGATAAAAATGCATTCACCAGAATTTCGGAGTTATCTGTTAATTATATTGCGAAAAGTATAATGTTCAAATGATCGTTGGACTGTATATAATGATCTAGTATAACAGACTTGAAGTTTTTCTGCAGCATGTAACATTCTCGAGACGAAAAAGGATGTCTTTATTAAGATTTGAAGAAATGTAGTAAACTCCGTTCCTAATTTTTACACCAAACTATTTAACGAGTGAGAAAAACAATGGCATATTTGAATTCACCTTGTAGGTATCATACGATTTTTTTTCGGAAAGAAAATTCTGACAAAGCGTTTTTGAAAGAAAACGAAAAAAGTAACCAAATGTAAACTCCGTAACTGTAAACTCCGTAACCAAAATTGTTTGCATCGGATTGCATTCAAATAAATGTAGGTAAATGTTTAAAATATTTTAAAATAACCATAATTAGAGGTGATTCAAATAATATTTATGCGTCAAAAGATGATTCAACTAATAATTTTGCGTCAAATCAAAAAAAGTTATCAGTTTTTTGCCCTAAACTTCTGGAGCAAAAAACGTTTGATTTTGCATTTCACTGGTTTGGAATCGATATTTCGAGCCATTACTGACATTAGTTTGACAAATTAAATTTGTTTCACACAATTTAAGAATTTTTAGATCGCGAAATGTTATGTTTTTAATATATTATTTTGTAACTTCGCAACCTCTGATTGTATTTTAAAAAATTTAATATTTTTGAAAAGCATTAAAAGGACCAAAAATACAAAATTAAAAAAAAATAAAAAAAATTTTCGCGGAATGAATTGTATTTTTATTCGCGAAACCGCCAGTTTGATAAACACAAATTGTATATTATTGGAAAGCATGTTGAAAACCCAAATACGAAATACTAATAAATTGAAGAAAATTCGTACGCAATTTTTTTTGTTATATATTTTGCTTGTGGAAATGTAAACTCCGTTACCACAAAAAAAATTAAAATTGTGCAAAAAAAGTTATTGCGACGACTTGTAGAAGAGATTTTTTACAATTAGGTTTATAATGACTAAACTTACTGATTCCATTAAGAAAAAACCGAAATATAAACACTTTTTGCTTCTCACAAATTTGCCCCAAAAACTTATCACATTTTTTTGATTTCACCCATATGTATTTTTTTTGGTCCTGCCGTGATTTGAACCCAGGCCGCCAAATTGACAGACGATTGCTATACCCACTGCTCTAACGAGACATATAATACTTGGTGGCTAAACACATAAATGAGTGATGATATCTGGACAACTACTGCCTGTGCAAAAATGCTAGTACATACTGGCAAACAGTTTTTTGGAACTAATATGCCAGCGTTGGGAGAGCAAAAATAAAGTTGATCTTAAAGGAGCTTTCCCACAAACAAAAAAATTGATTTAATAAAACAAAAAAAATTTTAAATTAAAAAAAAATCCAAAAAATTTTTTTTGTATACAACTGGATTTGAACTCTGAACCTTCTGACTACAAACCTTTTTTAACGAAGCATCATCATTTTTAAAACTGATTGCTCTACCAGTGAATTGCTTTTTGTACAGCTCCAATTTCTTACTAGGTAGAACTAGATAACCACAGGTTGCAAACGTTGGCATAGCACTCTAAGCCCATTCTTTGCCAGTGATTTTTTTTTTATAAACCACTGAAATTTTTGTAAAACAAATACTGGAAAAGCGCTCTTTGCAAACGCTGGTAAATCGTCCCAAAAGAGTGTTCTCCCAGTCCTTAATTTTTAACACCGTGGTTAACCAGTGGTATGCCAGTGCTTGATTTTTGTACCACTGGCGATTTCTGACTGGGAAAATTAATATTGTGCAAAAAAAGTTATTGGGACAACTTGTAGAAGAGATTTTTTGCAATTAGGTTTATAATGACTAATCTTATATATATATATTTTCTTTGATATATCAGTCATTAATTTAACAGGTGTTTTGTTATACTTTAAAAAATTCCATCCTTAAAATTTTTTCACTGTAAATTGTCGTAATTTTTTTACACTTATTTTAAAAAATATTGTGCTTAGAGAGATTTTAGTGAATAGATGACACTCAAACCAGTAAAAAAGCACGTTGAGGGTTGATTTTTTCTTTCAACAATATTTTTTTTATTTTATATGTTGTATTATTTTTTTACAATAAACAGCGACACAGTTGTAGTTCCTGCTGCTACTGCTGATGCTGCTTTAAAAAAAATAAACTGAAAACAGCCGCCGCTGCAAATGTTTTGAAAAAAAAGTATAGAATATTAGGGGGTTATGACTAAAAACTTTAGACGACAAGAGTATGTGTGTAGTATTCAAGTAGTAAATAATTGTTAATGTCTGTATGTGTGCGAAATTGTATGTAACACGGGCATCCTTTTTATTAAAAAAAATAAAATATATTTTTCATTTTCAATGTCTATGCAAAGAATGAAAAAAAAAACGTGAAAAAAATGAATTCAAAACGTAGTTTGAGCTATAAAGGTACTAGTACTTATTACTTTTAATACTTTGCGTACGCATAGATGTAAGCAAGTATGTGTAAGTTAGAATGGGAGTATGTTTGTGTGTGTTGGCATGTCGGTGTGTAGTATTACTAAACAAAAAACTTTCCTCTTTTTTTGTTAATATTATAAGAATAAAAATATTTTTTTTTTGTTAACAAAAGTAAAAAAAATATATTCAACCTCGAAAATATATTGAAGAGTAAGTAGTCGTAGTAGTTGTAAGCGTATTACAACGTGCAGGAGTTAGATGATGATAAGGTTTCTATTAAAGCATATACAATTTACTTTAACTCACCTCCCCCAACCCATAGAGTCTTTCGATGAAAACCCAACTCCAAACCTTAACAAATTTTTAGTTAAAATTTCTAAACTGTATTGTGTGTAGTGGTTTAGTATTGGTAAAGAATAAATGAATAAATAACGAAAATCGGAAATAAATGCTTATCTCTAATACAATGAATAGTAGTAGTCGTTGTTGTAGTAGTAGTAGTTGAATGTATTAGTAGTAGTTTCTTAATGGTAGCAGGGTTAGAAAGAATGAATTCTTTAAAATATTTAATTAGTACAAAGTATTGCATTTACTGCTAAACGTGGATGGTAACCGAAACGAATGCGGTTATCGTTTGGGTAACGATATTTTAGGTTATTTCGGTAACGGTATTTTAAGGGTAACGCTATTTCATTTATTTCGGTATCGGTATTTTAAGGATAACGGTATTTGAGTTATTTCGGTAACGGTATTTTAAAGATAACGATATGTGGGATATTTCGGTGACGGTATTTTTAGGTTAACGGTATTTCAGTTATATCGGTAACGGTTTTTAAGGGTAACGGTAGTCAGTTATTTCGATGTATCCCGCAATTTTTTTTACAAAAAACAAACGAGATTAAAAACAGAACCAATTTATCAACTTAATGTTCAAAAAGTACTCAATAACCACGTAAAATTACCAAAACCAGAAAATTAAAAATATCGGTAACGGTATTTTAGGGATAGCGGTATTTCATTTGTTCCGGTAACGGTATTTTAGGGGTATTGATATCACATTTATTTCGGTATCGGTATTTTAAGGATAACGGTATTTCAGTTATTTCGGTAACGGTATTTTAAGGATAACGGTATTCCGGGTATTTCGGTAACGGTATTTTATGGGTAACGGTAGTCAGTTGAAAGGGTTTTGAATCGATAACGGTATTTTAGCGGTATTGCCTGCCAACCCTGCTGCTAAATGTACTTACCATGGATAAACTAACTATAGCTACAAGATATTTGTTATGATTTAATTCAAACAACAATTTATTTAATAATACTATGAAATGAAGGAATTAAAATTTTAATAAAACAATTGAATCAATTGAAAATTTAATTGAATCAATAAAAGTTTTAGCTGATACTGCATTCCAAAAAGTTTGTCAGTAAAATCTACTGAAAATGACAATTAAAGCAAAGGTATAACCCTTTGAGACCTAGCTTACACGATTGCAAGCTATGATGTTTTCTCTTAAAGTAACAAATATTTTTAATACTAATAGGTTTATTTAGATAAAAAAATTTCAATTGTAATTTTAACTAAATTATTTTATAAAATATGAATTAACATTAGGGAATTTTAATACTTTTAATACCGTTTTATTTTAAAGTTATAAAATCAATAAATTGTTGCATGCTGACTGTGTCTCAAAAGGATAAGAAGTTAAAAAGGCTAAAAATAACAGTTAAAATAACTAAAAATTTAGTTATTTTAACTGTTGAAAAATTACTACACTGAGAGAATCATCATCACTTCGGTAATGAATTTCTTCACAGTTTCAATGAAAATTGTCAGTGGAACTCGTCCATTGAAACTTTTCAAAGAATCTTTGAAACAGGTTTCATCAAAGTCAATGTTTATGAAAAGTTCATAAAATTAATGAAACTCCTCATAAAGTTAATAGGGCACTCCTCCAATGAATAAATCATAGATTTTATGAAGCCAATAAAGAGCTTCATAAAATCTATGAAGCAATTTCACATACTATTATAGTTGGTTGTTGTCGTTGCTAAGCTGGAGTGGCTAAATAAAAAGTAGCAAATGCAAAAAGCATAATAAAATTGTATCATATTTTACGATGTACAAAATGTATCTAATGAAAGTTTCATAAAATTTTATAATAAGCTTAATTCAATTAATGAATTTCCTTATTAATGTTTCGAAAAAATTAATATGATTTATAAAAAAATTTCATACCCAAAATTAATAATAGAAAATTAATTAAAAAAAAAAAAAATTTAAAGATAATTCTCTCAGTATGGAAATTAATGCACATTAGTGCTGATAAAAATATGAGTAGTGGATATCGAGTATTGAGTATTTGTCTTTTTTTTTGGGTACTCGATACTCAAAACTACTACTAGATAGTTTCAGAGTTGCATTTTGGACAGACAAAATATATAAAATGTGACTCCGCTAAAATATTTACCACAAAAATGTGACTCTGCTAAAATATTTGTCACAAAACTACAACTCTGCTAAAAGAAAAAATCAGAAGTAAAATATTTAAAATAATATGTTGAAATACTACGAAAAACTCAATGAATAGTTGGTGAAAATGTTTAGAAATTGTATGTTTATAAATTTAAATATTGAATTACCATAAACGTTTTCAAAGAATTTTACCAAAAAAATTTCAAATTTAAAAACCGTTAAAAGTATCGAGTAGTATCTAGTATTCAAATTAAAAATATCGAATAATATCGAGTATTGAAAAGTAACCGAATTTACCAGCACTAATGCACATCACTAAAACTCGGCCTTATGGTTACATAAAGCTATTATATTGGAGAACAAAAAGTTTAATATAAAATTCTAATTTTATAAAAATTTTTAAAATTAATGAAATGATAATTTTATAAAAAAATTTAAAAAAAAGTAAAGAACATTTTCATGAAATTAATGAAGATCTAAATTATGAAATTCAATGAATTTTTTTTAACGAAATTATGAAATTTTATGAAAAAAAGTTTGGAAAAATTTCATAATATTAATTAAATATTACATACATAATGAAATTCTTTATTCATCGTACGAAAAAAATCCTGTGAAATTATATCATTCATATCATGAAGGATATTTATTTCAGTGTAATAAATGCATTTTTATTTTGTTTTTGCAAAATAAGAATATATGAATAATAATAAATATGATCTAAACACGAATTTTAAAAAACTCAGTGAAATTTTTTATTTTTTTTAATAATAAGCAAAAAAGAACTTTTTACTGAAAAAATGCTATTTCATTTAGTTGTCTATTATAAATAAAAATAATTGCTTTAAACAAGTTTTATAGTTTTATTTCTCCATAGAAAAACAACTAAAATTATAGTTAAAAATACTAACCAGCAAAACAAAAGTGATGTAAAATCAGTAGAAAAAGCACTAAAGCGAATGTTTTAGATCTAGTTATTTTTTAACAGTACTTCCACTTCAACATTTTTCAGTACTTTTTGAACGAGTGCAAAGGAAACTCGTTTTCTTCAATTGAAAGTAAAAAAATTACCAAAAATATTTTTGTTTTATCTCCAATCCAATTTTGCTCAAACAATTTTAAAAAAATTAAAAATTACAATTCATTTAATCTGTTTATATAACGTTTTTCTATATACTCAACAGTTTTGCCGGTAAAAATAAATGTTTGTTACCGCTGCCATAAAAATCAATAACCTTTTGTTTATTACTTTTTTTTAATATTTTAGGCAAAAAATATTTTTTTCTTCATACATTTATTTGTACCGGCAAAACTGTTGTGTATATAGAAAAACGTTATATGAACAGATTAAGGGAATTGTAATTTTTAATTTTTTTAAAATTGTTTGAGCAAAATCGGACTAGTGGTTCTCGAGTTATTTAAAAAAAAAAGACCACCAAAGGTCAAATCGATATATCTCGATTCCTAGGGGTGACCGAGCGAAACGCCGGGACGCGTATAACTTCTTTTTTACCGATATAACTTTCCCCGGTAGTTTGAACACTTCCCGATCACTGACCCCTACCATTTGCCTCACAGTGTTATTTTTGTTTATTTAATTGTAATTTAATAAATTCTATTAAAATCTTAAAGTGCTGGAAAGTTATTAAATTTGAGATTAGAGAGAAAACAATAAGATTTCTTGGCCAACAGTAATATATTTGGTGTGTGTATTGAGATCTTTTATATATTTTCTTTAAATTCACCCCTTTACAGCTCTGTGTGTTATTAAAGTAGTATTGGTTTATTCCATCTATTTGTTGCTGTATTTTTTGTTTTTGGTATAAAAAAGAAATACTTGTATACAAGTAATAAAATAACATGATGATGCCAATACACGCTTATTCATGATTATACTAGCACGAACAAGTATTAGTACTTCTTGTAATGCTTATGTTGTTTTTTTTTTGCTAAGATTTTCTTCTTTAGGATTTCCTTTGTATTGTATTTTGTTACCAATTCTGATTTTTCTTTTATTTCATCCTTAGTTAAAAAGAAAAAAAAAAAAAAAACGAAAAACTTGCTTTTGTATTAGTTTGTCGATAATAAGTTTAAAATTTTTCTTATTTTTTACAATACCAGCATATAGAAAAACGATTCATATTTTTTGGCGGAAGGGGGAGAATAAAAATCAATATTATAAGATATTAGAAAAATTATAATGATTTTAAGTGTTTCTTTTGAAACCTTAAAATATCATGTCATTATGTTTTTTTTTTCTTAAAGGAAGCTTATCATAATTTTATGTAATTAATTATAAATTAATAAAATTGAATATAAGAGGGGGTAATTTTTATATATCGTCAGTTTATTATTGGTTTGACCTAGCGAGCATTTTTGGAAAAATTTAATTAAGATTGGTAGGTATACATGTAATATCACTAACCTCTGTCTATTCCGAAACCTGTTTTTCGATATTTTGTATCATATCTGAGATAAGAGAATCATTGACTTTGATGTAACTGTCAATTTTCATACAGAAATAAAAAACTTTCAACTTTCTTTACCGTTTTTCATCGATAACGACATTTTGGCATATAAGTCAAACCAGGGTCCGAAAATAACAGTTATTTTTAAGTTTTTAAACAAAAAAAGCATATAGAAGCATATGTCCAAGAATTATTGTGGACTAGGGTTTCAAAAAATGCTTTGCATTTTAAATTTTTGACTTTTAATTTTTTTGGGAAAAAATAAAAGTTATTTTCTGACTTTTTTGGAGCAATCTTAATTTAAGTGCTAAAAGAAAGCGATTTTTTAATTGTTTTAATTTTTATTTCAAAGAAATATACAAATCCAACAAAGTACCTACTATAAATATGTATGAAAAAAATTTTATACAAAAAAGTTTTGACCGATTTTGAAACTTATTTTAACTCTCTAAATAGCAAAGTGGCGCAATATGTTAGTTACTAAAATTTTTTTCTCTCTTTTTCAGCCTGACATTTCTTGCAAATAAAATTGTTAAAATGTGGAAAATTTTAAAAAGTTTTTTGTAAGTTATTTATTGATTTTTAAAATGTGTGAATATTTCTGATTTATAGAAAACTGATATTTTAACCCTTTTAGGACCATACAATTTCTGCCGAAGCGATTTAAAATTTTTTGGGAATTTCATGATCTCTGACCGAGTATTAGTTATGCCAAGAAAAATCGGCTCCGTAGAACCCCTCCTTACCCCTCATTTCGCTCGCCAAAAACATTTGGCATTTGATGACCCTGCCGTTTGATTTTAATTATTATTTTATTTTCGTGATCTGCAACTAAATTATAGATATTTTACAAAAAATTGGCATTATAGAAAAATTTGTGCTTTTTACCCCTAAAATGAAGAATTCTAGTTAACCAACTTCGAGGGCTCGCAAGGGGAAAGCTGGACCAGGTAGGGATTTACCTCTTTCTACATTTTTGTTCCCCAACCCTCCTCTACAAATAACATTTTGACATATTTACTCTATCTTTTGTCTGGGCAATTACAAGTGCGAAAAACCCTTCGGCAAGCATACTTGCCTATGGTCGTCAAAGGGTTAAGCACTTTGCTTTATAACATTTTGAAACCTTTCAGATAAATATTAGGAAAAGTTAAATTGGAAATATACCTAAAATTTTCTATTCCAATGATATCCAAACTTAAAAAAAAATTAATAAACAAATTGGTAAAACGTCTGGTAAATTAGGAAAATTTCTTATTGCATTATAAAAACAATTTTAGTAAAACTTTTTTAAAATTTTGTAGAATTACGTATTCGTATAAAAAAACAAAAAAGGAGGTTTCATATAAACTCGTATTATACTTGTAAATAGTGTAAACGTGGTACGTTTATGAGTCTAATGTCAAACTCCCTCCATACATAAAAAATATGGTTTGTATTTATGTAAGGTTGACAAGGAGATTACGAGTTTATATGAACACCCCTAAAATAATAATTTTATTTATACCCAGCGAAATTGTAAGATGCAAAGAACCGGTTGTAGAACAACTTGTACTTGCATGCAACCTGTTCTACTTTATGTTCTATCATCGGTGATTTTTGTTTGAGTTTGTTCCAAAAGCAACAGGTTCTTTTCCTTAAAACTAGAACAGGTTGCTTTGAAACCGGTTCTAAAACCAGCTATAGAACTGGAATCAGTTCTAGAACCTGTTTTATGGAACCGGTGGTAAAAAGACCTGTTCTATAACCGATTCAGAGGTAACCAGTTCAGTAAAATTTTGCTGGCTATAATTGCACAATTCGAAAAGTAAAGGTTGAAATAACCAAAATCGAACAATTTTTGATCTTAGTTATCTTAAAAACTACTTGACTAATTAAAATAAGATTTATGATTTTAGTAGACCATTATCTCTTCATCTTATGTCAATAAAAAGATTTTTAAGATTTTAAATAGTTTTGTGAAAAATGGCTTCGGTACTTGAACGAATATAATAAAAATAAAAGTGTTTCCATACGATTTATAGAAAAAAAAAGTTAAATTATCTTATTCCACGGTTAGAAAAGTGATCAAAAACTTTAATGAACGTTTATCGTTTGCCATGGGATGCTCCAGATCATAGAAAAAGAAAATCAACTCCAAATTTTCAAAAAAAGTGCCTGGTTTGGCAAGCAATTTATTCTTTTTGTGGAAAAAAATCGAAACGTTTCTTTACAACTGGTATAATAATTGGTGAACTTTATCGAGAAGAATGCTTAAAAAATGCCTGTTAATATTTGTAAGATCTCACACTACAAAACCATTATTTTGGCCGGATATAGCTACACTAGTAGAAAAAAGTCCGTAAAAAATTTAGTTATAACTACTAAAAATTAGTTAAAAATTATGCTGCAGAAAAAAACTGCTAAATTACCAGATTATTTTTTGCTATATATTAGTAATATAGGAACAGCAAAAATAAAACTGTTCAATATACAGAATTTTAGTTATATTTGAGCAAAATTTTTGTAAATGGAGAATAGCAAATTAACCTGCTAAAATCAGCAATAAATTTTGCTAAAAAATTTAAAGTTTTTTTGGATTTTTTTTAAATGCAAATAAAAATCGAGCCATTTGAAAAAAGCAGTTTACAATTTTTTAGCAAATATTTCTGCTGATTTTAGCACAATAGACTGCTATTTGCAGTTAACTAAATTTAGCTTAAAAATAGCAAAAATTTTGTAGATATAACAGTTTATTTTTTTAGCAAAATTTTCTGCAGATTTTACAGTACAATTTGTGATTTTCAATTAACTAAAAGTTAGCCTAAATATAACTAAAATTCCGTAAATTTAACAGTTTTAATTTTGCTCTTCTCATTTTACTAGTATTTAGTAAAAAATCTGCAAATTTTAGCAGTTTTTTCTGCAGCATCATTTTTAATAACTTTTTCTGCTATTTTATTTCTATGAGTGTAGTTGTCATTATGAAAGGGACACGACTGACTGCTATGACAACAACGAAATCAATTTTGTACCAAAAGTAAACCATCCACCTAATTGTTCAGAATTGCATTTTATAATCAAAAATAAAATAAGAAATTCGAAAGCTTTCTTTGATATTCCTTTATTTAAAAAATAAACTTGTTCGATTTTGGCTATCTCAACCCTTGGTTTCTCGAAAAATACGCCGAATCCAATTCTAAAGCTCTTTAGTACTGATAGAAAAACATATTTATTATTTTCGTTTTAAAAATTAAGAATGTTTTGTTTTACTTATATGTGGGTTTTATATACATTAGGGGGTCCAATATAATGAAAATGCGATTTTAAAGAGTGTCGGTGTCCAATCTGTTTCGGGGTCCAATTTGTTTGAAGTTTGGCGGCAATCGAATAAAGTAAAGTCGAGGCTGAAATCGATTGACAATTTCAAAATTGTTTATATGGGGAAAATATGACTTTTTTCTGTTCTTAGAAAATTTCGTTCTATAGTTTAATTTCTTCAACCACTTGTGTTATGAATTTATTTCAGTATAAAATTATCTTTTCAAAAACCTACATAACTTCAAAATCGGCAGAGAACTCGCCAAGAAATAGCAAATGCTCCAGACCAATTTTTTGCCAAAAAACACTAGGTCATGAAATTTGATGGCACTTTTTTAAACTTTCAGAAATTGATTAAAGCCACAATTGTTTTTTGCTCTCTATACTTATAAATACTCAGATATGAAATATTGTTTTATTACCTGTCTGTTAACTTGTCGAGCAATAAGGCAAAAAACGCATAAATTCTTTGGCATAATTTTCTAAATTCCATTTTTGATTTTTAAAAAATTTTCTTAAACAAATTATTAGCATAGGAAAGATCCGATAGTTTTGTGCTTGTGCATTAAATGTCTATATATTGCTGTACACTCAGGGAATTATGTAGGTAAAATCAACTGCAAATGACAGTTAAAATAACTTAATTTGCAGTTAAAATGGTGTAAACTGCATTTGCATTTAAATCAACTGCAATGTGAAGTTATTTTTAACTGTTAAAAATCATCTGACAAATGTAGTTAAAATAACTACAAATGCAATTAAAACAACATACATGCAAATTATTGTAAAACTGTACAAACAACTGCATATGTAGTTAAAATAACATAAACAAAATTTTTTTAAAATTATTAATTTAATAAAAACAAATTTATGTTAATTTTATTCTCGAATAAATTTAAAATTTATAAAGCATAATTAACACTTAATATCACTTTTATTGTTCACTATTAAGATATTGTTCCAGATGTCCGTCTGTGAGGGATGAAATATTGTTTGGCTTCTTTTTTCTCCATGCAGAATGGGATGAAAATATAAAAGAACTGAAAGAAAATAAATTAATTTTTTCCTTAATTTTTGCATTAAAAAATACAAAAATTGTTTTTTTGGACTTTCAATATTTTCATATATTTAGTTAGAATATTGTTGCACCTCAAGTCCAAATCCTAATATGATATTGTCATATTAGATTTTATTTGTTGTTTCAATAAAGGTTGATCATTTTAATGATAGACAATACAACAGTTGTTTCGTGGGCATCACCCCAACTCTTCAGTTGTCCACGAGCTTTAATACACAAACCGAGACATTACATAAGGTAAAAAAATTCAACGGAACGAGAATTTTGTACTTTCGTATATGAACTATCTGATTTGGTAAAACTAGCTACAAATTAACACCTTTTTGAAAGCAACAACATTTTTTAATATTCCCGTAAATAAATTTATACTTTATATTACAAAACTTACCTTATTATTTTAATTATTTAATAAAATATATAACATTTTCCGTATTACGCATCTTCACTCTTTAGCGTTGTTTTATGACTAAAGGTACAAGAGAAAACATATTCCTCTCATATACTTTCACTATAAATTTCTAAACAAGCGCTTCGTACACACACTCTTGTTTGCTTCGTACACACACACATTTGAAAATTGAGAGGTTAATCACAACTGTGTCGATTGTCGACCGACGACAGCAAAAGTCGTCGCGAATAATTTAAATTCAGCGACAATCGATTGTCGACATTTTTTGACGATTAGAAAAAAATTAAAGCAAAACAAGAATATGGTTGTATTTTTTTCGCCACAATTCTTCACCAATTCAATTGGTTTTCCATTAATTCTTATTGTTTTACATTTTTTTGTATTTAATTTTGCTTTTTTGTGGTAAATTATGCATTTTTATTTTCAATTATATTTCTTCTGTCAAAAAAATATTTTTTTTGTAAACAAAGTACGAATTTTTGCAACTCTAATACGAATTTCTGCAACTCTGTTCCCTTAAGTAGTTAAAAATATGGCAACTATTTGACAAATATTTTGAGTGTATATAAGTGTGTCGTCACGAAAATAGATTAGATTCTATTACGACGACAAATCGCCGGACGACATGGCGACATTTTGCTTCCCATACAAAATATATGAAAAAGCACATGTCGTTGCATGCAGTTCTGATTAATCTCTGAAGTATTTGTAACGAAATTGAAACAACTACATAAAATAAATGTTACTACATTGCAGTAGTTTTAGTAGTTTGTTTAAAAAAATAATTGTTAAAAACATTGAAAAATTTTGCTCTAAGTAAATTAATTGCAATTGTTGTTAAAATTACTACAACCGCATTAATACACAAATAACTGTCATTTAGTATCTGCAGAACATTTCATCATCATGCTTGAAAATAACATAAAAAAACTAAAATAAGCGTGTCGGAAAGCTTATATTTTTTCTTAATATTTAGATAGTTTGCTTAATAATTTTTAAATTATTAGAACAGTTTTACAGTCAGAACTCAGAGCAATTTTTTTAATTTTACTTCAGAAATATTTAAGACGAAAATTTTTCTTAGTTGTTAATATAAAACTGTCCATTCATGTCATAATTTTAATTATTTAAAATTTTAAATTTATATTTTTAGATTTTTTGAAATCACTAGTTGCGAAAAGGGATAAATTTCCAAATTTACAATAATTTTGATACTGATGTGGTTTTATAGTATTTGATAAAAAATTATGTCGTGGTTACTTGTATATATTAGTATAATGCAATGCAGTTAAGTATAATGCAATGCACTTGCAATACTATCCTTGTTAGAACACTGGAATCCCAGTCTAACAAGTCATATACGAAATTAAATTTGCCCCCATATAACGAATATATCAGACGTCTATAATCAAATTACCTGTTTGTTTTGTAGGGAATTTAATAAACCAGATATTTGTTAAAGCGCCACAGTACAATCTATTCAAAATTATACAAAATATATCTCATCTTCTTCTATTACTTAATTTTTGAAATGTTCTCAATTGTGTTCATGACATTGTATCACTCTATTTTAAGATGCTAACATCCTCCTTATTTTCTAATTAAAAATAACCTCCAAAATGAAATAGTTTTAAACATTAAGAAAACCTTTATCATTATACAAAATATTATTATTGTGTACTATGAAAGTAATAAAAACCATTCATTCATTCATTGATATTCTAATACCATTTAAAATTTTACTGCGGATTATAAAAGAAAACTTATTTACGATATTATCGTCCATACAGACAAAATATATACAATAATGGCCCCTTATTTTCGTTGCCATTACCGATTAATGTTCTACTACCTACTTCCTTGTATTTCCTATTTTGTGTTTATCCTCATGGAGCGAAAGCAGCGATATTATGCTTAAAGGCATTAGTTTATGTTAGTGTTACTACTATTTTAATGGTATTACAAAACATTCTATACTTTCTTCTTTTTTTTTTATTTTTGTAGATTATATACAAGAAAAAAAAGAAGAAAATACTTCATTAGTATAAAGAGAAAAAGGGCGAGAAGAATAAAGAAAACAGAAAAAACATTTTCAAAATTCAAATTTACGAGAATTTTAGCTAAGAATATTTTATTTTATTATTGAAAGGAACGGGTTTCTTTTTTAATTTTTTTTCTTATAAAAAGCATAATTTTTTTCTGTACAAAATGTTTATTATCGTAGAGTTTGGGAAATTTTTCTACTTTTACTCTAACTTTCTTACTATTTGAAAATATTACAACTTTTTGTTCCACTCAGCCTCCTGTTAAATATTTTAACCCTTAAAGGAATAAGTTAGTTCATAATTTGACAATATGGTTAAGGTTCATAGAAAAAAGTAGTTTGTTAAATCATTATACCCTTCACTAATACAGGCCAGGCTAATATCAATTTGTACTGATATTTGTAAGAAAAAAAATATCGCATATATAACCAATCGATTCGGAATCACCTTCAGATAAGGAAGGTCTGCGCCGTTGTTTACTCCGATTTGGACAAAATATATATTGCTTTACAAAATTTAAAAAAGAAATTAACGTTTTTTCAGCTCCCTAATCTCATGTTTAGTGGGTAAAAGGGGCGTGATCTTATTAAACGCACCTTTCGAGAATAACATGGATAGAAACGCTATTTTAGATGATTTCGGTAAAGCTATTTCATTTATTTCGGTATCGGTATTTTAAGGATAACGGTTTTTAGTTATTTCGGTAACGGTACTTTAAGGTTAATGGTGTTTTAGTTATTTCGGTAACGGTATTTTAAGTATAACGGTAGTCAGTTTTTTCGATGCATACCGCAATTTTTGTTTACAAAAAACAAAAATGATTAAAGACAGAACCAATTTACCAACTTAATGCATGAAAAATACTCAATAACCACCTGCAATTACCAAAAGCAGAAAATTAAAAATAACGGTAGCTGTATTTTAGCGGTAACGGTATTTCATTTATTTCGGTAACGGTATTTTAAGGGTATCGATACTTTATTTATTTCGGTATCGGTATTTTAAGTATAGCGGTATTTTAGTTATTTCGGTAACGGTATTTTAAGGATAACTGTATTTCGGTTATTTCGGTAACGGTTATTTAGGGGTAACGGTAGCCAGTTTAAAGGGTTTTGAATCGATAACGGTAATAATAAATCGAAAAAGATTGCAGGTATCTCTTCGGCAGGTTTTGGTAAGTGTGCAGCGATTTCGTTTTAGCGCTTTTTAGGAATAAAAAAACAAAAAATTTTTAACCCTATTTCATTTTAGGCAGATATCGCCTTCGGTCCACAAGGGTTAGCGATGATGCATAAATTAGACACAATGAAGATGCTAAAGAGATTATTTGAATTAATTTTTTGTTTCGAACTTGAAATTTTTATACCCTACACCACTCTGCTACAGGGTATACTGAGTTTGTATTGATTTTTGCAACTACCAAAAATAATGGCTTTGGTTTATGATATATTGATCTGTCCATTTTAAATGAACAGATCGTAATATTGAAAATAATTGGATCAAATTTGGTACACAAGTTCGTACTGCTCCGAAGACGAACACCGGTAAAAATGGTTAAAAGTGGTTTTTCTAACCTTTTGTATGGAGATTTAGATATAAATAAAAAAGAAGTTTAAATCAATTTTGTTATCACTTAAGATTATATCCTTCAAAATTTCTTAATCAATTTTCAATCACAATTTTATATACTTTAGGAATCTGAAATAAAATCTATTATTTATCAAAAAATTGTACATATTTTCGATTTTATGTGTTTACGCGCAGACATGAAACAACTTTTTTAAAATCAAAGGATCGCATCACTTTTTTAAATGGCAAATATTTAAAAAAAAAATTCGACGTTATCTCATTTTAAACTAAATATATAGGGTCATTGGCATAATCATTTTAAAATTTATAAGTGACTTAAAAGTTTTCATAAGGTTCTCAAATTATTATGCATAAGGACTACAGTCTTATTCAAGCGATAAATGGTTTATTATTGTTATTTCATAAGTTGCAAAATTTTATTTTAAAACATTATAAGGTTAACCTTTTCCGCCCCCTTCCGCCTCACCTTTATTATTTATACTTTAAACACTACTCTCACTACAGCCATTAAGTTTTTTATTTTATTTTTTTCGCTGTAATAAAAAATTGTTGTGTAGATACTAAATTTTCTAGTTCTTCTTATTTCTTTTTTTTTTATTTTGGCTGGCATTAGTGTTTATATTTTTTCTTTCTGAAAGACGATTTATGTACAGTTCGTTAGGGGTAAGTTACGACTATGGCAGCGGGGCTGATGCTCAGCCGCCGCTGATGATGTTGCTTAAGAAGATGCTGTATATTTTGTATTGTGTATAGAGTATAGAATAAAGTTTAGAGTAGTAGTGTTGCCTAAGGTTTATTCCCAAAAAAAAAAAAAAAAATAAACAGAAAGGAAAAAATTCTGCTTTAGATAGGTGAGCCAGCAAGCGTACACAAAAGAAGCAAACGGTGGCTGGCAGGCGGGCGGGTTGTGCATGAACACACAGTTATAATAAAAAGAAACGAATTACAAAAGGTTGCGTTAGTTTAGATTTTTTTAAGACATTTACCCGCTTTATTTTAAAGTTATAAACTTGGGTATGGGTAAAGTAGTCAAATATTATTCGTTGTGATAGCGGCATTAGTGGTGGTGGGTGGTTGGGTAGTTTTGATTGTGAACTGAGGTGGGTATAATAAATTTCAAACTATAAAACAACATTTTATGGGGCATTAAAGTAAAATTTTACAGTTTTTGTATTAGAATTTTTTTTAAAAAACAGCCATAAAACGTAGTAACCATTTTATATTGTTACTGTTTGTTGTTTTTGAATTTGTAGTCTTAGCCGTTTTATATTTACATTCATACAATAATTTTAGTAGGTAGGCAATAAAATTAATACTTTTAGCTATAACTATATATACATTTTTATTTAAGTTTTAAAAAAAGTAATAATACTCTAAAATTTATATGACCTCTTGTGCTTCTTGTAATATTTAATTTCTTAGACACTTTTTATGTTCCCTTAAAGATGCCTTCTTTATATTCTTAATTTTTAAATGCCATTTCAGTAAAAACAAACCAAATAGAAAATTTGACGACTAAATAGATGTGAAATCTATTATTACTTTTGCCTACGAATCAATTTTACAGTTCTCAATGAAGATTAACGAAGGTGGCGCCCAACGTGAAATACGTTTTTTTCATAATACAGCTTTAAAAAATTAACTTTTTACGCCGCAGTTTGATACACAAAAATTATTCGTAGAGATATTTTCCCAGCATCGAGGAACATTACTATAAATTAACAGATATTATACTGGACGATGTTTAATTAAGAAAAGAGGACTGAGCGTTAATTGCAAGATTTTTTAGTCGGCTGGCCTAGCTCACAACTTAGACTGCACTCAGAACTTTACTCCGATGTTCCCTTCGACAGAGCAATGTTACGTGGGGTATCCAACATAGGTACATTGACGGCTTATAGAGGAGTTATGAAATTACCTCTCGTGTGTTCTAATGTCTTTCAGGCAGTGTTAGCAAGCATTACCACTAAAATACCGTTATTTATTCAAAACTCTTTAAACCGATTACCATTGCTGACATTAATGAAATATCGATATCTTAAAAATGCCATTACGGTATAGTCCAAATGCTGTTAACCTGACCCTACCGTAATTAATAATTAATACCGTCATCTCAAAAATAATAGTTTCCGAAATAACTGTAATACCGTTAACTTTAAAAGCCGATACCGCAATATATGAAAAAGCGTTACTCTTAAAATAGCGTTGCCGAAATAATCTGAAACAGCGCTACCGTTACTAAGAATCGCATAGTTTCGGTTACCAAACATGCTTAAGGTGATGATTCAGACGATCCTGGAAACTTGTAGGATATTGTTAGTGGAATTTTTATCATCACTTAGGTGGCACTTAAGTCAATGAACTCTTAAATAATCCATTCCTATTGGCCAAAGCTTATATACTGTCCGTGATAGCTCTAACATTAATGTCCCGCAATAGACATTGTTTCACATAAGTTAGCTAGGATAGATTGCACTTTAAGTATTTTCAATTAAATTTAGAATATGGAACGACGACATCTGCAACTTGAAGGAAATTTTACCCAGAATAAACACACGTAGGGCAACGAGGTTCCTATATTACCAATATATAGCAAAAATAATCTGCTAATTTAGCAGTCTTTTTCTGCAGCATTATTTTTAACTAATTTTTAGTAGTTTTAACTAAATTTTTTACGGACGTTTTTCTATTAGTGCAACAACGCATCAGACATGCGACATATCTATTCTGATATATTTTAAGATGGACATCACGAATGTAGAACACCAAATTTAAAATTGGCTCTAGTTTTTGTTGTATAACTAAATGTATAAAAATAATTTAGTCTATTTTCATACAATGTATTTTCAGAACAATTTTTCCTACTGGTCATATTGTAAGTAGTAATATAAAACTATTGTTTGTCTACTTTTTTATTTATATTTTAACTGTTGTTTCTTTTAGATAAATCATTTGGCTGCTTAGTGTTTCCTTTTTATTTAGTTTTCTATAGCTTCTCCTCACTTCTGGTCTATACAACAGTATTTTATAAAATACGTAAAATATATAACAATACATAGTGTTACCATCAAGGCCAGTCTTAGTCCATTTTTTTAGATTTATGTTGGTGATTATTTCTAAGTTTTCTTGCCTTTGCCTTTCTTTGGCTGTTTTGTTCCATTTTTTTTTTGCGTTTACAAACTAAAATCATTCCCCCCAACTAAATAAAAAAGGTTTAACTATGCTGGAAGTCTTCAAACAAAACAACCTCCTCCTTTAGAATCTAAAGCTGCCGTTTGTGAAATTTTTTTATTTTTGCTTTTATTCGGTGGTCCTTCTCATTATCAGACATTTTTTACTATATATTATTGTTATATATTTTCACTGTTGTTGTTGTTTAGTTCCTTTTTTATGGTATTGCTTTTGGACAAAAAACTACAATAATAGCTTTTTATATTTCCATTTATCCCAAAAAGAAGACGAGAAAAAAAAACAGAATTAAAGGAGCACAAAACATAAATTTTCTTAAAATATAATAGAATAAAGTTGTTTTGAGGAATTTTTGTTTGTATCGATTTTGTCGATGGTATAGAATAAAGCTTTATTAATTTTAAATTTGCTGCATAAGGGTCAAAAGTAGTGCTTTAGATTGAATGCTTTAAAATTGGAATAATTGAGGCTTCTGTGAAATTAAGTTTATCTGGAATATTGCAAATATTATTACGTTTTGTAAAAACAAATCGTTATATAGTAAAATTATATATTAAGACGAAGAAGAAGAAAAATATTGCCAACTCGCAGAAAAATTATCAGCAAATATGAATGGGATAGAACTTTTAATACTTGCAATTTCAACTAGTAAACAACACCTTACCAAATAAGGAGTATAGTAATTTAAACTCAAAGGTTTGCACATATTACCTTTTACATATAATATAGTTTTAAAAAATATTATATGGCATATCCCAAAGGTAACTTGTCAGATATAAACCTGTAAAAATAGCAGAAAAAGCTACTAAAAATGATTTAAAATGACCTTGCAGAAAAAACTAATAAAATTAGCATATTTGTTTGCTAAATACTAGTAAATTAAGAACAGCAAAAACAAAACCATTAAATTTACAGAATTTTAGTTTTATTTGAGCAAACTTTTAGATAACTGAAAATGACAAATTTTTCTGTAAAATCTGCAGAAAATTTTGCTAATTATTACTGGGTTAAAAATAGCAAAAACTAAAATTTTTTTATTATTTTTAAGCTGAATTCAGTTGAATGCAAAAAACAGTGTATCCTGCTAAAACCAACAGAACTATTTGCTAAAAAAAAATAGTAAACTGCTGATTTCAGAATGCTAGATTTTTATTTGCATTGAAAAAAATGGAAAAAAACTTTAAAAATTTAAAATTTTTTACGATTTTTTAGTCCATTATTTATTTAAACAAACTTTTTGCTGATTTTAACAGATTAAATTTTTATATTCTATTAATTAAAAATGAACTAAAATGTAACTAAAATACTGTATATTTAACAGTTTTATTTTTTCTGTTCCACCTTACCAATATTTACCCAAACTACTCTGCTAATTTTAGCAGTTTATTCTGCAAGGTCATTTGTAACCAATTTTTAATAGCTTTAATTAAAATTTTTACAGACTTTTTTTCTGAAGATGGCAACACTGCAAAAAAAAGTAAATTAAAAACATTACAGAAAAATAATTACATTTGCAAAATTTAATTTATATGTTTTTTATTGAAAAGACAATTTACTCTTCTGAAATTACTTACTATTTATTTTTGCTATTTTAGGTCTACTAATATTCAGCAAAAATTTCTACTGATTTATTTGCATTCAACTAAATTTTATTCAAATATAACTAACAGTTTTGTAGATTTAAATTTCGTATTATTTCATCATCGTATACTTTTTTAAAATTGAAAGACAAATCAATGAAGTAAAAAACAATGGAATTGTTTAATTATATAGAAAAAAAGTCATTACGTTTTTTGAAGCAACATTCATAAGTCAGCCTGAAAGGATTTTCGTATCTTATTTATTTGAATACGAGGGTAAATATTTATATTTTGAGCATAACAATTAAAAAAACAGAAATTTTTTATTGAAAATGTCTTCATTGTTTTCAAAATATTCTCCTTTATGATCTACATACTTCAGAAAGCGTTGTAACCAGTTATCTTGTAATTGTTTTCCATTCCGCAAAAGACATCTCTATCTATTCGAATTTTAGTTCGTTGACCATGTTATTTGAAGCCGATTTATATATATATATATATTTAAGTTATTATAACAATTGCAATTATGTTAAATTATTAATTTAATTCTATTTAATTATGTTAATGTACTATTGTTGATGTGTTTTAAGAGACTTTAAGTCTTATTTGCACTAAATAAATAAATAAATAAATAAATAAATAAATAAATAAATAAAAAAAAAATAAAATCTCCAAAACATGATTTTTGAATACATTGACGGCTCCTTCTGCTGGCGCAAATCGTTCTCCACGTAGTTTAACTTTGATGTGCGGGCACAAGAAAAAGTCAGTGTGTGCCAAGTCAGTGCTGCACGGTGGATGATAACATTAATTCGATCTTTTAAGTGCTCAAAAAGTCACTTGATTGAGCCGATGTGTGCAGAGACTATTAATTATAGAGATAGGAAATCAAAACTTACACTACTCACCGATAGAGGGCGCTGAAATTTAGTATTAAATGAGCAACTATTTAGTGTCAGTTTAGTATCAGCTGAGCTTATATTTAAAAACTCAAAAACTGCTGAAAACTGCTCAAAATAAGGAAAAACAAACGCGGAATATATTCAAATAATAAAATTTGAAATATTTTTTTGTATTTTTTCTTTTGTTGTTTGTTATTATTTAAATTTAAATAAAAAAAGAAAATTGTCAATTTTTTTTTACAAAGTGCCATCTAGTGATAACGGCCTTTTTATAATTTATTATTTTGGTGATGCCACACCCCTGGATAGATTATCCGCTTCTGGGGTTGTTTTTTTCAATCTCAGAGTATGTCACATGACGATCTTGCATTATCAATTTTTGCACAGCATCAATGTTTTCTGCCACAATAACTGATTTTGGACGACCTTCTCGAAACTCGTCCTGGAGCGAAGGACATCTGCGATTAAATTCGTTGTACCAGCGTTTCACTGTTGCAAAGGAAGTAGGTTCATTACCAAAATTTTAATTTAAATTATCTATGCACTCTAGATAATCTTCATCGAAAAGCGTAATAAATCATTGCCCGAAATATTTAACGTGTTAATTTCATTTTTTTGTTGTCACGCAACTTTCACTTTTTTGAAAACAATACAAATAATGCTCAAATGAAAAAATTTTGAAGCAAGGTTCAAGGCCCACAATATAAATAGTAACCCTCGTAAATGTGAAGAGGTGTTACTTTTTATATAAAAGGAAACAAAACCGCAGTTTTTTTTATTAAATAAAATGCAGTCGAAATATAGAATTTTCGAAGGATAAGTTTAAAAATAGTTTTGATAAAGTCATGTTTTGAAAAAACCAAATTTAGAAATCACTGGAACCAGTCGGTTTTTTGAAATTAAAGAACCGGTTTTCGGTTACGGTTTGGACACTCTAATTGAAACATTCCGAATTTTTTCGCTGTTCTGTGACCCACATCTGAATTATATTTCTTGTTTTGTTTCGTATAGAAAAAGCAACAAAATAATATATTGGTGATATCAAAAAATGTGATAAAAACCGTGTAACCACCTAATTTATGAAGCATGTATTACATTTGAGTTACATATTTCGATATATATCAGCGCATTGTTACGTGTTTTACAAAATTTATAACAATCTGACCAATTTTTGGTTAATACATAAAATTTGTGACCAATTTTATAGGCCAAATGTAAACTCCGTAACAAGTAACTCATAAGGTTTTTTAACTTTAATAGCTTGTATTTTAATAACCAATAAAGCTAAACACTAACGGTAAGAATTTTTATGAAGAGGAAAAGTGGCGTTTTTAATAAAAATTAATACATTTTACAAACTTTTTCGTATATCTTAGCTATCACGACTTCAACTCTGTAACGATTTTTCGTCATAATTTTTGATAAAAATGCATATACCAGAATTTTGGAGTTATCTATTATTTATATTCCGAAAAGTATAATATTATTTATACTCAAATGATCGTTGGACTGTAAGTAATCATCCAGTATAACAGACTTGAAGCTTTTCTGCAGCATGTAATATTCTCGAGATGAAAAAGGATGTCTTTAATAAGATTTGAAAAAATGTTGTAAACTCCGTTCCTAATTTTTACACCAAACTATTTAACGAGTAAGAAAAACAATGTCATATTTGGATTCACCTTGTAGGCATCATGCGATTTTGTTTCGGAAAAAAAATTCTGACAAAGCGTTTCTGAAAGAAAACGAAAAAAGTTACCAAATGTAAACTCCGTAACTGTAAACTCCGTAACCACAATTGTTTGCATCAGATTTCATTCAAATAAATGTAGATAAATGTTTAAAATATTTTAAAATAACCATAAACAGAGGTGATTCAACTAATTTTGCGTCAAATCAAAAAAGTTATCAGTTTTTTACCCTAAGCTGCTGGAGCGAAAAACGATTGATTTTGCATTTCATTGGTTTTGAATCGATATTTCGAGTCATTACTAACATTAGTTTGACAAATTAAATTTGTTTCACACAATTTAATAATTTTTTGATCGCGAAATGTTATGTTTTTAATATATTATTTTGTAACTGCGCAACCGCTGTTTGGATTATAAAAAATTTTATATTTTTGAAAAGCATTTAAAAGGACCAAAAACACAAAATTAAAAAAAAAAATTTTTTCGCGTAATGAATTGTATTTTTATTCGCGAAACCGCCAATTTGATAAACACAAATTATATATCATTGGAAAGCAAACCCAAATACGAAAAACTAATAAATTGAAGAAAATTCGTACGCAATTTTTTTTGTTATATCTTTTGCTTGTAGAAATGTAAACTCCGTTACAACAAAAAATATTAAAATTGTGCAAAAAAAGTTATTGCGGCAACTTTTGGAAGAGATTTTTTGGAATTACGTTTATAATGACTAAACTTACTGATTCCATTAAGAAAAAAACCGAAATATTAACACTTTTTGCTTCTCACAAAATTTATCACATTTTTTGATTTCACCCATATAAAAATGTATCTCAAAATTTGTCTGTATGTTAAATTCTAAAATTTGTTCGAAACAGCAAATTTACGAAATTATTAATTCCATGTAATTTTACAAATCAACTGTAAATTAAAAAGTTTCGGAACTCAAAACACTGTTAATATATATCCTTACTAGAGTTAAAAAAATTTTGAGCCTAAAAAAAATTATAAAAAAACTAAAAAAAAAATCCAGAATATTATTTTAAACACCTCGTCCGAATGAACTTTAACTGAAAAGTGCAATTACCAGAAATGTTTTTCTTGATTATCTTTTTGGGATGTCTTAGAATATTGCTATAAAATGACTTATTGATTTTACTTTCTCTATTAAATGATTTTAAATTATAAAATATTCCAAATATAATTATTTTGAAAATATCCGAATCATCTTAATATTATTTTTAATTTTTTTTCCCTAACATAAGTATTCGCAAATCAAAATTTAAATTATTTATATGTGATTTTAAGTATCATTATTTTTTGCATTACTAGTAGTGAAATAACATAAAATTTAAAATTGACGTTTTAAATTAGAAATTATATTATCTAAACTTTCGCACTTGAAAACTGATTAAAACCCTTATGAATTATTAACCCAAGAATATATTGTAATTTTAAGTACCTGGATCAGAATTTCAAAAAATGGTTACGACTTAAATACGTACTACAAATAAGTATTAAGATATATCATTACTACTCACCTCTCGTTTTATGTAATTCATGTACCTATATATCTGAATTTATAACAATAACTACTTTTTAAATGTGCCACAAATGTTGCAATATACACTTTCCTATATTCGACTATACGCTACTCTACTACATCCTTACTTTTTTAAAACATGGCATAATTCTTACGTTGTGTATTTTTTTTTTCATCTTAAATATATATTTTTTATTTTTATTTTCTAAATTCTTTTACATTTTCATGGCATACTTGTGCTTATTGCTAGAAAATTTTTGTGCGAAAAACGAAAAGCAGCAGCTAGAAGAAGAAAAAAACGCAAATTATATCATAACTTATATAGTGCGCCATCTGGGATTTAGTTGCTTCGGTAATAATTCTTTCTTTTACTATGATGATGATGACGACGATGGGGAGGTAAATGTTTTGGCGTTCCCCCCACATCTCCTGCCACTATTGTCCCAGCTTACTAAAGCTAGTAAACATAAAATCTTTCTTAGAAATGGTGATTTGATAAAGGAGGCAAGTGTCGGGGTAAATAACAGCTGGGGGAAGGGGGATGCAAAACAAAAACAAGTAGTAAAAACGATTACAACAATAGCGAATAAATATGCAAAAGAAATGGAAAAATGTTTTCTAATAAATTTACTTTATGTATGTGCACTATGTGCAAAAACTATAAAGATTTTGGAAATTTTTAAATGTATCTTCAAACCGTATAAAAAGTAAGATGGTGTTTCGAAAATAGCCGACTGTAAATTCTAATTTATAAAATTTTCAAATATTATATTCTTTGATTAACATCCTAAATGGTTTCCAAGTATTTGATGAAGCTGTCGAAATTTATTAACCCTCTAATGCTCTTTCATCTGATTGGGATAATATTTAAACAACATATTTGACATTAAAAATCTACCATGGAAAATATATTAAAATTTTAATTTATCACTTTATTTAGGCGATATTACACAATAAAAGTTGAAGACGAATCAAGAAATCCAATAGTCAAAGATTTCAGTTTTTGCTATAAATAACACTATCAGTAAAATAAAATCACATACCAAAATTGGTTGATCTAGTGTAGTTATTTCTGAAATTATAGCGATTTTCGCTTTTTGAAAATTACGAAATTTGGCGAATTTGGCACTAAACGTCAATTAATTTTGACGAAATTAATTCTGCTTACTTCTAAGTAAATAATCTGTGTTTAATTTCCACAAAAATCTGTCGGCTAGTTTTTGAGTTAGAGAGATATTTGTAAGACGTAACGTTATCCTGTGAGTCCTGGAGGAAAAATTTAAACTTACATTACAAGTAGAGACTCTAAACTAGCTTTGTTACTATTGATAATGTATGTTAGATAGTAAATGTATTTTTGAAGATTTTTCAAATATTTTTTTCTGTTTTAAAAAGTTAATTTTTTCAAATTTACAATATTTTCACTTTACAGCCTTCTCGCTGGAAAATCGTTTCTTATACAAACGATGTTTGAAGGCAAAAAAGTTGGTAATTATGTTTTCTCGTGATATAATAAAACTTGGTTAATCAAAAGTTATTATTTAGCCCAAAACTATTTAAGATCTGAAACCGCTTTTATTTGGTCCTTCGAACCCATATCTAATTAGAGAATATTTCAAAATTTTTTATTTTTATTCTTAAAGATGAAACATAAAGCAAAATAAAATTTTTGGATAATTATTTTATAAAATTATTAACATTGGTGAATACCTTCAAACAATTTGTATACTTTTTAATCTTAGTGTATATTTGTTATTATTGTTGTTTGGGGCGCATATTGTTACACATTTTGGAATGAATATCTTTTCTAGTTGGGAATATAAAGTTTCTTGATTTTTTTTTATTAACGCGCTTCCACTTGCTCCATCTCTCTATACAGCCCGCAATATATAATACAAACCACCTTGTATCCTTGTTAAATTAAATGAAAACTAAATGGCAGTGGGTGGGCGCTGGCAGGATTTTAATGGGAATTTAGACTGTTAGAAAAACTACTTAAATATCTTAGGTTCTTTTGTTAACCAAAAAATATTTCCTATTAATATTAAAGTTTTGCACAGAGGATTTAAAATTATTTTTATCTTGTAGTTAAGTTCCTTCTGTCTTTACTACAACATTGTTTAGTTCTTTAACTTCCTAACCTTTTCTAACTTGCCTGTTATAAGTTTTGTTGCCAAATTCTTACCTTAGAAAAATATTTTCTATATTTTCGTGTTTTGTTTTCCTATAAAAAAAAGAATAAAATCCATAACACATAGTCATTTTTTTGTTGTTGAAATATAAAAATTTGTTAAAAGATGGTGCGTTATTGTATTGTCGACATCGTCTTCATCACCGACCTTTGCACCGTTTTGTAGAACACTTTAGAAAAACTCATGCTACTTTTCAATATGTTTTCTGTTATTTTCTTTACTAGACTCGGAACAGTTTGTTGAGAAGCAAGAAATAAAAAGGATTTTTTGAAAGTTGGAATAATTTTTTTCTGGAGAGCGCGAAACAATTACAGGAATGGCCAAATTTTAAGGGACATTTATGAAATTCCCTTAATCCTGCTTCAAATAATTTTTGAAAAACAGCAAACATTGGTATCTTACTGCGACAGCTTGCATCTCTGCTCTACATTACTCTCGATGCAGCGTATTGGAATTAATAGGTCATCCACCGTACGGCCCTGACTTGGCACACAGTGACTTTTTCTTGTTTCCATGGACAACGATTTTTGTTAGCAGAAGAAGCCGTAGTTGCATTCAAAAATCATGTTTTGGATGTGTATCACGGGGAATTGAAAAATGCTATAATAATAAGGGCCACTTCCCTAATAAAACATAAAATAGTTTGTGTTTACGATTTCTAATCACAATAAAAAATTTATTGTTTATTTGAAAACTTACCCCTAAATTCATAAACGTTTTGTAAAATTATAGGAGGTTTAATGAAAAAATTTTGTATGAAAATGACGTTTTGTAAACCTGCTATAACTTTACAAAGCATTTATGAATTGAGGGGTTAGACTATATTATTAAAAACAAATATAAACAGAACAAGAATTTCAAAATTCTTATTTAATACGGCATTTAGACTGAGGAAAAACTACCTAGTTTTTGTCTCTTGGTAGTTTTTAATTGTCAAAACGCATATGTGATAGTGCATAGAGAAAGGGGCCTAAGGGTAAAAAAAACAATTTTTTTTTTTGTGGACAACATCTGAGCATCGAATGAGACCGATCCCATGCTCTCCTGACCTTGGGTCCCTTTCTATCCTTAGGTCCCTTTCTATTTTGCGCGTCACATATATAAAAAACAAGCAAAAACTAGTTTTGTACAAAAACTAGGTAGTTTTTTCTCAGTCTAAATTCACTATAAATTTAATCTTTTGAAACAGTCTCTGCATATTTTTAAAGAGACTAAAAATTATACAAATGGTTAAAAATTATTGTTTTCGGAAGAAAAACAGGAAGCTTTATTGCTACTAATGAGAAATTGATCCAACCAGTTCTGAAGTAACTCTTGGCACCAGTACTATACCAGTTCATTTGCTTTTATATTCAATTTATAATTAAAAATTTAAGTATTTATTTCCAAACTCTGATTTTTTTAATAAATATAAATAAAATGGGAATTTCAAATCTCGAATTTTAATTTACTTAATTTTTAAACAGGTCCTTCTTTTCAGAACTAGTCCTTATTTTCAGAACTAGTTTCGTAATACTAGTAAGAAATCTACTACTTTTTAGAACTACGAGTAGTTAAGAAAAAAACTGCAAAAACAATAATTTTCAAATATATCGCACATAAAATTATAGAAATTTCTTGTGAAAGAATATGAGCAGCGCATTTTGTCCCTTGTGGTTTAAGGAAAACAATAAAGAAAAGCTCCTCCAGTTATAAATTTTATTAAATAAATACTGCTATTATTTTTGCAATAGAAAATACCCAGGAAAATTTTTTACAACCGGTAGCCAACCACACCCATTCTACAACTGGTTCCACCGCAACCGATTCCATGGAAGTGGTTCCGGAACCAGTTCCGGGGATCCTATATGGAAGGTGTGGGTGACGTAGAATCAGTTCCAGAACTAGTTCCAGAACTGATTCTAGAGCAACCGGTTCCACTTTGGAGCTATAGAAGGGGTTGCTTTTGGGACAATTTCAAACAAAAAGAATCGGTGTTAGAATCGACAGTAGAAGGGGTTGTGAATGAAAAGCAGCTATTGTACAACCGATTCTTTGGAACAGAAAATTTTCCTGGGTATATTTATATCATACCCCTAGTAAAAATGATTTTAATATATTCATATATGATTTTTATACAATCATTTATGATTTTATACAATTATAACTTGTCGAGTATTGTGAAACATATATTTTTATATGATTATATCAAAAGATATTTAATTATATAAAATTATATTAACCAGATCCACCATTTTTCGGATCAGGTAATATATTTTTTATATAATTATATTAACCCATACATGATTTGATCCGGAAAATGATGGATCTGGTTAATATAATTTTATATAATTAAATATCTTTTGATATAATCATATAAAAATATATGTTTCACAATACTCGACAAGTTATAATTGTATAAAATCATAAATGATTATATAAAAATCATATCTGATTATATAAAAATCATTTTTACTAGGGACTTGGATAAAAAAACTTCAGGCATTACTTTTTACATACAAATGCCAATACTTAAGCATTAACATTTATTTAAACAAAAAAAGAATTCCTGAATTGTTTTCTCCCAAGTATGATTTATGTATCTCCTCATAGAAATAAATGTATAAAAAGCAGAAAAAGCTACTAAAAATTAGCTAAAACTGACCTTGCAGAAAAATATGCTAAAATTAGCAGATTTTTTTGCTAAATACTAGTAAAATAAGAACAGCAAAGTAAAACTGTTAAATTTAATTAAATTAATTTAGTAGGTTTGAGGTTAAGAAGAAGAATAAACCTTCCTCAAAAGTTATAAACACATTAAATTTGCAAATCAGACTAGATCTAGTAAATTAATTAATTAAATTAAATTGTAAATAACAAATTTTACTGTAAAATCTGCAGAAAATTTTGCTAAGTATTAGTAGTCTAAAAATAGCAAAAATAAACTGTTATATCTACAAAATTTTTACTATTTTTAAGCTAAATTAAGTTGAATGCAAATAGCAGTCTATACTGCTAAAATTAGCAGAAATATTTGATAAAAATATTGTAAATTTATGTTTTCATAAATTTACAATCTTTTTCGTTTTCTTTTATTTACATTTAAAAAAAAAAATCGAAAAAAACTTAGAAAATTTTAATTTTTTTTTTGATTTTTTAGGCTACTAATTATTTATCAAAATTTTTTATCGGCTAATTTAGCACTTTTTTCTGCAGCATCATTTTTAACTAATTTTTAGTAGTTTTAACTAAATTTTTTACGGACTTTTTTCTATTAGTGTAGTTGTATGAAACTATTGTGCCGCTAAAAAGGTACATATAGTTATTTTTTCTGTCTTCTCTATCATATATATAAATTTTATCCAAATCTAAAGAACAACACAAACAGACTTTCCTTGATAGTACCCAGTAAAAAAACAAAAAGATACCAAAACTGTAAAAAAATCACAACAGTTAATGATCCAGATCTTTTTTAACAGAAACACTACTGATTTTAACATTGAGTTATCGTAGGAGATCAGTACTCCTACTTCAGCATTTGTGCAGTAACTTTTTGAGCTAGTGCAAAGGAAACTCTTTGTCATCGAGAGTTGAAAACAAAATTTTCGCAACCGGATATGGAACTTGCGACCTCAAGATTGCTGATAGTCTAGCTCTCTACCGCTGAGCTGTTCTTTGATATAAAAGTTGACTGGCATTAAAACACGACTTTGTCATTGCGAGATATTGTCTCTTATTCGTTTCAATAAAAGTATTTTTCTAGAATTTTCTAGGTCGGGCTTTTAAAGTCATTTGTTTTTATAACCTACACCACTATGTGGTCAGGGTATTATAAGTTTGTGCTGATGCTTGTAACACCAAAAAATATTGGTCCTAGACCCACCTTATAGTATACCGATCGGCTCAGATTTTTTTTTTATTTCGATTTAACGATGTCCGTCTGTCTGTCCGTCCGTCCGTTCGTCTGTCCATGCATTCTTGTGCGCACTCTACAGGTCGCAAATATTAAGATATTTTGATGAAACTTGGTACACCGACTTATGTCAGCCCAAGAACGACGCCTATTGATTTTGGTAAACATCAGTCCATGTTTAGACCTAGTGCCCATATAAGGATCCTACCAAAATTATATTGTTTATACGCTGCATGTCGCAAATATTAAGATATTCTGATGAAATATGGTACACCGACTTATGTCGGCCCAACGACGAAGCCTATTGATTTTGGTGAACATCGGTAATTAATTTTAAGAAAGCTGTAAAAACATACTAGGGGATACGCTGGAAGTAATGAAAGAAGTATTTTTTGAAGCTGTTCGGAATTGCTTCTAAAACAAATAGTAAATATACACTAACAGATACTTTGGAAGCAATGAAAGAACGGGTTTGTGTAGCATGACTTCCAGTTTTTTGTTGGGTAGATTTTTATGATATTGTTACTTAGTTGGATTAGTCTCGTAGAGAACATTCTGGAATTGTGGAAGAAAGATGTCCCGAGACAAACTGGCAGCACTGCATTAAAGTATAATCAATATAATGTTGAGTAGTTGAGAGCACTGTTATGAATAGTATAAGTGTTATAATTTTAATAGCACTGGAATTTTCTACTAGGTTCTATCCACGAAGGTTAAATTATAAAGGATCGAACTTTACGAAGGAAGTAGAAGTCACACATTGTCATTTTTGGAGTTAAGTTGCGCTAAGTTAGTTGTATACTAGAGTTTGTTAATTGCGTATTGTTATTGTATAGTTTGTGTGTGTGTGTGTTATACAGTTGTAAAGTAATAAAGTGTTAAATAAATAAGTGAATAGAATCTAAATACAGAGTGAGTGTTATTCTAAAAGAAAGAGCACCAACCCGGTTTATCTAAAGAAGATAAACGTACGTTTTTGAAGGTAAAATGTAACAATTGGTGTTAGCAGTAGCATTTGTTATTTTGATTGTAATTGAAAAGAGCCCGGTTTATTAAAAAAAAAAAAATCAACGTTTTTTAAAGTTAAAAACGTAACAATATTTATGTATTCAGAATTATATTCATCAGTATACCATATTAAAATATGATCTAATCAGCTTCCTAATGTTTGATTAAGTACTTAAACCTTCTAACAATCTACAAAGACAACTCATGCAATAAGGACGTGTCCTGAAAAACTGCTTCCCATTTAATTTTCCAGATGCACCTCATTAATTTAACGTTAAAACTCATCTAAAAATTGGTATTGTCCACAATTTTTTGTCAGCTCTCTGTTTAAATACAAAAAATTTTGTGTGTGGAAAAAGAATTAAAAAACAGCTTTCGTTTTCTCTATAAAACATACTCATTCATAGTGACTTCGTCTCTTTATACTGGTGTAAGTATTTTGTAGTTGTACGTCTCATCATGAAGGCATTCATCATCGAGAAAGAATAAAATTAAAAAAATTGTGAAGCGCGTGCCAAAAATTGAATAAAAAAGATGCTAAAAAATAAATCCTGAGAAAACAAAAAAATAGCGACGAAAAATCGGTAAAAAATATGTTGTAGTTAAGATTAACCTATTAACTGGCTGGATAAAAATTATTGTCTAATTAATGAAGGAAAATATGTAACAACAATTTAATTTTATAGCAATGAAAATGTTAATTGTGGCAAAAGTCTATGGCCACATTATGCAACTCGAGTTTACTGAATTGTCATTACATTTGAAGAGTTTTGACCAAGACGCATATATACGTCATATACTGTTAAGAGGTTAAAAAAAAATTGAGGAGTGGTAAAAAAAATCATCATATGAGATGCTTTTCTATAAGACTATGGCATAGAAAATAAATTAATTTAAAAAAATTATTGCCAGTCAACCCCGACCATAGGATACCCTACACAATAGTATGGTTTGAATCACATACTGGGAAGCAAACAAAAAACTCTGAATGGGATTGCCGAAAAAGTTTATTTAAACGAACATAGAGAAGGTGGGTTTATATGGAGACAAGTTCTAAAAGTGATCCGATTTTTTTTTAAATTTAGTTACATTTAAAGCCCAAATAATAAACCGATATCTACACCGAAATAGTTTGTAGTTTAAATTAACTGAAAATGTAATTTAAAATAAATGGAAAATCACTTGAAAACTGGTCTACTAACTTTTCATTTAAATCAGAAGAACTTTTCATTTATTTTTAAATGTTAATAAACTAACTACAAATAAAAAATAATGATTTTTCATTTATTTCGTTTTTTTAACTTTCAAAAAATTAACTACAAAGTCCGTAATTATGAATGATATTTGGTTTATTTGTTTTTTATTATTTTGTTTTTTTAACTGACCTGGAAATCTAAATGGGTTTCTTTTTTTAACAAAACATTTTAAATGAAAATATTAACTGTAACAGAAAATCCGTATTTATATGTAATTTATTTTTTAAATAAACGACAAAAAAAAATTAAAAAATATATCTCTTTTCATTTTAACTGTATAAACATTTAAAAATAAATGTACGGATAACTTTTTAAATAAACTACAGTGAGTTACTGTAATAATATTTTCAGTGTACACTTAAAATATTTTGTATGCAAAGACGGCTGCAAATGTATTTCAAACCAAATGAAAGTTCGCTTAAAAATGGTCCTGTTTTTAACATTTCATTAAATACTATTAATAAAATGAACCACAAATTAATCAAAACAAATAACAAAAATTATTTACATACATTTTTTTTGAAAAATTATTTTAATTTTTGCATAATAAAATGCAAAAATTGTTTTTTGAACTTTCAATATTTTAATATGATATTGTCATATTAGATTTTATTTGTTGTTTGAAAAAGGTTGACCATTTTCATGATAGACAATACACCTACAAAAAAATTTTGTTGTCCCAACCGAAGTTGGTTCCAACCGAATCGTTGTCACAACCCTATTTCTGTTGCTCCAACTGAAATAGGGTTGCGGCAACCGAAATAGGGTTGTGACAACAGAAATAGGGTTGAAACAACCGAATTTTCAGTTGCATCACCCCAACTCATCAGTTGTCCGTAATAAGAAAATGATTATTGCAATACACTAACCGAGAAATTACACAAGGTACAAAAATCAACGGGACGAGAATTTTTTTTGTATATGAACTGCCTGATGTTAGATTTTATTTGTTGTTTCAAAAAGATTGACCATTTTCATGATAGACTATACAATTGTTTCGCAGGCATCACCCCACTCATCAGTTGTCTACAATAAGAAAATGATGAATGGAACACACAAACCGAAACATTACATAATGTAGCAAAATTCAGCGGAATGAGAATTTTGTACTTTTATATATGAACTGTCTGATTTGGTGAAATCTAGTCGTAAATCAACACTTTTTGAATAGCATCAATTTTACCTAAAAGTACCCTTTGAGTCCTATTATATTTTTGATTATATATTCGTTGCAAGGTTGGTTACCGAAACGAATAACGGTAAGGGTAACGGTATCCGATTTCGTTTGTTTAGGTAACGGTAAAGGTAACGGTATTTAAGACTGTTTCGGTAACGGTATACCGTTACCGAAACAGCAATACCGGTACGTACCGGTATTAAAAATTATGTTAAAAACATATAGAAACAAGTAAAAACATGGCATATTTTTAATTTTAAGTACTGAAAATACAGATTTTAAGCTGTAAATTCAATACTGGTAGTTTTAATAAGTAATATCATTATCTATAAATTTTTTTTGTAAAAAAACACTCAAGATTATAAAATAAAAAATAAAAAAATTGTAATTTTTATATAAAATAATAAATACCGGTAACTACCCATAAAAATAACGGTATCGGTAACGATAACGGTATTTGAAATTTTTTTAGAGGTATCGATAACGGTAACGGTATTCAATTTGAAACGGTATTTTAGCGATAACGGTAACCAACCTTGATTCGTTGTCAATAACAATCGTAAAAACAACGATCATCCCAACAAAACAATATTTGCATGGGAGTAGTCGTGGTATGCTAAAATTTAAAAATACAAAAGTTGTTTTTGGACTGTCTATATTTTCATCAGAGTAGAAAAATAAACTGTACACAACATCTAGGGTAGGGTACGGCTAAGGAACACGTACCGTATCTATCGGTACGTGTTTATACACAAACCGAATGCGGTACACTACGATTGTCTGATGAACGCAAACGCTACGTTTATGTACTCTACTTTCAACACATATTCACACCCCTTAGCGTACCAAATTCGGGTTGTGTGTATAAACACAAACACCAATTGTAGAGAATAGCGTGTGCGTTTTCTAAGCAACCAATATGCTTGTGTACTGTATTCGTGATGTGCGGTTCGCAACCCTAAAAGTACGGTTCTTTTGAGTTTATTTTTCTACTCTGTTTTTCGTATATTTAGATAGAATATTATTCTACCTCAAGTACAAATTCTCAATGCAGAAGTTCCGTGAGGTTTAGGTGTTTAATACCATTACCAGTCTGAAAATGGACTGATTCTAATTTCAAGAGGGCCCGTCTTTGGACAAAGTTCACAGTTCATGTACCAAATTCCGTCGAAATATCTAGTCTGTAGTTTGATCACAAAATTTAAAAGCCTTCCATGTAGTGGTGTAGGGTATAGTCAAACTAGAGATATTATGAAATACTATTAAGATACAACAATAACTAGAAAGTAAAATTACGAGACTTACAGCAACTACGCTACTACTGCAACAACGACTATATGACTATAAAACGAACCCAAAAAGTAAAAAAAAAACAAATGTTAGAAGAATGTTTAAGAAGATTTCAAAATCTTTCCAATTTTTCCCCAAACAAATTTCTACTACTTCTACTATATTATTGTTGTTGTTATTTTGTATATACAATTAAAAATGTAAATCAGTCGTCCTTGTGTATTTTAAAGCTTTTGTGGGTGGTAGAAGAAAACAGTTCGAGTGGGAGGAAGTAGGGATTTTTTAAAGGTTTTTGTGGCTGATGTTAGTGTTGTTGTTACTTTTGGCCTAAGTTAGGCACACACAGCCAAACACACATATACGAAACTCTCTTATTCTTTTTTCTATTTTTTTTCGCTAAACGCTAATGGCATTTTTTTATATACTCAAAAATGTTAGCGACGTCGTTAATGTTGCTGGAATTGTAGTTGTTGCTATATTGTTGTTGTTATTGTTTTTGTTGTAGTCATGTAATATGTAGTACATATTTATATTTTATTTCGTGTGCGTTTTTCGCCTTTTTTATTTTTTGTTGTTGTAATTTGGGATTTTAAAATTTTTACGTTTTCAAACGAAAAAATTCACACACACACACACACAAACAATCAGTCGTTAGGAACTAGAAGGGTGTTTCCGGTTTTACTATATGTGTGTGTGTGTGTGTAGTATAGTTTTTTATGTTGATATTAGAGCTTGAGCTAATGTTTTTGTCGTCGAACGGAGTTTGGTATGCTTTACGAGAAGACAACAGCAACAACAATAAAAAATTGAAAAAAGGCAATATAACTCGCGCGTATGTTGTATAAGCGTATTTCTTGTTCTGTATATGTTTTGCATACAAGTAGAGTATGGAAATAAAAATATAAAATTGTTAAAAAAATTGTTGGAATGTTTTGTAATATAATGCGGTATAATGGTATAGTGTGTATAGTAAAGTCATATAAGATGTTGGTTCCTGCTGATGATGACGGCTACGATGATGATGGTATCGTAGTGGCAGTAGTCATAGTCATAGTGGTGGTGGTGGAGGTGGTTGTAGTGATATTATTCCTCTGGTCGTTGTTGTTGTTGTTGGTGGTGGTAACATTCAACCAGCGACTGCGTAAGTGTAAGTACTAATGTTTAAGTACATAGTGCGTATACACGTACTTAATATTTGTTGTAGAATATTTATATGTATGTAAAAAAGGAAAGTATCTAACATACCCATAAAAATTACCATGCCACTATTAAATGTACCTATACCTATTTTACATACACTTGCCAATACCGCTAGATTACAGTGGGATTAAAAAAGGCAATTCTTTGGGGAAAGTTTCAAAAAGCACTTAGGAATGCAAAAACTTTTGTTGGTGGCGTATAGTTTAAATAACCATATTTTATATTGATTTTAAACAACATTATATATTACAAAAAAAAATATTGTAATCTTTTCCAAAAAAAAAAAAAATTAAAATTTTTCAAAGTTTTTTTTTCGATTTTTTGTAATGCAAATACAAGTCTAGCTATCTGAAATCAGCAGTTAACTATTTTTTTTAACAAATATTTCTGTTGATTTTAGCTTGATAGACTGCTATTTGCATTCAATGAAATTTAACTTAAAAATAACAAAAATTTTGTACATATAACAGTTTGTTATATATTTAGTTAGCATATTGTTTTAGCTCAAGCCCAAATTCTAATATGATGTTGTCATATTAGATTTTATTTGTTGTTTGAGAAATGTTGACAATCGGCATTTACATAAAAATTCCCTTTGGGTATCTAATATGACAATATCATATTAGAATTTGGACTTCAGGTAGAACAATATTCTAACCAAATATATGAAAATATAGAAAGTCCGAAAAAACAATTGTTGTATTTTTTAATGCAAAAATTAAAATAATTATATGACAGTTTGTTTTTGCTATTGTTCGTCTACTAATATTAAGAAAAATTTCTGCAGTACCATTTGTCATTTTCAATTAACTAAAATCTAATTTAATATTACTAGTTAACTTAAATATAACAGTTTTTTTGCTGTTCTTATTTTACTAGCATTTAGCCAAAAATCTTCTAATTTCAACAGGTTTTTCTGCAAGGCAATTTTTAACTAACTCTTAGTTTATTTTCTATGAGTTTAGGTATCGGATTTATCTTTCGGTAACTGTAATACTTATATCAATGACGAAACAAACAAAAAAATTGATTTTTTGGTAAATTTATAGTTAAAAATAATAAAATTTACTACTAAATTAGAAATTTATTAATTCAGTTCGAGGCCAATTTCCTTATTATGAATTAACATAATAAGTACTTTTTTCAAAAACTGCTATTTTTCTCCATCAGGATATTCTCCTAACAAATACTTCACAGAGTTTTTGCTTTCAAAAACCTCTAACACTTTCAGGAATGAAAAGACGATCGTTTCGGTTTTTGAAAGCAAAAACTTTTTAAAAAAAATCTATAAAATTACTTTCTATTTGAAATAATGATAAAAATAAGCCATTATCAGTAACTCATTATTATATGTTTCAAAATAATGCAGAAGGTAATTGGGTGTCATTACTGGTATTCCAAAAAATAATGATGTGTCATTACCGTTTCTACACTGGGAATTTGAGGGTATATGGAGGTATATGCCCATATATGCTCATATATGAGCAAATGTGAATCCCGTTTGAGCGTATATGGTCATATATGAACATGTACGGTCATATAGCCTCAAATTTCGGATCCGAAGATATATGGAAATATATGAGATCATGTATGGTCATACATCGAACTAGACATGGACATATATGACTATGTATGCCCATGTATGATCATATACAAGTCAATGTGTGATCATGTGTGTTCATATATATTTCGATTTTCACATGGGTTTCAATGAAAATTGTCACTTAAACTTTTAATAGTATAAAACAGGTTTCATTAAAGTCAATGTTTATAAAAAGTTGATAAAGTTAATGAAATTCTCCATAAAGTGAATAGATCAATCCGGCAATGAAGGAATCATTCCGCCGATGAAGGCCTTCATAAAATCTGTGAAGCAATTTCATTTAGTATTTTTTATTATAGTTGGTTGTTGTCGCTGCTAAGCTGGAGTGGATGTATAAAAAGTATTTAGCAAATGTAAAAAGTGTAAGAAAGTTGTAGCATATTTTACGGATATACAAAATATATCTAATGAAAAAATTCATTAATTTAAAAAGTTTCATAAAATCTTACAATAAACTTAATTGAATTAATGGAATTTCTTCTTAATATTTTGAAAAAAATTTATATAATTTATAAAAAAATTTACTAGTTTTAAATTAATAACTAAAAATTAATTAAAATAACAAAAAAATAAAAATTATAAAATCCCTTTATGGAAATTAATGCACATCACTAAAACTATTTGAGAATTAAATGTATAAGTGCCTATGCATAATAATTTGAAAACCTTCTAACACATTTATAAAATGAATTTTGAATGAAAAATTTGTTTTATAAGTTACTTATAAATTTTAAAAGTGATAATGCATATGCCCCTTAATATAAAGTTTAAAATGTATGAAAATTTTTAAAAATTAATAAAATGAGGATAATTTATGAAAAAAAGGAAGTACTATTGAATAATTTCATATATATGTAGAACATTTTCAATAAATTTATAAAAAGTTAATTTGTGAAATTCAATGAATATTTTTTAATGAAATTATGGAATTTTATATAAGGAAAGTTATGAGAAACTTCTTAATATTAATTAAATATTATATGCAAAATGAAATTCTTCATTGAATCTACGAAAAAATTCTATGAAATTGTATCATTAATATCATGAAGGATAATTCTTTCATTGAACATGCGAAAATTTTAGCTTTTAAATTATTAAACCAAAAACAGTAGAAAACTTTAAATTTTTTATATTTTAGTTAAATTTAAACAGAGATATTTTCTAAAAAATAGTAGTCTGCTAATTACAGAAGGATAGATTGTTATTGGTATTAAATATACCTAAAAAACTAACTTTGAAACTTAGCAATAAAAATTCTGCTAATTTCAACAATTTTTTCGACAAGGTAATGGTCAATAAGAAACAAATAAATGATTGCTTGACTTAAAATAATTTAATCAATTTACCGGTTGTTACATAATTACTATAGAATCCTTTGTAACATCCCTTAATTTCTCAAAAAGTTATTTAATATCCTCTGATCTTGCTTTCCATAACTTTTGGCATGATCAATGGTTCTACACAAACCTTTCAAAAATATACCTTTCCATTGCTCTAAATTACTCCACTGTAAATAAAATTTGCGTACGATGCTGCATAATATTATTGTTGTTGTTGTTGGTGGTACACTGCTGCTTAGTGTTTAAGATAAAATAATATAAAAATTTAAAAAAGGGTAGTTTTTTTAATGCTTTTAACAAGAGTTAGTATGTACATTAATATTCCTACGCATACATACGCACTAAAACAAAAAAAAGGTAAAATAAAATTGAAAAGTACTGAGCCGAAAAATACTGAGAACATGTATGTAAAATGAAAAGAAAAAAATTTAGACAAAAGAATAAGTTGCGTAGAGTAAAAACAAAAAAAAAATAATAGCAACAACGACATTATAAATATTATAAAATAAATATATCTACATACATTATAACAGGCTTCCACTATAATAATTTCCACAACAACAATAAACTTCTAACTCACATTTGGTGCACTTGTTCTTGTTTTGTTTGTTTGCTATGAATGATGGAATTACAAGAAAAAATTGTTTTCAATGTATGTGTTAAGAACTTTAAAATATTAAATTCATTAATTAGAATTCAATAGTATGTTAGCTCATGTCTAGCTGATCTGAGAATTTTTTCTAGCGGTTTTTAACGAGTCAAAGAATTTGTTTAGAGTATCCATTTGCAGTCCTTTTAGAGAGTCACGATTTAAGTACTAATAAATGAATCTACTGAAAATCTAAAAATCGCTGATAACTAAATATAAAATAATTTTTTAAAAATTATTTTATTTAAATACTTATCTGAACAGAGTCTTTTTCGAGAGTCTCTCTCGGAGGAGTATGAAATCATGATACAAAAAATATAAAAAGTTGAATAAAAGTTGACTGCAGTAAGTTGCGAGTAGACTTAAAAGTGAAACTATTTGTTCACCCAGAAAACAGATTCGGTGCTGACAACCCCATTTGTTGCCGATCGAATGGTTCAGTTGCATCAAATGAATTTTTTGGTTGCGGCTACCGAATTATTCTTGATACAACTGAAATGCTGGTGCCACAGTTAAATTAGTCCTGTCTCAATTGGGTTTCTGTTGCCACAACTGAAAAATTCGGCTACCACAACCGAACCATGCGACTGGCTACAAATGCGGTTATCATAACTGAATCTCTTTTCTGGGTGTTGTTACATTTTTGATGCAGATTTATATTCTGTATCATTGTACATATAAATTAATATGCATTTTTCATTCTATTCAATATACCCTCCATAAGCAATTTTTTTTTTTATTTTGTCAATATCACTTACACCTGTCAATAATTTACTTATTGTCTTACGGTTAATGGGTGTTAAGTTACACAGCACAACACGAAAAAAAATTACGGTGTTCTGACAATGGATGCTGGTAGAGGAGACAAAAAAAAAATGCGTGTGTTGGCGTTTTGAAAGATCACATCGTTAACTCTCTTACTCTTCAATTAAAGGGACTTTTTAGAAGGGGAAAAAGAAGACCTGTATGTTGAAGAGTTAGAGGGTTAAAATGTTCCGCAAAAAAATTTGTCATGAAATTCTACTATAAGTCTCATCAAAGTTTAAAATATAACTTCAATACAAGAAATAAGTCAAAACTTAAAATATCTTTAAGGGTTATGAATTGTAATTGTAAACTGCAATTCAAAATCGTTTTGCTAAAATCAGTTAAAAAATTTACGTAATATCAATAATTTTAGTATAATGAAATTCGTATAAGTAACTAGCACACAAAAAAATAAAAAACTAATTTCAATCACGAAAACCGCCTATTCAATAAATGTTATCGTTGAAATTCCTCCAATCAAGAAAATTGTTCATTCAATTAAAAATTTGTAGCTCTTTAATTGAATAAATTTTCAATAAAATAGTGATACATTTGATTAGGATTTTTATTGGTTTTTTATATGAGTTTGATTAAAAATTAATTCATTGGATTAAAAACTGATCAATATTATATACCTCATAAATAACACATTATATGCATTTGATTAAAAATTAATCCATTGGATTAAAAAGTGATCAATATTGTATAACTTCTAAATAAGACTATCAGCTGGATAAAGTGGTAGTTGCCATGCCAACTATAAAAAATATACTTCTTTATTTTTTAGCTTGAATTTCATTAAAATAAAACCTGCATGCAATTTTCATTCAGTTGATAGATTTATTTATACTTATGTGAAAAGTTCTCTCGTATAAATTAGTTTTCTTCTTTTTTCTGAAGCATAAGGCTCTGTTAAAATTTTTTTGAAAACTAAATAAAATATATTTGTTAAAATAATTTTTAATTTATTTTTATGCGACTTTTTGTTTAAAAAAAATTTCAAATTTTTTAAACAAAGTTTCAAAAATTAAAATTTTTTAAAAATTTAAAAAAATTTTTTGAAAACTTTTTGTTTTAAAAATTTAAAATTTTTTAAACAAAATTTCAAAAATTACATTACTATTTTAATAGTAATGTTTTAGAATAAATGAATATTCAGATTTAACATGGCAAAATTAAAATATTTAACTAAATAAAATAATAAACTCAACGAGAATTTATAAAATTTTATACAAAATAATTTAAAATATTAGTTACTAATAAGGGATGATAAATGGGATTTTAAAAATAGTACCAACCTGCTTAAAACATAGTACTTTTTCGACCCACATAGTACTTTTTTTTTTAAATTTTTTTATTATAAATTAACAAAAAAAAGGTTAAATGTAAAGGTTCGTTTGTACATTAAAACAAGGTTCAAAATATAATATAGATCCACGCCACTCTGTATAGTGTATTTTGTTCTTTCTTCTTCGCAGTTACCTTTTTTTATATTATTCTATCGCTTTTGTTCTTCCGCGTTGACTATTATTAGCGTCCCAGTCTCATCTTTAATATTTAAAAAGCGGGGTCAAAAATTATAAAATTTTAATCTTTTTTTTAAATTTATTTCTTATAATTAAAAAATCTGTATATGGATTGGGTATTAAAACAAACAACATGCCCGAACATGTCCAATTTACTAAAATTGAAGTTACCGCACAATTTAAATTAACTAAAATCAATTGAGAAAACTAAATCAAATAAAACTAAACAAAAAACAATAACCCAGCAAAACTTTCTATTACCTGGTATTAAGGTTTGTAAGAAGAAATTAAGGTATGTAACCTCTTACTTTGCTATTCCAACAGCTATTATTTTAACAAGGGCATGTCATTGGAGGTATGTACTTTCCAAAAGAGGGCTAGGTAACAACATAAGAACATGTTACTTTAATGTTACATGTTAGGAGTTACTTAACCACTTACATAACCGATACTGAGCACAATACTACTTACATAACAGCTTAAAGTAAGGCCAAAAAAATGTGTTACAAACAGGTCTGAAATAACACATTAAAATTATGCGCTTACTTACTGTATAAAAATATATACTTACTTCTTACAAAATAAATTAAAATAAAATGTTATCGTGTTGGTTTTTTTAAAAATGCTAAAACGAAGCATATTCATTAGGGCGGGTCGATTTAATAATCGCCCATGCCTCAGTGAAAATCGTATTCTAGGGATCAAAATAAGAAACTTTGCCGAAGGAACCATACCTCTAAAACGAATTCTACTACCCCCAACTGTTGACTTTTGTCCCGTAGGGTCAAGTTTTGAAAAATCCCACTTTGACCCATTTAGAGTGCCCCAATCGAGTCCAAATGTATGACCGACCCCCACTAACTTTGGAGGGCCGATCCACCCATGCCAGTGGCACACCCCCTGGAACTCCCCTGGGGGGTTCCCCATACAAACATTTTAAAAAATCACCATTTTTGTAACTTTATTTTATTATTTTTTATTTATTTTATTTATTTTTATTATTTTATTTATTTTTTCTCTTTAGAAATTTATTTAGTCAGAACATATGTAAATGAAAAAATTAATTTAACTTAGTAATAGAAAAGAAAAAATGCCCAGACTTGAAAGCAAAAAAGACTTCAAACAGTAATTTTTTTATTTTCTTTTCTATTACTAAGTTAAATTAATTTTTTCATTTACATATGTTCTGACTAAATAAATTTCTAAAGAGAAAAAATAAATAAAATAATAAAAATAAATAAAATAAATAAAAAATAATAAAATAAAGTGCCAAAAATGGTGATTTTTTAAAATGTTTGTATGGGGAACCCCCCAGGGGAGTTCCAGGGGGTGTACCACTGGCATGGGTGGATCGGCCCTCCAAAGTTAGTGGGGGTCGGTCATACATTTGGACTCGATTGGGGCACTCTAAATGGGTCAAAGTGGGATTTTTCAAAACTTGACCCTACGGGACAAAAGTCAACAGTTGGGGGTAGTAGAATTCGTTTTAGAGGTATGGTTCCTTCGGCAAAGTTTCTTATTTTGATCCCTAGAATACGATTTTCCCTGAGCCATGGGCGATTTTTTGCCTCCCCACAAATCGACCCAGCCTAATATTCATAATTAATATTTACTCAGATTAATATAAAGTTAATAAAAAACATAAAAAATATTTCAGTCAATATGTATAAAACATATAAATTATTTGTATCGAATATTTTAAATAGAAAATAACACTCATGTATCGCATTACAAATAACTACTTATTTTAAGGTATTTGAATACACCATCGGTAATAAGTGGCTATTTCTATTAAGTGATCACGTATCACATTAAAAGTAACTCCTTATTTTACGGTTTTAAAATATCCCATCTGTAATAAGTCGCTGCTATTATTTAGAACTCATGTTGTGTTTGACAAGTAACTCTTTTCTTTGAGGTGTTTGAATATATCATTGGTAATAAGTTGCTATTACTACCCAGTAGTTATGCAGCACATTATACGTAAGACATTACATTTTAGTTATGAAATAATGCAATGGTAAGGGGTATGGTATTACCAGGTAATGTGTTCTGTAATACCAACATATTACCAAGGTTTTGCTGGGAACTTAAAGATTTTCTCTTAAATTCAAATAAATGTTTAATATTTTTTGCAAAATTTTAAAAACCTTTTCATTGAATTACGTTTCTTACGATTCTTTACTATTTATTTTGAATAATTTAAAATGGTATCAAATAATGCTAAGGAGTAACATAGTACTTTTGAGGTTCTAATAGTACCATAAAAAGTATTATAGTACCAACTTTATCATCCCTGTTACTAATACATTAACATTTATAAAAACAACTACATAAATAAAACAAACGAAAAACAACAAAAATATGCTGATGTTTTTCTCTTGTTTTATGAAATGCTTTTGAATGGTAGAATAAAAAAAAAATGTCCAGCAAATTGCAGTTTTGAGCAATTATTTAATCTATTGGATTAATTTTTAATTGACACCTTTTGAAATAATTTAACAAATCGTTTTAATTGAAAAAAGTTGAACAATATTTTTTTGTGTGTAGTACAGCTACTAAATTTCAGTAAATTGTTGTAAATTGCAATTTAAATTAAATCTGCTGAAATTAGCAAAAAAAATAAACTAAATTTCCTTAAGTATCCACTTTTAGTTAAATTAGTTTATTTATTTTTGCCAAGTTTGGCACTCGGTTTTGAAAAATTAGTAAAATGATAAATTAAAATGTTTTGCTCAAATCAGCAACGAAAATTAGTAAAGAAATCAGTAATTTGTTATAAGAGAATAGCAAAATTATTACTAGAAAAAAATTGTACTAAAAATCAGTGCAAAAATAGTAGAATGCGACTGAAAATTGTTTACAAATTTTTTATTAACTTTTTTATCTGAGTGTAAGTTAAATCGATTGTATTATAAATAAATTTTAAGCAGATAGTGATTATTAGGGCAAGGAATTTCATGCACTTAAAAATGGAAAATATGCCTCTAAAATATGCGGCTAAAAAAGAAAAATATGCATTAAAAATATAAGAAATATGCAATAAAAACTATAATTTTTGCAAAAATAATGCAATTTAAAACTTAAAAATATATTCAAGTTAGTTATTTTGCAAACAGACACAGAACTCGAAGATTTTCCATAGGGCAATAAGCTTTTTAAGAATGTTTATATTGATTGAATTAAAATATAAAAATTTTAATTTTTTATATTTCTTTACAAAATAAAAAATGCTCCTATAAAAATATACACAAATTGCATTAAAAAGCACAAAATATGCATTAAAAAGGCACAAAATATGCAAAAACATGCATTTATGACAAAATATGTAAAAATATGCAACTACAAATCGATGCCATTTTGTTCTAAATTTGATGATTCGGATAAATATTTAGTCCATATTAGTTTTGGACTATCGAGAAAAAACATGCATTTGAATGGAATTTCTTGCCCTAGTGATTATTAAAGTTTTGGTATATTCGATCGTACGTCAGCAAAACGTTTTTGGAAGTAACGCGAAGAAGTTAGGTTAGATGTGTAAATGTATAAACGTCGAGTTTTCAACGTTGAGAATTATTTACGTTGAAAGTTAACGTGCATACCAAATGTAATGTGCTTTCGTCTTAAACGCGTTTATATGCACTTTTTTGAGTTATCGGATGTAAAATAGTTAAGTCGAACACACAGCTAATATTGTATTGTACACCGATAAAATTTCTCAGTTACTGGTTACTAAATTTTTAACTGAGAATCTGGCGAAATACCCCTTATTAAGTATCAGTTAATGAAATTAATTAAATTTAACTAATGTGATTTTAAAAATACAATCCAACTGAGAACTCAGTCACTGGTAACGTTACTTTTAGTAAAACAAAATAAATATTAAAAGATGAAATAACCGCGTCGTCTTTGGAAACATTGCCATAGTAGAGGCAATATAAAATTCTTGAACAGGAAGCTGTGAAAAGGCTGCTAAAACTTAAGTTTCGTTACATTATTTTACAACAGTTATATTTTTAAAAAATTATTTTGACGAGTTTTGCTCTTTTTTAACATCAACATTTTTCTCAGCTTCTCTCAGGAACTTTCTGAACTTTATATAATTTAAGCTCAATGTTTTTGCTCGTTTGGACAGCGAAATTAATCTACTTGATTCAAGTTAATCCAACTTCTTATTCTTCATCGATTGCACATGTATTTTTTGACAGTTCAAATATTAACTTGGCAGTTAAATGTTTAACTGTGTTGGTTTAAAATACCAAGGTGGAGCCGTTTACAATCCGGTACATGATGTGCTAGATTAAGTTAATCCAACTTTTACGAGATTAACTTTTTTATCTAAACGGGGTATTAGCTGTGATTCGGCAAACATGGATATCCGAAGATAACTCGCATTGTGCCACTTCGCTGCCAGAAATCAATGGGAAAGCTTTCGGATTCATTTTTGGTGTTGGGTTCGTTCCTGGGTTCTTTTGCTTTCCCAGTTCCAGATTTTCTTTTCTTGCTGAATTTTTTGACCACTCTAGTAAAACATTATCTGGTCATATGCACATGTTTTGTATTTTTTGTAAGTCCAATGTGCATTACTTTGCACAGTTTGAATAATTTTAATGTGCACTTGTTTTTGATACTCCATTCTGAACTTATAACCCAGTCGAATTTGAAAAATGATGAATTTTTAAATCACAAATATTTCTCAAAAATATTCTGATAAAAAAAATAATAATTTTAAGTTATTAAGAAAAATGCGTGTTACACTTTTCAATGGGGCACTTCTTGAAGTATAATTTCTCTAGAAATTTTTCAATTTGTTATTTTTATTAAATATAAAAATAACAAATTCTAAACATATCGCCTTAAAGCTTAACTGTGGCCTAAGACACTCTAATGATTTAGAGGGTTAAATAATCTACAAGTAACAAGTTTTCGATCTCATACAGAATCTAATCGTGAAAAATCTGAGATTTTCTGAAATCGAACTGGTTCTGAGCTTTTCGCAACTGTAATTTAGAAAATATTAATTAAAATTCCCAATTTCCATTTGAAGTTCGGAAAATATCAATTGAAATTCATAATTTTCACTGAAAATTCGATATCGACTTTAGGACTACTTTTCCCATGGCGCATTTTTAACCAATATTTAAAATATTTCAATTAAGTGGAAACCCTTGGTTCAATTCTTCTAAAATATTTTAGTTTTATATCCAACTTTTTAACCCTTAAACGTGAGATTGTGCCGCTAATACAAAATACGTGTCTCTTATTTTTTTCACATATCCAAATTTCATTAAAATCGGAGAGAACCCATTGAATAACCTCCTTGTTAGATTTTGTTAAATAAAGTTCTACCAGTTAGCAATTTAACAAAAATATGTAAAAATAAACCATCCTTCTGTATTATGACTTCAAAATTTAATCTTTCAATAAAAGCTTTTGTACGATTATCAAACTATCTCATCCTTGGTTTAAATCCAATTGAATGAAATCAATGTTAAAGTTTAAAATAAATTCATTCAGATTTTGTACAATTAAATTTATTAATAAAACACATTCTTTAAATCTCTGTCATTATATGTATTATATATTTTTAAGATGCTGATATTGTTGTTGTTGTTTTTACATTAACTTTTTTTAAGTAATTTTTTTTAGCTACACTCATACACATGATAAAATACTCACACATATACGCGCATATCATCGTATCCTCTAAAAAATACAAAAATATAAAACAACAACTAGTAATATGTATTATATAAGCCTACGCATGGTAAAGTAGAGAAGGTGGTGGTGGCAGAGTTCAAGGAGTAGGGGATATGTTAGGATAATTTCCCAACTCATTTCAATTTCAAACTCACTCCTTTGTCGTTGTCGTTGAGTTTGAAAAATTTTTTGACAACCTTTAGTGTTTTTTTTTTATATTATTGCTCCTTACATCATTTGCAATTTTTCATTTTAATTTTCATTGGCGTATGTGGAACCAGAAACAACAACAATAACGAAAAATTAGTACTTAGTACATTTAGACACACATATACAATTAAACGTACACACACACATACGCACATAAATATCTACACCTTAAACTTGAGCTTGAGATCTCCGAGTTTCGTTAGATTTTTTGTTTCTGTTCACTTGTTTTTCATTTAACAATTTCTTTTTTCTAACAAAGTGAAAAAAAAGTAAAATTCAGTACATGTACTTTGAAATTATGTAATGAGCGTATAAAATGTGAAAAACTTCTTTTCATTTTTTGCGCTGTTTCTGTTTTCTGTTACTCGTAATTTTTCAATTTGGCAAACGGAAATTGCCTAGGGAGGTGACATGCATATATGGTAAAATATTAAAAATAAAAAAGTAAGTAAGTTTGGTGTTTCTGTATGTGTGTGTGTGTGTATGTTTGGTTTTTATTTTCACTACCTCGATCTTAAGTTACAAAGTGGCATGAGTCTTCAAAAAAAAGGGGACTGTGGTAACGGTGGGGGACACTAAAAAGGAGCATGAGGGATTTTTTGTTATTATTTTTACTTTTCATTTTTTTTTTTTGTTAAGTGTGTGTTAAATGTAGATGATGTGTAATGTATGAGTTTTTGATGCCTCAGCGCGCTTCACTACACACATTTTACTTTTTTCTAATAATTAATTTAAAAGTTTTTCGGTTATAATTTTTTTTTCCAAAACTTTACTATATTCGCGTTTTTTTTTTCGTTAGTTGATGTGTAGCTACAGTGGGGTTACAAATTAGAATTAAATCAAATGGAATACTTAAACATCAATATCAATTACTTAAAAATATCAGCTACAAGCAAATATACATACACTTTTATTATAAAGTTGGAAAGTTCACTTTCTAAATAAGCCTCCTACGCTCAGAGAAAATGCTTCATCATAACACATCGGCTGAAAAGTTCGTAAGATAATCGAAAAAAAAACGATTTTTTGGCAAAATTCGACTTTATTCACCAACATAGTCTCCTTCATGAGCGATACAATCACTTCAATGCTTTTCTAACATTTTGATACCTTTTTTATAGAATGATTTATCTTTGTCCTCACAATCACCTCTGCATTCGACAATCACTTCTGCATTCGAACCAAATCTCTTTCCAGCGAGCATTTTTTGAAGTCTGAAAACAGGTTTAAATCGCTGAGAGCCAAATCTGGGTGCGGAAGCAATTGAAAGTGTAATTCGTGCAATTTGGCCATGTAACCCAACGACTTGTGATACGGCACATTGTCTTGGTGAAAGAGCACTTTTTTCTTCTCCATATGACGCCGCTTTTTTTACGATTTCCTCTTTCAAACGCACTAGTTGGGACATGTAGCGATCGTTATTGATAGTCTGGTCTTTTTCAAGGTAATCAATGTACAATTTCCAACCGCATCCCAAAATAGTGATGCCATAACTTTACCAGCTAACTGTTGCGACTTTGGCTTATTCGGGCGAGGTTTGCCAGTTGCTGTCCACTCAGCTGACTGTCGATACGACTCTGGAGTCAAGTGGCAGATCCAAGTTCCGTCCATTGTTGCATACCAACGCAAAAAGTACTTTTTATTTCGCCAAATTACTTAAATATAATTAAGAAGTCGTTTGGTGTTCTTATAGTTTAAAAATAATTTCATTAGCATTAGGTTACAAAATTACAAAAAATTAGTTATTTATGTATTTCCAAAACTATTTTTATTTCGTTATTCGTTCGATTAATCGAACAAGTGTTAATAATTAATCAAATGATCGTTCGATCAAAATAAAAACCTAATATTTCTACCACTTGAATGTCGTGGTTCAGTCCCATTTTCATCTGCCGCGGGACAGGTAATTTCATACCGGTGCTCTTTGCACCAGCCACATGATAGGTACTTCGAGACCAGTCCTGTTTTCGCTGTTGACGGGACAGGCCACCGAGAAGGTACCTACAAACCGGTCCTGTTTTTACTAGTCATTGGACAGGTCCTTTTAGATCGGTCATGTTTTCACCGGTCACGAGACAGGTCAAATGATAGATCCTTTTAGATCGGTCCTATTTTCAGCTGTCATAGAACAGGTGCTCGCATTACAACTTAACTCTGTTTTTCCACAGGGGTGTAATCAGTAATTAATGTTTCGAAATATAGTTACAGTTGTTTTTCTATTCAAATATGCAAAAAAAGCTATTACGACAGTTATAAAGAAAAGTATTGCATTTCATAACTGTTGTTTAATACGCTTTTTGAAAACAGAATAACAGATTCCGTTTTAGTCAAACTCTCTGAACGTGATCAAATTTTAAAAAAGTCATTCATCATTTGGATCCGCAATTTTGAATTTTTAAAATTGCCCAGCAAAATTTTTATGAACTGGTTCCCTCTGAATCTGTTCTAGAATAAGTGTTTTTACCACCGGTTCCGTGGAACATGTTCTATTGTCGGATGCAACCTGTTCTAATTTATGTTCTATTATCGGTGAGTTTTGTTTGAGTTTGTCCCAAAAGCAACAGGTTCTGTTCCTCCAAAATGGAACCAGGTTGCTTTGGAACCGGTTCTAGAACCAGTTATAGAACCGGTTCTGCGACAGTGAAGCCTTCCATTTTGAATTCCAGGAATCAGTTCTAGAACCTGTTCCACGGAACCGGTGGTAAAAACACCTATTCTAGAACAGATTCAAAGGCAACCAGTTCAAAAAAATGTTGCTAGGTTTGAATTGTATAAACCTGATGCGAAATTAAACTATTTACATCCCAAAAATCTACAATAACTTTTGCAATTGTAATTCAAATTCTTCAAAATTGAAATTTAGAAGATCAGAATTTCCATTTTAAATTAGGAAAACCTCAATTGAAATTCAGAATTTCCATTGGAAGTTGAGAAATTCAGATTCTGATTTTTTAATTTAGAGAATATTAATTAAAATTCAGATAATATCATTTAAAATTAATCATTTGTAATTCAGAAAATATCAATTGTTATTTAGAAAATTAATAATTTTTATCTAGAAAATATCAATAGAAATGCAGATAATATCAATTGAAATTTAGAAATTATCAATTAAAGTAAAGTTTAAGTACGAAAGAAGTTTGTCGAATTCCCCGTAGGGTTAGGATTATAGTAAACTTTCAAATTTGTTTTTTTTCACCCACAATGAGCATATTATTATCAATCTGATGTTTTGACAATAAATTTTAGTATTTCATGTTGTCCATTAGACCGTATCACCTTACAGGCAAAAAAAAGTGCGCGGTACACCTTCTTTTTATTCCGAACGTAGGGGTCGCACAGTGCTTTCATCCCATATAACGATTGTACAAAGAGTTTTTAGTGGAGAGTTTGAGTTTGGAGTAGAGACAGAGTTTTGAAATTTGGTACACTGACATAAAACCCCCTAGTTAAGAAAAATTTTAATTTATGGAAATATCGGGCCAAGGACACGCCCACCTCCCATAGGTCCTGAAATTTAAAAATATTATATTAGCTACATAAATGGACGTAAAATTACAAAAAGTATCCTTTGAGATACACATAAAGCTGGAAACGTTTGTGTCAATTTTTATCAAAATCGAAGCAAGGACTCTTAGTCCTGCCATATATCCTTTATCTTAAAATCTTTATAAAACCTGCAAAAATTATCCGATTGCCATGAAATTACGTGAATTGATATAAGATCAAGCCAAATTTGGGTAAAATCGATTTATAAAAAATGCTTTTTAAACGCTTGAAATGATGTTTCTAAAGCAAAAAAAAAAATAAATAAAAAGGATTAAAATAAGAAATCATATGAATCCTCCATTTTAGGTATAGGGTATGTTCAGCGAACTTATGAAAACACTACGAAGAATACTTTTGTGGAACATTTTAATCTTCTAACTCTTCAATTAAAGGGACTTTTTTGGCCCCCTTTTAAAAACGGACAAAAACGACCGGTAAGTTGTAGAGTTAGAGGGTTAAAATGTTCCGCAAAAATATTTGTCATGAAATTCTACTATAAGTCTTTTAAGACATCAGTATTGAAAATTTAACTTCAGTGCAAGTAATAAGTAAATACTTCAAATGTGTTCAAGGGTTAATTTCGAACTTATTCTGAATTGGCGCCCAAATGACCCACAAACCTAGATTTTAGGGAGAAACTATGGGAATCTTCCATTTTAGGTATAGGATGTGTTCAGCGAACTTATATAAAACACTATGAGGAACATTTCTGTGGAACATTTTAACCCTCTAAGTCTTCAATTTAAGGGTCGTTTTTGTCCGTTTTTAAAAAGGGGCCAACAAATTCCTCTTCATTGAAGAGTTAGAGGGTTAGAATGTTCCATAAAAATGTTTCTGGTAGTGTTTTTAGCGGTAATACTTTAGTAAATTTGCTCCAAAAGTTCAAAAATAGATTTTGTTTTTTTTTTATCAGCTGGTAATTTAATTAAAAAATGATATATATGTAGCTTTTATTACGTGAATGAGATATAAAAAAGAGTCTTTAAAAAAAAAACATTTTTTTTGATTTCTATAAAAAAATTGGTAGATATTTCTTTTAAATATAATAAGCAAAGGTCTATTCCTAACAAAAAAATAATAATAATATGAAAATCAATTGACACAATTTTTTTGAATATATTATCAAACTTTGGTAATTTTTACCAAAAATTAGGATTTATTAGTGAAATAGATGATGTGTTTTTGCCAAATTTTATACTTTTTTTAAAAAAAATAATATTACCTCAATTTTTCCAAAGAAAAATTATAACATTTTATTAAAATCTAAGAAATTTGGAAACTTTTGCGTAACCCATAAAAAATTAAATTACAAAAATAAATTTTTTGACACTTGGAATAAATTTTTTTTTATAGTTAAATCAGAGACTATTAATTATAGAGATAGGAAATCAAAACTTACACTACTCACCAGTAGGGGGCGCTGAAATTTAGTATCACTTCAGCAGCTATTTAGTATCACTTTAGTATCAGCTGAGCCTATATTTAAAAACTCAAAAATTGCTGTAAACTGCGCAAAATAAGGAAAAATCAAGCGCAAAATATATTTAAATAATAAAATTTGAGAATTCCTTTTTTTTCTTTGCTTTTTTGTTTGTTATTATTTCAATTTAAATAAAAACAGAAAATTGTCAATTTTTTGAACAAAGTGCCATCTAGTGATAACGATGTCGTTATAACTTTTGTTTTTGGTGATGCCATACCCCTGAGTTAAATTAAGAAATTGGTTCTTTTCTTTATTTTTTCTTATATAAAATTATAAGAGCATAACAAAAAATTTAAAAATTTTAAAATTAATTAACATAACTTTTTTTAAAGTTCCATTTAACTTTTGATATTTTTAGGCTCCCAGCAAAAATATTGTAAAAATTCAAAGATGTTAATTGTAGATTTTTTTACAATTTTATTATTTTTTATTGATTGGAATATATTCAAATATTAAAAAAAAATTGTTTTTAAAGATATGTATCTCTAAAAATAAATTTTTACCAATTTTTTTGTAAGATCCAAAAAATTCATCTTCTATATTCTATATTAAAAATTTAGCGACTTTAAGGACCTCTAGTGTAGACAGAATGAGTTATACCAGAAAGGATAATATTGACAATAGCTGTATTTTGTCTCATGCCTATCAACGTTAAGTATTTAAAGCAAATCTACGTTAAACCGATCGTAGTATAAAAAAAAATTTAAACAGGTTATGTTTATAATTCTTCCGTTATAATCGAACATACGGCAGCAAAACTTTTTAGGTGCTAACGCGAGGAAGTTACGCTAGGTGTGAAAATGTATAAGCGTTGAGTTTTCAACGTTGATAATTATCCACGTTGTAAGTTAACGTGCATACGAAAAGTAAAATGTTAGTTTTCGTCTAAAAAACATTTTTATGCACTTTGTATTTTTTTAAAAGTTAACGGATATAGTTAAGTCGAAAATACAGCTAATATTAAGTAATTTTAGTATATATAAAAAAAAAATATTTTCGTCGAATTTGGAGACACAAAAACTTTTTTTTTTGATTTTTGTCTATGGGACAAATCACTGTGGGTGGCCTCTTTTAATTTTTTATCGTAGCTTCTGCACTTACAGTCAGATTTTAAAGTGTGATATAAAGGAAAAATCCAATGAAAAAAAAAAAAATTAAAAAGACGACCCCTACGTTCGGCAAAAAAATAATTTTTTTGAAACCTCCTTGCAAAAATAATTTAGAATCGTCGGTGTATAGCGAACTTTTTTTTTGTAGTACGGTCTATTGTCCATACCTTTATCTGTTATTCCTAATTTATTAGTTGTATTCTTCAAATTTGCTGCCTACTGTTTCATCATAGATAAGCAATTTTTTGGATATTTAAATTTTAAAAATATTATATTTTGACGTGGTTGTTTAATGTAATTGTAACTGTGCGCTAATTAACATTTCAAAATAATTTTTTCATAGTAGTTCCTTAAGGCTTTTAAAAAACTTCTTAAAGCACAAAATGGGGGTTTATAAATACACCCCCTACAAGTAAAACAAAAAACTTTTAGACGCCATTTTGGAATAAATTAAAATAAAAATCTAAATGATTTGATATGACTAATTAAAAAAAAAAACACTTAAGCTTTTGACATACACGCTTACGTACACACACATGTGTATGTGTGTAGATAGAAAGAAAGGGTTAAAGTTCATATGGGACATATAATTAAAATCTTTGTAAAACAAGTACAACCCATCCAATGGCATATACAAAGAGTTTAATCGGGGTTAAAGGGGGTTAAATTATAGAAAAGTGTCCGGTTTTAGAAAAACTAAAAGTTTAAATAAGTTTTGTGCGCAAAATGACACATTTTCTAAACACTTTAAATTCCAAAATATAATCAGCAATTACCCTTTAACCTCTAACCCTTAACACACTTGCAGTAATCGTATGTGTGTAAATTAGGAGGTTTTTGTTGTTTGTAGCCACTTAAGTAATCGCTTAACAATTGGGTTATAAAAACCCTTATTTTGATGTCCCTTTTAAAGATATGACATACTATTTTCAACACTATACCACACACATTGTACTTATAGTATACGCATATAGACATTCCATTATCCTTATAAGGATATAGTGTCATACTTACATACATACGAGTATATGGATGTATGTTCTATATTGTAAGCATATGTGAGCATAAATGTCTAGTATTTGTTTACATTTTATCCTATTGTTTTTACCATAAAAATAAAATAAAAAATCCCAACCCCCGGTCTCTGTTTACTGTTTCGTAACACATTTCAATGAATCAACAAGAAAAACAAGTTTTTACTAGTCGTAGTCACTTGAAATTACCATTTGTTGTTGTTGTTTCCTTACTTTTCTATATATAGCCAGATCTTTCAGTTATAAATTCTATTTGAAATAAAATATTTTTAACATGAATTGCGAAGAATTCTAGTTTTTTCAAATAGAATTAAATAATTTATTTCGAAACATTTTGAGTTATAGAAAATACCAGAGACATATAATATAGAGATGTAACATCGATAATTTTTTAAACAAACTGTAGATGTCGCTAGCATGTGGGAAATTTTGTCAATGGAGGATTTTATTTTGGTATACATTATGTGCGTATTATTTCAAATTAGGTCTGTTAAAGAATTTCAAAATTTCTACAAAATATTTAAATTATTGAAGGAAAGTTCTCCAAATATTTATAAATCTTGAAATAATGAAAAGCAACCAAGCTTAATAATTAATCAACAAATGTTCTATTTTCCAACTAGCCCTAGAACTTACACCTTACTAGATTTACAAATTTTAGAAAAAAAGAATTCACCATAATGAAGTTCGTGTGAAAATTGTGTAGAATTTTTTCTCCAGAAAATTTAATATACGACTTTTATTTTGAAACGGTGACATTTCAGCTTAATCGTGATTTGTCTTTCGCATAATAAAATTTTTTTAGTTTCACAATTTTAACAAAGATTTGAGGCCTTTAAAGTTCGAGTGAAAACGTAAATATTTCTTTGTAAGATATTCAATTTTATTTAATTTGCTCACATAGTTCTTAATAATTTTTTGAACTTAAGAGCGATGCTAACTTAGCTCCTTTTTTTGATTTTTTGTTTAAATTGAAATGAATTGGGTATAACATTGGGAATTTAAACATTTAAAATGGGAATAAGATAAAAGTTTTTGGGCAACACTGCTCCCCAAATAAAATAAAACAGTATTGCCAGAAAAACAAAACAGCAGTCAGCGCCATCTGTTGTATTAAAAACCGGTGTTGCCATTCATCAGGACCATGGGAGACCCCTGGAAAATACAAATATTTTTTGAAATATGTATAAGCGATAGGGCTTATAACGAAAATGAAAGATTTTTGAAACTCTTAAAGCAGAGTATGAATGCATATGGGCCAAAATATTTTTGAGAATTTTTGCCGGGTCGCTGAAATGAATTTTTGTTTAAAATGAAGTTACGCTTTGTTTTTACAAAATCGGCGATATCACCACTCAAGAGTTTCAGTGATATGACCACTCAAGGGTTTTATTGAAAATTTAATGACAACACTGTGTTAGTTGAAAAATCCGACAAGCGGGGAACCCGTTGGGTAAACCTAATTCGAGTACGCTGAATCCAGTGGTGCTAGCCATTTTTCTAGATTAGCTCTTAAAAAAAGGAAGATATTTGTGTTTGAAAATTATGGTTCCAAGGACCCCAGATCACTCGATTTTTTTATTTGTTAACAACTTAACTAAAAATTAATCGTTTTTGTAACAAAAGCCGTGTTTTCGACTTAACTATATCCGTTAACTCATAAAAAATCTGAAAGTGCAGAAAAACGCGTTTAAGACGAAAACTAAAACATTACTTTTCGTATGCACTTTAACTTTCAACACGGATAATTATCAACGTTGAAAACTCAACGTTTATATATTTTCACATCTAACGTAACTTATTCGCGTTACTTCCTAAAAACTTTTGCTGACGTGCGTTGGATTATAACGGAACAATTATAAACATAACCTGTTTAAAATTTTTGTATACTACAACCGGTTTAACATATATTTGCCTTAAATGCTTAACGTTGATAGGCATGAGACAAAATACAGCTATTAACAATTTCTATAGAAATAACGCAACATTTCACCGAAGTGTTTTAGAAAATTACCCCCTAAATAAATATAAAATTTGTGGTGTTTTCGGTATAATTTAAAATAAAAAAAAATATTGAATTAAAAAACGATAAAAATTCTAGCAAAAGAGTGGCGAAAATATGTAAGTAAGTACTAAATGTCAATTAAGTTTTGAAGTAACTCTACTCTGCATTTCGAACAGTTAAAATTTTAATCTGTGCTGCAGAGTAGAGTCACTCTACTATTGTGAAAGCACCTTTAACCTAGAAAACGGCTAGCACCACTGGAATCAGTGTATCCGAATTAGTGTTATCCATTTGGTGCCCGCTTGTCGGAATAAAATGTCTCCGATTGATGCACAGGGAAATTGAAATGAAAGCTTTCGATGAAAAGTATTTTTTTTTTATATTTTGGTTTATCTTGGCTCCACTTGTCGACCACTTATCATTCGAAAAATAGTTAAATCGTATAATAATGTCATTAATTTTCAAGTGATAGGTGTCTTTCATATAAAGTCACTGGTTCAGTGGCAGTCCATGGATTTTGCGCGTTGCTTATCTTTTTTTGAGAAACACATGTCAATAAAAGAATTCAGCTTTTACAACCCTGCTATAAGTTATGACATTTTATATCTGTGTATATATGTATATATTTTTTTATTATTGTGGCTAAACTATTTTCCGTTTATTTTTGAATAAATTTTTAGCTTTTGGGGTAGAAAATCTCTAAAAATTTATTCATATTATCGCTTCTTACAACACATGCTCAACATGTTACACACATTTGTATCAGCTACTCATATGTACTCGGTGAATATGTTGAATGTACATTTAGCTTAAGAGCCACAAGTATGTGTCAATTTGTACGCAAAAAAAAATTAAAGAAAATAAGGAAAAACCACGGTGGGTATTCCAAAATATGTGTAGAATATTATGATTTTATTTCCAAGATAAGGGTGAGCCCTAACAATATTGCAACAAGTTGTTGGGCTTGTTTGTCATTGCTTCATTCATATTGTTTGGTTAGACCCGACTCTTGTAAGAAGCAAAAAAAAAAAAAAAATTATATTTTCTACAAGGTCGTTTTTGTATGTTTGTCGACATATTAGTGGACTTTGTGAGTTGACTTTAGCATAGTAAAGAAAAGAATGACAGAAAAAAGGACATAAACTAAGGAAGGAAATGGTTCGTGATAATGTATTCATTGTAAAGTCGTTTATAAATTGTTTTGTTGGCCCTAAAAATCATATACGCATAGATAATGTCGATGGTGATAAGGAGGATAGTCGAAAATTACTTAGTTTGTTAAAGTTATAACACTTTTTTGTTGCTACAACGATTATATCAAAGGCGGGAAGAAACCAAATTTAAAGGATGTTTTAAGAAAATATACTGCTTGCATTAAAATCGTCAATGTTAAAGAGTTTCTTCATACAGATTTATTCTAAAATTTTCTGATAAAATTTCAACACATAACACACATTTCTTGGCAAATAAAACCGCACAGTTAACGATTCGAAACCCTTTCCATTGAATACCGTTGTTCTTAAAACATCGATACTAAAATAACATAACGTTACCCTTAAAATACCGATACACTCAGGGAACGTCTTCAGTCAGAATTTGTTAGTTGTTTTAGTAGTATCTCAGTTTTGTTATTTTAAGTGCAAATAACAGTCGTTTGTAGAAGAAATGTAAATTTTAACTACATTCGTAAGTCATTAAAAAAACAAACAACATAAAATACTTAGAATTCTTAACATTCATTTTATTCAGTCATTTTGGTTTCTAAAAAAATAAACCAAAAATAATCTATGTAAGTAATTTTTGTTAGTTGTTTTGACAAATTTGTGGTTCGTTTTATTAACAGTCGAAAATAAAAGAAATTGTAAGTTGAATTTAACGAAATTAAATTAAAGGAAGAAAAGTTCAAAGATTATAAAAATTTTATTGCTTCTTCGGGATTTTCATTCTTCGGTATAAAATTAAATGAATCGTACCAATTCGGAAAGTAAAACTTTAGGCTTTACTGATAAATCAACCTCTAGGCATCTTACTCGACTATAATGCTACAAGTTTGGAGACGCAAAAAGAAAAAAAACCAAACACCCAAAAGATTTACCGTAGCCATTTTGGATTTATCTCTAAAACTGTGTAGCCAATATTTACGCAACGTACATTAAAAAAAATAAGTTAGTAGAAAAATTAGTAAAACTTCTTGTATATCAAGTGTACTAGTTTTCAGCAATTTTTTTGCTGAAATTCCGTTTTCAGCAAAAATTTTAGTTATATTTTTTTAGCACTAAACTAATTTTGAACTAATGTTTTACTAATTTATTTTGCTACAAAAATTGTGCTGATAACCGCATGCATAGCGTGGACGACAACCAGATAGACAAGATGTAGATGTCGCAGCTTGTCTGGAAACGGAAATGACAAAAAAAGAAAAACAACTCTACACATATTCTATATTTAAATTTTTTTAAAACAGGAAGCATATTTATAGCCTGAAACTCCATCCATTCCATTATTGAAGAAACTAGGATATGAACATTTAAAACGCGTTTTTAGAATTATATCCTAAACTATGTGCTGATGTTTGTTTTTACCAAAAATACTTGATCTTGATCCACGTTTCTAAACCTATTATATATTTAACTATATTTTTGTACATCTTTGTCCGCTTCCCAGAATATGACCCAAATTGCACTGTGATGTAGGGTTTTGTATATTCCACATGCCGACTTTAATTTTTCCATTTTTTTTAAATAAAAAGCAGGCTTGGGAGGCAAAACCGCTAAAATACCCTTATCGATTTAAAACCTATTCAACTGGCTAGCTTACCACTTAAAATACCGTTATCGAAATGAGCGAAATACTGTTATCCCTAAAATATCGTTACCGAAATAACTGAAATACCGTTATTCTTAAAATGCCGTTACCGAAATAAATGAAATATCAATACCCTTAAAATACAGTTGCTGTTGTTTTAAAAACTCTGCTTTTGATAGTCCCACAGTCAGATAAAAAAGTTTGCAAAAAAATTTGTAAACAGTTTCCAATCGAACTTTATATTTTTATGATGAATGGGGGAAATGTTCCTAGTTGATCTGTTATTTTAAGTAAATGAATGTTATTTTAGTTTGACTTAAGATCATAAATTAATATCACTTTCTGTTTAAATTATTTTCAAATCAAAGAAAGATGATACAATTTTTACAAGTAAATTACAAAGAATAAAAATTATTGAAAAAATTCGATAAGGCCAGCAAGGCAGAATGCGCATTTTCGCCTTTCGCTACAAAGCCATCACCAGTGCCTTTCGCCTTTGAGTGGCCTTTCTGCCTTGCTGGTCTTATCGAATTTTTTCAATAATTTTTATTCTTTGTAATTTTCTTGTAAAAATTTTATCATCTTTGATTTGAAAATAATTTAAACAGAAAGTGATATTAATTTATGATCTTGAGTCAAACTAAAATAACATTCATTTACTTTATATTTTTCTACTAATTTTTAGTATAATTTTTTTAGTAAAGATTTTTGCTATTCTCTTATTACAAATTACGGATTTTTTTTTTACTAATTCTTGCTGCTGATTTCAGCAAAACATTTTACTAATTTTTCAACACCGAATATACTAGTCTAAAAAATTATTTTTTTTGATTTTTTACAATTCTTGTTTAGTTTATATTTGTTACTATTGATATATTCTTAGTTTGTATCTTAGTAATAACTGGAGAACCGTTTGCAATTTTGACTCCAAATTTCAAGTACGATGAAGTAATTATACGCTTGTTACAATCGAAAAAAAGGTTTTTTTATAATTTTTTTTTAGATTTTACAGTTTTTAGTACACGTTTTTGCTAATTTCAGCAGATTGATTTTTAATTAAAGTTTACAATAATTTACTGAAAATTAAGAGGCTGCAACTAATTATTTATACTAATTTTATTGTACTAAAATTATAGATATTTAGTAAGTTTTTTAACTGATTTTAGCAAATCGATTTTGAGTTGCAGTTTACAGAAATTTTACTAAAATTTAGTAGCGGCTACTAATTTTTTATACTAATTTTATTGTACTACAGATCAGCAGACATGTGCTGCTAAAATTAGCAAAATACCGCTGGGCTCAAAACAGTTAAATTTCCCGTAATAACAGCAAAATTTTCAGTAGCCATTACAGACTTTTTTGGTGGAGTGCACGTAATTATTGAGTTCTTTGCATGCATTAGAGCAGAATAACAATTAAAATTAAAAACAAAAAAAAAAAATGTCCCATACGTTTTGCATGAAACGCAAAGATTCGCCAGAATGGAATCTATTCCATGCTCATGGCGAAAAATTTCACCGCTCTCTTACTTACTCTCGTTATTTGTTTCTGGGCAGTGTTGCCATTTCAGTGCTTTTCGGGTATTTTTTGGTGCTATTTTCCTTCCCGTACCCGGTGATTTTTTACAAATACCCGTTTAAAAAAAGCGGGTATTTACGGTGCTTTTTCATATTTCAAGCAGTGCTTTTAGTGCTTTTTGTACAGTTTATATTTTTGGTATTTGTTCTCGTTTTTTAAAATTTTTCTTGAATTTTCTGTCAAAATTTAAAAAATAAAACGAACTATACAAGAAATACATTATTGCACAATGTTTGTAGTACAATTTTAAATAGTAACTTCGTTACATTTAAACTTCAAAATTTTGAAATATTAGTTTGGTGCTTTTTTACCCCTTTTTTGGTTATTTTTTGAACCTTTTTTACACGATTTTTCAAAGTTAAAATTTGTTTTTAAATTCTTGATTTATATTTTTCAAAAAATTGATATCGTGCTTTTTTACCCCATTTTCGGTAAATTTTTACCCTTTTTACCCGTTTTCATAATGCTCACGGTGCTTTCCTGCCTTCAAGAGTTGGCAACACTGTTTCTGGGGTTGCAACCAGGGCTGCCAAATAATTTTTATGATAAATCGGCACTTTTTCCCAAAAAAATCGGCACCATTAAAAAAATGTATAAAAAGGACATTTCAGTGTAAAATAAAATGATTTACACTGAAATTAAATTAAATAATTAAACAAATTAAAATAAAGGTTTTTGAGATAAATTAAATAATAACAAAAAATGTTAATTCAGATATTAACTTATGTCAATACTACATTAATAAGTTCCACAATTTTTAAAGATATTTTTTCTCTGAACTCTGGTGTATGGGTAACCAGAGATTGAAAAAGATAATTCTACTTTCAATCAATTCGCATAAAAAAGTTTTGATTTTTTTTTTTTTTTTTTGAATAATTTATAATTACTTTAAATCAATGATTCGATATTGAGTAAAGTGAGATATGATTTAGTATAATTTTATATTGATTTAATTTTGATTCGATTATATAATTTGTATAAATCAAATTAGCCATTTTTACTTGAAATGATTTGTTAAAATTGAATCAATTTGCTTTCATATTGCAACCCAGGAAAATATTGGTAACGACACCTCATTACTATCTGCATTACCAAAAATGATATATCATTACCTTTTGCATTATTTTATAATATAAAATAATGACTTCCTAATAACGGCCTATTGTATTCATTGTTTCTAAATATAAAATAATGACTTACTCGTATTAGTTTAAATAAGTACTTTTTACACAGTTAAATTTTTTTATTATATGTAAATATGTTTTATGTTTAAATTTTTATGGCGAGTCCTAAAATTACACACTAGAGAAAACTTAAATTTTTCTGAATGTATTTCGTAAGGCTAATAGTATTTGCCTAAATCCTTATTTTTAAGAATCAAGTAAGCAATCGGATAACCACTTATAATTAAACTTTTTGTAAGCATGTGTGTAACCACTTATTATTGAAAATCTTATAACTACTTATTTCTCATTTTTTCGTAATCGAGCGGGTAAGCGTGACTACTTATAAAAACGACCACGCCAAACAAAAGTAATGAGTTTAGACGCCAAAAAATAAGTTGTGCGGAGCTATGAATTTCTATTATATAACCACTTATTTGGTAATGAAAGATTTTGCTGGGAATAAGTTTAAAATACAAAAATTGCAATTTGACATACAATGAAATGAATTTTAGCACAATATCAAAAGTTGCACAAGAATATTTCTTGGTGTACCTTTAGCTTCCAATTATTGAATTTCAGATTCATTTAGTAAAATAGAAATTCTTTAAGAATTTCAAAGATGGAATTATTTTCTTATTTATTAATATTCATAATAAATCACTAAAAATTAAATTTGCGAGTTTTCGAATTAAAAAAAATCGGCATTTTTCGACTAAAAATCGGCAAATCGGCATTTTGCATATTTTTAAATAAAAAAATGGGCAAAATGCCGAAAAATCGGCAATTCTGGCAACCCTGGTTGCAACGTTTTAACAAAAAGAAAAAAGGAAATGTTTAATAAGAACGGCTCTTGTTTGATGGCAGGGAATAATAATAATTTTCGTTAGTATCTGTTAGCTTAAATGTAATTAATCGCCAATGACAGGTAGCTTTTATCTTTAATTTTGTTTCTTCTCTTAAGTTGATGAATTTTTTCTATTTTTATTTTACTATGTTTTTTAAGAAACTATTTCCGGTATGCACCGAAATCACTGACTACCGTTATCCTTAAAATACCATTACGTCGTTAACCTTAAACTATTGTTACCGAAATAGATGATTTGCGTTGCCCTTAAAATACCGTTACCAAAATAATATAAAATATTGGAAAAATTCGGAAAAAGTAACACATAAATCCAGGCATTTCTAGGACTCTTAGATTCGATTACTGAATGTCTAGTTAAAATTTTTCCAACAATTAAATTAACAACTGAATTCGGTTGGGGCTAGGGTGCCGAACGGGACTAGTTTTTACAAATCCCGGGATTCGGGATTTTGAAAAATTATCGGGATCCCGGGATTTTTCGGAATTTCGGGATTTTTCGGGGTTTCGGGATTTTCTTGTTTCGTCATATTTTTAATTTTAAAAGTAAATAGATTAAATAAACCCTAAAAATTAAAAAAATTCATTATAAATCTACTTATTATTTCTTGTAGTATGAAGAAATAAACAAATTAAGCCGGATTCACAATGCTGGAGTACTCCACGCTGAAGAGTTGAGGGTGTAAAATAGAGATAGCATGATACAAAAAATAGTTAAGTGCGAAAAAGAAAGGAACAAAATCCACTCAGAGTGGAGTACTACAGCATTGATAATCTGACTTTAAACAGAAACTTCACTTATAGAAATAAGTATGTAAAAATAGCAGAAAAAGCTACCAAAAATTATAAAAAAAGGTTCCGCGATTAAAACTACTGAAATCAACGGAACTTGTTTACTAAATAATTATTAAATTTCCGAAATATAAGAAATATACTAATGACTTAAATTTAAGCAAATTGCAGTTTACCTCTGAAGAAACTTTTTAACCAAAAGTTGCTAAAATACTGCTATATCTACAAATTTTTAGTTATATTTGGCTAAAATTAATTGAATGCAAATACAAACTACTCTGCTGAAATAATCAGAAATATTTAGTGACTATTAGTTTCAACTAACAAAAAATATTAAGCACATACCTCAGATGATTTCCGAAACGCAGAATGTTAGAATTTTTAATTTAACAAAAATTTGCCGTTTTTAGTCGACAAAATTATTTTGCATGAAGTTATGGTTTTAGCAAATCATCAATAAAATAAATAAAAACACGTCCGTTAAAAGCTAAATTACGATTTTCAAAAGTTTCACAACTGAATAAAAGTTTTTAAATTATTATAAGGTTTTTATTCAGATTTATTTAATCTCTAATCTATTTTAATCTATTATTTATGAATGGGAGAAATTAGTTCTTTAATAACATTTAATAACAATGAAATAAAAAAGAGATAAAATATTCCAAATAACGAAATCGGAAATCCCGGGATTTTTTCAAGACCAATCCCGGGATTTTCGGGATCGGGATTTCGGGATCGGTATCCCTAGTTGTGGCATCCGAATTGCGAAGTTATGGCAACCAAGCCCATTCGGTTGTCACAAAGGAATTATTATTAGACTGCAGTTAGTAACTAACGAGATATTGTGAAAATGAGGCTTAGAGTTGAAAAAGGTTTCTTAAAAATTTGTTTTTATACCGAAAGAAAGCAGCGTTTCCCATTCCTGCAATATTTATGACATATTCTAGCCTATATTAGGGATTTATTATCGTATTCGTCTTTGTATTTATTTTAATATAATTTTAACCGTACCTATTTAAGATCGGCTAAGTTCATTGCTACATACAGTTTTTTTATCCAGATGGAAGTTATCCAGACTTCGATAATAAACAGGTTACTCAAATTCCTATATTTGAACTACTATTAAAATTGTTTTCTTTCGAAGAGTAGCCCAACCTAGGAAAACCCTATTTCACACATGATGGCTAAAAATTACACTAGTACTCTAACATGAACACATGAAATGGGAGGGCAAAGGAAAGATCAAAAACAACATGTATTGTTGAGTATAAGGAAAAATGTGGGACACACATACTTAAGAAAAAAAAAGGAATAATTTACACATACTCACATATTTCTATATGTACGATTGTTCATGCAGACTACAGGACTTTCTTGTGCAAAAAAAAAAAACAGAAAAATCTAAAAGGAAAATCGAAGACGACCTTGGCCTTTTTTTTGTTGTTTTCTTGTTTTTTTTTAGAAGAATATGTGAGTTTTGTGTGTGTGTTTGTACGTCGATTTGTCTGGGTGTGATTGTAATTTTATGCGGATTATCACCCCAGGCAATGGTAGACTTATATGTAGAATGTTTAAGAAAAACCCAAACAACTTTGACACATATATACAAACCAAGTTAATTCAACCCAGTTAGTTAGACAGCCAGCCAAAGAAGCCAGTACAAATAAACATTTGTTGATTATGGTCTTAAATTTGTACACTCGCACACATATCACATCGAATCCAAGTAGAAGAGGTAAAACCAAATAAATGACCAAAACAAATCAAGTAACCCCATACTCCTACTGCTAACTACACATCAAGGACGTTTAAAAATACCGGAAGTTAAAAAAAATATCAACACACACACACACATACCTTTACAAAATTGTAGACTTCAAATTAAATCATCATCATTATGGCATAAGGAAAGAAATTGTGATTTTTTGTTTTTGTTAAGGACAACATTTTAAACTTTTCCAACACCTCTAATGATCTAAAGAAATTTATTTCACTTTTGAGATATTTTTTGGTGGATGGTTGTTTTCTAAGTGTGTATGAGTGCTTGTGGGTGAGGTGCAAGACGGTTAATGATTATGTTTCCTTAAACAATTTGGCAGGAATTCATCGGGCTAAAGTCATCATCACCATCATTAACAAACAACATGAATAACAGCAGATACTGGTCTCGTCATTCTTTTAAACTGCAGACAGCAAAAATTATTATGAGCCAATATTATTTTTTTTTCTTTACTTTAAGACTACCATGACCATTTTCAATGCCAAGGCGAAGTGAAAAAAGAAAATGAAAGTGAAAGTGTTTGTATATTCATTCATTCAATGAAAATTTAACTAGTAGTGGGAGTTATATCTTCTTCTTTTCGTGTTGTTGTTAACAATCCTTGTTCAAATATGTATATATATGTGTGTTTAAATAAGTGGGTCTGTGTCTTCGAATGTTGATATACCATGAAAATCGTTGGCATGCCTTTGCTCTCTATGTGTCTGTCTGCCGATTTTTTTTTTTTTTTGGTTGTTGTTGCTGGTTATGTTGTTTGTGCAACCGAGCATCGAACAGCATTTTTACAGAAAAATAATGTCGACAATGAAATCCATGAAAACATTGTCGTTGAGACAGCAACTCCGTATACTATATATTTTTTCTATTTTTACAAAAAAATTTTGCGTTTCTTATATTCTATCTTACCTGTTGCATTTCCTTGGGCAAATAGATGCTGAAAATGCAAAAAAAGCAACATTAATACATGTTATACAATGAAAAGGTAAAAAAAAACAACATCATCTTGTTGGTCTAAATATAGACGTGATGAAGCAAATCTACAAAATCAAGATTGGTGTTTTTTAGTTAACGACAATTTTTATTTCACACCGAATCTACAACTTAAGTGAACATCATTTGTTTAACAGTAGGGTATTCAATCGATCAATCGTTCGAATAATTTAAAATGTCCAAATTTCGAATAAGGAATAATTTGAATAATTTAATACGATTAGTCGATTAATCAAAATTGGTAAAAAAATTACAAAAATCCCTATAAGCAATTTTACTGGAATTCAAGTTGAAAACAAGTTCAATTCCAGCCTTGTTTTCCAGTTTCAAGGCTTGAATACAACTTTAATTACATTTTATTTCAATAGCATACTCCAGCAAAAGGGAAACAAAAATTCAAGTTTCAAATATTTTTGTTAAATATACGAGTACAAATGATAGAATTTGAAATGAACTTTACTTCAAGCAAAATTTAAAGCACTTGAATTTTTCAAACCTATGTGCTTATTGAGAATGTTTAAAAAATATATAATTTTTATTAACGGAAATATGCTAAAATCCCCAAACTTATTTAACAATTGTGAAAAAAAATTTTCCTGAAGAAATAAATATTTGTTAGCTTAAACTTAATGAGCGCTAATAAATATCTTAAATATCAAAAAATTATAACAGTTTGCTTTGTCATCCTCTATAATACTACTCTATTGTTTTGGGAGAAAGCGTTAATAATTATTGGAACTTGTAAAACTTAAGGGAATTTTGTAAAAAAAATACTGCCCTATCATGAAATTTATTGCATTATTTGCAGTAGAGTTGATATCTACTGGAAATGAGAAAATGAAATTTAATATTTGCATAAAGAAATAATTTTAAAGAAATGGCGAAAATTTTCAATCAAAGTTTATTTCGTAGCGAATTAAATTCAAAAATACATTTAAAACAGGCTAGAAACTATTGGCTTTGTACATAAGCCCATGTGAATTAGTGCACCAAATTTTATTAATATACAGGCTGTGAAACATTCACTATAGTGAATGTTCTCAAATTGAAAGTCTCTATATGGACCTAAACAGTCCGGCCGTGAATTGAACTTCAAACTAGACAATGATTTAAAAGAAATGGGGTTTGTTCCTAGTGCAAGTGAGCCATGTTTATATTCCAGGCATGAGACTCATAATTACAATTTTGTTGCAGTCTATGTTTGACTTAATTTTAGCAAGTTCAGATAAATATGATTTAGAAGCAATTAACAAGCAAATTTCATATAAATTTAAAATTATTGATCAAGGTGCACTTTAAAAAAAATTTTTCAGATTTTTTTTTTTATTTATTTAAAACTGTTTTTTTATAACAGTAAAATAATAGCGTATCTGCACCCCTAGGGTAATATTAAAGCTAGCTGGTAATATCAAATACATAAGTATTACGAGTAGGGAATACATCCCGGGATTTCCCGTCCCGGGATTCCCGGGTAATTAAGCATTTTTCAGTTCCCGCATTCCCGGGAATTTGGCCCGGGAATCCCGGGATTTCAAAAAATGCATTTTAAAATAATAAAATAATAAAGTTAATTATTTTAAATTTTCTTATGCAAAATTTTTCAACCTTTTGAAAATAGTAAACATTTTACATAAGGCTTGTTCGTTTACTTACTACAATTTGTTACTTTTACCACAACTGGAAAAATTCAAAGAGTAACCAAAACAATGACTGAGTAAAAGTAGTAAGATTTTCGAGTTAACGAACACACTGATTAATTTGTGTACTTGATCAAACTTTTTAAGTTCCTTTCAGTGCCTCCTAAAACCACTCAAATAGTGTTTGTTTAAAAAATTATGAATCGCACTTATTCTGTACAGAATTAAAAACAAATTTGTCCACCCAGCTAAAAATCGACATATATGGATCCATACAGGTTAAATGTATGAAGGTGCATGCTCATAAATATGCATTCATGACCATACATGGATACATAAATCTTCATACATGTTTCATATATGACCATACGTGTGCATTAACGAAATTTGAGGTAATATCTACATGTGTGTACATGCATGAACATGCATGAGCACGCATGAACATGCGTGATCATACATGTAGATATTACCTCAAATTTCGTTAATGTACACGTATGGTCATATATGATTCATGTATGGAGATGTATGCAACCATGTGTGGTCATGAATGCATGTTTATGGCCATGCATGAACATACATTTAACCTGCATGGATGCATATGTGTCGATTTTTAGCTGGGCATTAATTTTTAAAAATTTTCAAGTAAGTTAAAATTTGTTTCCATAATTTTTAAAATTTTTTTCCAATTTTCTAAAATTATTTTATGTATTTATTTCTTTTTTTGATGGGCAAGCTTTTTAGTCTAAAAATTAGTTTTAGTTTATTCAATTTTTAAAAATAAATAATTAGACTTATATAATTTCTAATATAAAATTAATTCTTTCTCACTACGAAAATTCCAAAAAATCCACCTGAGCTTTTTCACAATCATGAAAATTTTAGATCTTTAAGATATTTTATTTATAAAATTTTTTAAATTATTATAAAATAGTTTTTAATTTATTTCCCTTGCGGGATCCCGGGATCCCGGGAATTCAATATAAATTTCCCGCTTTCCAGGGAAATCAAAAAGTGCGGGATTTTGCATTCCCTAATTACGAGTAAAAAACTTAAAGTCGGGCAGGCCGACTATATAATACCCTACACCAGTCTGATTAAAAGACAACAAATGTTTGGATCCGAAATTCGAATGGGTTAAAAGTTTTAACTTAAAACGGACTTGTGTCAAAATTTTCTATAAAATGATAAAAGAAGAGATAATCTAAAATTAGCCCATATGAGCGATAGGTCCAAATATGAACCTATCCTATCTAGAATCAAATGGCTTTGTCCTTGAGACCATGTGAGTCAGCGAACCAAATTTCATTGAAATATCTTCGTATTTGCTACCTGCAGCGTGTAAACAAGCCAATTTTGGGGGTCCCTTATATGGGCACTAGGTCTACACATGGATCGATTTTAACCAAAATCAATAGGCGTCGTCCTCGTAAGTAGGTGTACCAAAGGTTATAAAAATATTTTAATATTTGTTTATTAGACGGACATCGTTAAATGGAAATAATAAACGATTCTGAGCCGATCAGTATACTATGTATAAGGTGAGACTAGGTCCAATATTTTTTGGTGTTACAATCATCAGCACAAACTTATTATACCCTCTCTACGTATTGGTGTAGGGTATAATAATTAACATTGCTTTTTCTGCCCCAATTTTGGGGCAGAAATTCTCCTGTTGACGTGAAATGACCCATTTTTATTTCAACAAATTTTCATACAGTTTGTGTTGCTTCATTTTGAACTTAATTTATTTGCCACAAAGTTTTTTTTGGTAAATTATATAAAACCATTTTCGGTTTTCATATTTAATATAAATCTTATTTGTTTCATATGATAACTATGATATGACCATGTATAAACTAACTAGGCTTAATCCTGTTTATATCTATGAAAACAATAACAACAATAATATTTGAAGTTTTTTTTTCATTTTTATAATCAACAACAAATTTTCAGCTAAAACCATTTTATAACACAATGATGCATTGTGTTATTTAGATCATTTTATGCAGTTTAAAATGAAGTGTTTTCGTATAATTTGTATTTTTTTTGTATTATTATTTTGATTTTAGTATAATTTCATAGGAATAATGCCACAGAATGAAGTAATAATTCTGTTGACTGGATAGTTACACAGCATGCTACATATTGTCACCTAAAATGCAAAAGGGCGTTACAACACTTATTACTTTATAACATTGTAGAATTATAGATACTTAAGATTTAAAGGCCATTCTCTTGCTTAAAATACGACTATAGACTTATTTTTATAAATAAGTTTAAAAGTTTGTAGGGACATGTAAGTTAGTCTAGTGTAACATAACTAGGGTATTGAATTAATCGGCTTTTTATTTTAATCGATTAATCGTGAAAATAATTATTCGGGTTTTTTGCTCAACCGATTAATCGAATAAAATTTAAAAATTATACGATTAATCGAAAAAAATTTTATATTAAACTTTATAATTTTATTTAAAAAAAGGAACACAAATAATTTCAGTAACTGTTTTAAAATTCCTATAAGCAAAAAGTGTAATAATTAGAGTTTGCTGTTCGGTATTAACCGAAACCGAAACCGCGGTTTTCGAGGCCTCAAAACCGAAACCGAAAACCGACAAAAATAAGTCGGTTTTTAGCAAATACTTAAAGCAATTAAAATAATTAATTAAATTACATATTACTGAGTCTAGAATTTCGAAAAGGGTTCATCTCTTATTTTACAAAATTCTGTATTTAATTGTAATGAACAATTTCTCCATTAAATATTACTTTAAAGATTTTTTGTTTTTACTACTACAGATAATATAAGCTGAGGATTATAATTTTAGTAAAAAATTGCACCAAAAGTCATGTAGTTTAAGAGATATTGAGTTTCACGTATTCAGTCCAGATTTTCACCGCTTATTTTTCAAAAAGTTTTATTTCAACTTTATATTGTTTTAAACAAATTGCTAAATTCCAAATTTAAACTCTTTAAATACAGTTTAATCTGCCGAAAAAAGAATAAAAAATTTTAACTTATAACGGTTTCCGCATTTTTTTCCCCGGCAATGGTGTTATTGCCTTTATTCGAGGGAGAAATTCAATCGAATTTTAATAAATATCTTGAATGTATTAAAATATTTAATTGTTATACATACATATTCAATTATTTTAAAACAATTCTATTAATATCACCAGAAAACCGAAAAATAACCGAAACCGCGGTTTTTATAAATTTAGAAAACCGAAACCGAGGTTTTCAAATTTTTCGGTTTTTAGCAAACTCTAGTAATAATTGACATAATATTTTTTCAAAATGTTTATTTTTTCAGTCCTCTCCGTCACATAATCTAATTTTATCCAAATCGGAAGGAAACGCACCGCAGACCTTTCTTGTAAAGTTAGCATTTTAAGTCAAGCCTGAATTAGCCAGACGTAAATGTAGCTGTTTATAATATATTTTTAGTAAGTTAAAGGAGAGAAGAACAACTCTAATATTAATTTGTATCTCTTTCGTATGCATTGAACACATAAAAATCGTAAATGTAGGAAAAATTCTGTTGAGAATTTATTTTCCCTCTACGTGAACGTCCTTCCATCCATTTATTTTATTTGCTAAAGGATAATATGAATGCAGAGTGCTCACTAAACAAGCTTTATTACATTGAACATTAATTATAATTAATATTTATAATGCTTATTAATTATAATAATGATTAAGGATTTTGTTTAATATTAATATTTAAAAAATTGTAAAAAAAATAATTAAAAATTTGATTATACTTAAATAGATACCACTACATTGCAAGATCTGTCAAAACAACAGATTAAAATTTAGGAATATGAAACAGCAAACTGTGACAATTTTTTGTTGTTTTTGTTGTTCTTGCATATTTAAGATGTTTCTTAACCCTCATATTTGAAGTTGAAACTGACATTAATAATAATCATCAAGTTTATAAAGATTTCTAGAAATTCTAAAAACTTGTCCCCTGATGATTATCTTAGGCCAGAATGAAATCCGGGTTGGCACAAGCCTACATAGGGTTGCCAGATCCAGATTCGCAAAAAGCTGGACATTCGGATTAAAAAAGCTGGATTTTGCAAAAAAAACTGGACATTTTCAAAACATGTTTTAACGAAAAAAAAGTTGTCAAGTTTTGTACTGATAATTTTTATTTAAAAAATAGTTTTGCACATTGCTAGGAACATAAAGTATTAAAATACAATAAATCTTAAAAAAAATTATTTAGTCTTTTAAATATGTATGATTTAAAATAATACACTAAAAAATAAAACTTAAAATTTTAAAATTCAGTCTCTTAAATTTGTGAGAATGAAAACCAAATACTAAAAACAAAAAAATTAACTAAAATCTTAATACTGAAAAAAAACAAACAAAAATTAAAAGAACAAATAGCAATTCAATCTAGTAGTTTATGTTACTAAAGTACTACCCTAACAACTTAAGGTTTGTACAGGTAATTGGTATTCATAAATATATATAATTTTTTATAATTTGTTATTAGTTCCGTAAAAATTATTTGATTTAAGAAAGCCTATGTTAAGGGCTCTCTAAAACAGTCAAACCCTTAAAGTAATGTGTTTGCGTTCACGCATACGCAGTTAATTAACCGGATTTTTCATTGAACTAAAAAAATTACCCTTTAAGTTTCGTACTTTCATAGAAATTTAAATATTTTTATTGTTATGCACAAAATAATGATTGTTGAAATTGATAAATGACACTTAACGGCAACTTGTAGAAAAAATTTCCTCAATAGAACCACGGTTCAATGAAAATCGGTAACAAATGAAATTTAACAAATTTCAGTATATAAGTGTATTATTATCTTTTTGGTTAAATATCATCGAACTTATGTTATTTATAATCATTAGGGCAAGGAATTTCATGCACTTAAAAATGGAAAATATGCGCCTAAAATATGCGGTTAAAAAAGAAAAATATGCATTAAAAATATAAGAAATATGCACTAAAAACTATTATTTTTGCAAAAATAATGCACTTCAAAACCTAAAAATATATTTAAGTTAGTTATTTTGCAAACAGACTCTGAACCCGAAGGTTTCCTATAGGTCAATAAGGTTTTTAAGAATGTCTGTTTTGATTGAATCAAAATATGAAATCATATAAATTTTTTATATTTTTTTACAAAATAAAAAATGCTCCTAAAAATGAAAAATATGCATTAAAAAGCACAAAATATGCATTAAAAAGGCACCAAATATGCATTTAAAGTCAAAATAAGCAAAAACATGCATTTTTGACAAAATATGCAAAAATATGCAACTACAGGGTCCGCCAAATAACTTTTTTTTTTTTGAAAATGCTATAAAAAAAAAACTACTGAATATTTTCTCAAATTTCTTTTTTTATTTGAAAGTACAATCCTTCCGGTTAATAATGGAAAATAATTTCATTCATATGGCTGCCTCGGCCTTCACGATCGGCCCAATTTTTAAGCACATTATCGATTGTGTGCAGCTGTATTTCACCAATGGCTTCACGAATATTGTCCTTTAAAGCGTCAATTGTCTCTGGCTTGTCGGCGTAACACTTATCTTAGACGGCACCCCACAAATAATAGTCCAACGGTGTCAAATCGCAGCTCCGAGGTGGCCAAACGACATCAGCTCTGCGGCTGATAATGCGATCTTCAAAAACAGGGCGCAAAACATCGAGTGTAGCTTCGGCTTTGTGGCACGTAGCGCCGTCCTGTTGAAACCAAATGTTGCCAATATCCTCCTCTTCAATTTTTGTGAACAAAAATTCGTTCAACATGGCCCGATAACGATCGCCATTGACTGTAACGGCCACTCCTTGCTCATTTTCGAAGAAAAATGGCCAAATTATGCCTTTTGGACCAAAATCCGCACCAAACAGTGACTCGTTTTGGGTGCACCGGCTTTTCAATGTATGCGTGCGGGTTTTCTGTGCCCCAAATGCGACAATTTTGCTTGTTTACATACCCGCCAAGATCAAAATGAGCTTCATCTGAAAAGATGATTTTTTTGGAAAAATCAAATTTTGGCATCTTCTGTAAGTCGATCGCAGGCCCACTTGTTCAAGCGTATACACAACCATATTCGTTCAGCGGAAGGATAAAACTAATTATCTGTCAAATCAGACATGAGCTAAGTGTTACCATTCACGAAATAAGCACTAGTTGAAAAAAAAACGTTAGATGGCGGACCCTGTACAAATCGATGTGATTTTGTTCTAAATTCGATGGTTCGGATAAATATTTAGTCCATATCAGTTTTGGACTATCGAGAAAAAACATGCATTTGCATGAAATTCCTTGCCCTAATAATCATTTACCCTCAACTTTAAAATTTCGACACTAAAAATGACAATGATAAGCTAAAAACAACAGGCACTTTTTCAAAAGTTATTGTGTTAAATGTACCTACTAATAAGGGTATTTATAACTAAAAATGATTTTGTTTGCTTTTTCGAAAATTTATATTTAGCTGGACAAATTTTATTTTAGCTGGACACTGGACAAGCATTAAAAAAGTTGGACAATCCAGGCGAGTCCAGCCCGTCTGGCAACCCTAAGCCTACACTAAATTATTTATCACAATTTCTTAAAAAAGTTTGGGATTTCAGCATATTTACTTTAATAAAATTATACATACACTCACAATATTTTTTCCTTAAAATCAACCGAATATATACATTAAAACAATAGAAAATAAGTTAAAAAAAGGACTACCCACTTTTCGTTTAAAACAATTGTATTTTGTCGTTTATTTTTAATTGTTATTTTATTAACTGGCAAAGTCGGTAAAAATAATAGATTTATCGTTTATTTTAAAATTAATTGTATTCTAAAAACTGATTGTTTTTAACAGAACATTTTGATTGAATATTTTAACTTCTACCGAAAGTCCGTATTTTGTGTATTTTATTTCTTGAATGACTGTTAGAAAAAATTAAAAAATATATTTCTTTGCAATTTAACTACTTATTCAATTAAAACAACTTTACTGATTTACTTTTTAAACAACTGTTGAACTTTTACGGTAAAGTTATTGTGAGTGTATTTTTTAAAAATTTTTGTAATTTTTTGTCAATTTCGATTGATCGATTTATCTTATTAAATTATTCGAATTATTTGTTATTCGAAATTTGGCCTTTTTAATTTTTGAGCAAAATTGTTCGATTAATCGAATAACGATTAATCGATTGAATACCCTAAACATAACCAATCAAAAATTCGATTTTGAATTTTTTTGTTGTTGCGCCCTTTTGCATTTTAGGTGACGATATACAAATTTATTATAAAATAAAACAGAGAATATTTTAAAAAATAACTAACTAATGCCAGTTTTGCTAACCAACGACTACCCATCACTAACGTAATTAAAATAGTTGTCTTAGGGTGACTTTTATATTTTGAAGAAATTTATACGTGTATTGTGTAATTAACAATATAAGTGAAGGAGATTTATTAATCTTATTTTTGTATTACAATGTCCCAACTTTCAACAAAGGAAATGAGTTATGTTACAAAATACTCTGCCGATAAATACCGGTATTACATCAAATTTGCTATTGCACTTAAACTTTGTCTATTGCACTTAACCTCAAAGGAATCCATTTACAATTAGTTTTTAAGGTATTCGAGTTAAGTAATCGAAATTTCCAGCTTTTACCTAAAATTTTCATAATTTAAATTTCTGTAATTTTAAAAGTTTTAGAATAAATGTTATCCTTAGTGTTTATATGAAAACTAGTAAACTTCGCTATAATATATTTAAATCTACTATATGAACACTTTGTTGTTTTGTTTTTATTTCACGATGCATTTTTTTATTCTATTATAAATGTTTTTGTTTGCCTGCCACTTGTGTTCTATTGTATATTAAAATTTTTAAACTTTTTTATATTTTGTTAATAAAAAAAATTCTATTCTAGAAATTATAAAAAAAAATATAAATAAAACTACAAGTTAAACATTCAACTTAATAATAGAATAAACACAACTTTTAAAAATACATAAAAGACAGCATATAGAGTTAGAGAACAGCACTCTATAGTCTATTCAATGTATTGTTAATGTATATTATTAAAAAATTATATTATAATATGTGTTTATCCATTTTCCCACCCCTTTTATAACAAAAAAAAAAAAAAAGTGAAGGAAAGGGACATGCAGTTAAGATATCAATTTACCATCTCTTTTGTTAATGCCTTCCTTACCCTAATTCATAATTTTTTTTAAGTGTGCAAATATATAGAATTTTAAAGTGTTCATTTAATATGTGTAGAATTTTTTTATTTATATAATTATGACTACATTTTTTTAGTATTTCATAATGCTAAGTAGGTACTTTTTTGAAATAATTATTTCTATTATGAGAAAAAAATTCACTTTAAAGTTTGTTAATATTTTATTTCATAATTTATATTTTTTAACCTGTCCTTATATCGGAGTAAGCTACATTTAAAATCTAAAGTGATAGGGCTGTTCTAGAACTATGGAAAAATAAAATTTACATATGCTATGGCTATATTCAGAATATTAGGTCGATGAAATAATGCGTAGTCTAGATACACTGGTCCGAGTAAAAATAGTTACATACATATATTCATATACCTATAATGGGATATAATAGGATTAAGTTATATTTGTATAAATATACAACTTCCTCCGAAGAATGGCCCAATATAACTATAAATGTCAGTTGTTTATCAGTTTTTATGTGATTGTATGAGTTCAGATCTTATCTGATTAAATTATATATTAATCAGATGAAATTTGATCCGATTTTTGACCTGATACAAATTTATCGGTTTATATGTAATGGTATCAGTTTAGATCGTAATTGATACAATTTTATATAAATCATATATAATTGTATCCGAAATTTACCTAACCCAAGAAATTTTTTTTTTACAATCGGTAGCCAACCACACCTATTCTACAACTGGTTCCACTGTAACCGATTCCATGGAACTGGTTCCGGAACCAGTTCCTGGAGTGATTGCCGTAGAATAAGTTCCAGAACTACTTCCAGAACTGATTCTAGGGCAACCGGTTCCTCTTTGGAGCTACAGAAGTGGTTGCTTTTGGGACAATTTGAAACAAAAATAATCAGTGTTAGAATCGACAGTTGAAGGGGTTGTAAATGAAAAGTAGCAATTCCAAAACCGATTCTTTGGAACAGAAAATTTTTTTTCTTCTAAGTATCCACTGATTTGTGATCTATTAAGATGGCATTTAACAAACGATTGGGCCAATATTCTAAGATTTTGATATCTGTACGATTTTTTTGTCAAAAATACATTTATACTAAATTGCATCCAATTTAGTGGCTAGAGGAAATCGGTTTGTTGATTTGATTTAGATTTGGCCACATTACCTCTCAAAAATGAGATTAAGGATATACAAAAATCATCCTTTTTGTTGTAATTTTTGTACTAAAATTTTAAAATGATCATTTATTATAAAGGGTTAAAATTCCGATCTAATGCCAATAACTAATGCTTACTCCTAATATATTGATTTGAGTGTTAACACAAACAAGACAACGATATATATTAAAAAAATATAAATATAATAAAAAAAACTAGCCTGCATCATCAATGATGCAAATGATTTATTGGTTTCTACAAAACAATAATAAAAACAACTAACAAAAAAGCAATATTAACTTTTTCAATACAAATATTATTATTATTGTTGTTTTGATTTTTATTACTTTTATTGTTCTATTTTTTTCATGTAAAAAAATCTTTTTTATTATTTATATGTACCTATTTTTATAATATTGTAAAACAGAAAAAAATAGTCTACTTACATATATCAACAAAATTGACGATAGCGGTGCATTGATAATGCATTTATAAAATTTGATAATGTTGGACTATTGCAAATCAACCTTAGCGAACAATCAAACTCAAATCAACCCAATTTCAGTTCTCTATATCAGTATGACTACAAATATAGCATTTATTATATATGTACATATGTATATTAATTTTATTGTACCTGCATTCGTATTTGTGGTAGGGCTATACAATTTATGTTACTCTTCTTAAAATTTTATCAAAAAGGTTCATTGATTTTGTAATTATTTAAGAATTATTTTTCAAGTACACTACTTTGTGAAATTTCGAATCTAATGCGTCATGCATTTACTCTCACTCTTAGTAATAACAAATAATTTATTATGATATTGTGTATATTCTGACAATCACAAGATTTTTTTTTTGAATTTCTCAATTTTTTAAACTAAACATTTTCAACAATTATTTTAATTTTTGCATTAAAAAATACAAAAATTGTTTTTTCGGACTTTCTATATTTTCATATATTTAGTTAGAATATTCTTCCACCTCAAGTCCAAATTCTAATATGATATTGTCATATTAGATTTTTATTTGTTGTTTCAAAAAGGGGTTGATCATTTTCATGATAGACAATACAATTGTTTCGTAGACATCACTCTACTCTTCAGTTGTCCGCAATAAGAAAATGATAACTTTCTTACTCAAACCAAGACATTACATAAGGTACAAAAAATCAACGGGACGAGAATTTTGTACTTCTATATATGAACTGTCTGATTTGGTAAAACCACCTATAAATCAACTGCTTTTTGAAAGCAACAATTACATAAAAGTACCTTTTGGGTACTATTTATATGTATGTCTGTTGTCAAAACATTTTTAATTAAATTAGAGACACATTTTATTTGTTTTGGTAAAGCACATGAAGAATTATATTAATGAAAAGAATTAAAAATTCTTTTAAAATTTAAAAAAGCAGTCGAATAATTCAACGCATAATTTTTGGATCCCAAACCCTCTCGGTTTCCGAAATATCTAAAATTAAAAAAAAAAACCTTACAATTTTACAAATGGCTTGTTACATAACGGAACGTACCGTTACGAATATCTATTTTCATACCCAATACCACTGTTTCTTACGAGAGCAGTTCGAAATGTTCTTAGCCTAACAATGAAAAACAAGAGCTAGATTTTTAAAATTAATTTATTTTATAATAAAGGGTGGTTAAATTTTAAGGGCCGATGTTGGTTTTGAATAAAACACAAATTATTTAGGAAATTATTGTCATTTCTTTTTATATGATAATATTGGTATGGTTCAATTATGTATGGAACAAAATATCGGCCAAATGCCACCTACATCCGATGGTCCAAATTTTCGATGACGCTGAGGCATAATTGAGGTTCTATGCCGTTAATGTGCCGAATTATCTCATCCTTTAGCTCTTGAATTGTTTCTGGCTTATCGACGTACACATTTTCTTTCAAATAACCCCAAAGAAAGAAGTCCAACGGTGTCAAATCACATGATCTTGACGGCCAATTGACATCGCCACCACGTGAGATAATACGGCCATTGAATTTCTCGCGCAAAAGAGCCATTGTTTCGTTGGCTGTGTGGCAAGTGGCACCATCCTCTTGAAACCACATATCGTCCAGGTCCACATTCTCAATTTCTGGCCACAAGAAGTCCGTTATAGCGAACACCATTCACGGTAACTGCTTGGGCAAACTCATTTTCGAAGAAGTACGGCCCGATGAAGCCGCCAGCCCATAAACCGCACCAAACACAAAAAACACATTTCCTACAGACCCGATTTGCTGAAATTTGTGCACAATTCTCCCGATTGTGGACACATTTGGTCGATTATACTGACCAAAGAAATCACGAAGTGCACGAAATGCATTTTGATTTGAACGCCCATTTTCATAATACGCCTGAATAACTTTAACGCGTTGCTCGATTGTGTATCTTTCCATGGTTCAAATTGAGTTAGTCTGAAATTGATAAATGTCAAATGAAATGCAGAAAAAACTTGACGTTTAGGTGTGGTTCACATTCAACATCGGCCCTTAAAATTTAACCACCCTTTATAATCTCCTGGAACTTCAATACACTTAGTCCAACGTTTTTCTAGCAATTCTATCCCTTGATTAAAATAATTTTTCTGAAGCTCCTCAAAATAATCTTCATTTGAGGTAAAATGTTTGCCAGCAAGGAACTTTTTTAGATTTGGGAACAGGTAGAAGTCAGAGGGAGCTAAATCACTGAAATGATGAGAAATTTTCATTCGAATGCGTTTTTGGTCAACTGTTAACAAATGCGGCACCCATCTTACAGAAAGCTTTTTCATCTGTAATTCTTGATGCAAAATAAAATGTACTCCATCATTTGAGGTGCCTATTGTATTCCCTATTTCACACACTTTCACTAGTCGATCGTTTAATACCATATCATGGACTTAAGCTATGATTTCTGGCGTTGATGCAGTTTTTCGACGTCTATTTTGTGGTTCATCTTTAATGATTGTGCGACCACGTTTAAATTCAGCAACCCAATTTTTTACTGTTGCATATGAAGAAGCACTTTCACCATATCATTATGAATTTCTTGTCCCAATAAACCTTTCTTATGTAAATATTTAATCACATCACGAATTTCTAATTTTTTCATTACAAAAAATCACTGAAGCGCCTTTTTTGAACACCTGTTACTATACGAATGAGTTGACAGATTGCAATGAAATTTAACGTGTGTTCATATGACAGATGGAAGTTTCCATTACACAAAGCTTTTTGCTGTTTATACCGCCATCTCTATGTCAGGCTGAGAACATTTCGTACTGCCCTCGGCAAAACCACCCAAAACGGTAATACTTATGCCCAATAATTTTATTTATAGACTATTGTGTTGTTTACTAATGCCAACTTACCTAATATTCTAAAAATTTTTACTAACAAGGAAGATATCTGAATGGGTTCTCTCCGATTTTAAAAATTTTGGATATAGAGGAGAAAAATATAAGAGTCACGTATTTTTTTCAGCTGCGAATTATTAAAATCCTCCGTCCTTTAAAAAAGATTTGTCGATTTTCATTCATTACACCCCCCAGTTTCGATCTCGTCGGTTCACAATGGAAGAAATCGTTTTTTCCTTTTTAGAAAACGTTAACGCTTGCCGAATCGAGTCCGAAAATTGCCAATTTGTGGAAAAAATAGCACTACTATTAAAAATTCCCAAATTTGAATTTTTTCAAAAATTACTTTTTTATTTAATTTTTTCATTAAATGTACAATACTTAAAATTATTCAAAAACTGAATTTTGGGTGTATCGGATATCATTAACTTGTTTTAACCTGGAACTGAAATTGATCCATAAATTTCATTAAAGGAATTAAATATGCTAAAATCCCGAACGTATTTAACAAATTGTGAAAAATAATCCGTTGTAGGCATATCCCTATAAAAAGACCCATAAATTTATTAGAAATCCAAAAACGTCTTTTTTTAATTATTTTAAAAATTTTTAAATTTGGAAATGCCAAAAGCAATTTTTAAATAGTTATAATTAAAGAAAAAAAAAAAAAAAAATTAATTGAAAAATTATAGTTCGGGTTTTGGACATTCCAGGACATTTTATGAAAATTGAATATTATATCGTAGATTTTCTTAGTTGATCTGAAGATTCTTACAATGATTAAAGATCAAATATCACAAATTCCAAATAGAATTAGCAATTTATTTTACAACAAATAGGCAATAAATCCATTTTCAAGAACAATATTTTGTCAAAAATTTTACAGAATTTTCCAAAAAATTTCAATTAAATGTTATCAGATTTTAATTATCTTTATTTTTATTTAATAGTTCTTTAACCCTTTAAGTCCTGGGACAAAAAAGACCCACGAATCTTATTTATTTTCTCACTCCAGGATTCTAAAGCTTTGAAATTGCTCGCAACATGTGTGCTACTTCTTAAAAATTAGTACTTTATATAACCTGATCCATATAAAAAATCTTTAACCCTTTTACACTTCATAAGAATTACTGTTTTATGTAACCTGATCCACATACGGTTAGAAATTTGACTTGTGGTAAAAAATACCAACAGTTACTAGAAAGCCTGTAGGATAACGTCTTTTAAGCGAACTTACAGACTTTAGTTGAATTTGAGTATATGATAAAATTTGGAAATTTATTTTTTAGAAAAAGTTAACCCGTACCAAATGACATTAAAATTTTGTAAATTGACATATCTTGGGCGCGGTGTTGTAATGGTTAGCGCGTTGGACTGTTGCACGTGAGGTTGCGGGTTCGAGCTCCAACCAAGGCAACATCAATTTATAAAAAATAATAATATGTATGAGTTTTTTCTATCCCTCATACATATCGCAGCGTCCTCCTTCGGTGTTCCCAACTTAACCCCACCGAAGTAAAATAATATAACAGGGCTATGAAATAAAAAGCTTCAACAAAGTTCGCCAACTCACCGTCAGATGGCGCGCAACAACTGTTCTAAAAAAAATTCAACATCTCGCGCAATTACAGTGTTGCCATATTTAAAGCCCTCCATCTTTCACCACCTTTCACTTGTTCTCTATCCCCTTTTCAAAGGAAGCAACACGTTAAAGTTCGCCTTAAATACTTTATCCTACAAGCTTCCAAGTAAAAATATTAACCCTATGTGGATCAAATTACAAAACTCTCTTTTTTTATAATTTCAAGATTTTAGAAAAATGGAGTCAGAAATAAAATAGGCTTCATGGGTGTTTTTGTTCCCAGGACACTAAGAGTTAAAGATTTTTTGGTTACTCAAAATTTTAGAAACCTGGAGTCAGAAATTAAATAAGCTTCGTGGGTCTTTTTTGCCACCACGACTTAGGATTAAAGATTTTTTTAAATAATAATAAAGATAATTATAATCTAATAATATCTAATTGCAAGTCTTTTTGCAATTTGGCGAGAACATGCCAATTCTGTGAAAGTTTTTGTCAAAATAATCAGTTTTAATAGAATGTCCTGGAAAGGAGTCCTTCCGCACTCAACACCCGAATTGTAAGTTTTGCAATTTATTTATTTTTCTTTAATTATAACTGGTCAAAAATTTAAGGTCACTTACATTTTTTTCTGTTTCTGCAATAGTACCGTTAATTAAAAAATTTTTGCTCAAGAGTTGTTTATATCAGAGCTTTGAAGAATTAATTCGTTTTTGAATGAATTCACTACCAATCGAATTCAATTTTCTCTAGAATTGAATGAATTCCTTTTCTTAAGTAATTCACTGAATTCATTTAACTGAATGCGTTCATCAAACAACGAATTCAAAGAATTAATTCAATTGCAATAGTTCTTTTTATTAAATCAAATGAATTATTTCCCCGGTGAACGCGTTCGATTTTATAAATCGAACGGAAAAAAAGTGAATTAATTCCTTACTGAATTAATTCACCACTGAATTCATTCAATTTCATTTTCATTCAGTGAATTAAAAAAAATAAAATTACATTCAGTGAATTAAAAAAAATAATAATAAGTTCACTGAATTGAATAAAAATAAAATAAGTTCACTGAATTCAAAGCCTGTTTTCTGCCGTTCAGTAGAAGAAAACAATTATGTACAAATAAAAGTTTTAAATAAGAATTTTACAGCGTGTGCTAGTAACAAATTAGAAACCGGATGCTGTTTATCAACCTACATGATTCAAAAATAAAGCCTTTTACTATTAAATATAAAAACTTTACAGATATAGATAAATTTGTAAAAAAAAATATAACTATATAACTAGTTTGAAAAATTAATAGTTATATTTTTTTCCAAATTTATCTATATCTGTAAAGTTTTTATTTTTAATAGTAAAAGGCTTTATTTTTGAATCATGTATGTTGATAAACAGCATCCGGTTTCTAATTTGTTACTAGCGCACTCTGTAAAATTACTTATTTAAAATTTTTATTTGTACATTATGGTTTTCTTCTACTGAACGGCAGAAAACAGGCTTTGAATTCAGTGAACTTATTTTATTTTCTTTCAATTCAGTGAACTTATTTTATTTTTTTTTTCAATTCAGTGAACTTAATATTATTTTTTTTAATTCACTGAATGTAATTTTATTTTTTTTAATTCACTGAATGAAAATAAAATTGAATGAATTCAGTGGTGAATTAATTCAGTAAGGAATTAATTCAGTAAGGAATTAATTCACTTTTTTTCCGTCCGATTTATAAAATTGAACGCGTTCACCGGTGAATTAATTCATTTGATTTAATAAAAAGAACTATTGCAATTGAATTAATTCGTAACAAAATAAATCGAACGAAAGCAAATATGAATTAATTCAATTCAATATATGGTGCTTAGTGAATTAATTCATAGAATTTTTAATTCAGAATTGAAAAATTGAATTAAGGAATTAATTCTTCAAAGCTCTGGTTTATATTAACATAGTGTCTCTTATTTATTTACCGTTAGTTCAAATTATAAATCAAAATATCAATAACGCCTTTTTAAATGTTTCGTTATATCTTTGGCATTTACCAGTGTTTTGCTCTAAGGGCCATTGACCTCAAGTAACCCGTTCTAGTATTTACCCAGCAGATATCAGTTTCTACAACCCTAATGTCAGAGAATTAAATCTGACAAAAAATCATTAAATTTTTGCTAAGAAAGTTTTTCGATAATTCCAGCAAAACATTTTTTTGTTATTTTTTTTAATGTGCATTAACGAAATCGATTTTGAAAAAGTTTCGTATGCCAGAACAGGACAGTATACCGAAAATGATATAGTTTGTAAGTAGTATGTATATCTGCGTCCTTCCGCATGTAGGTTTGACTAAAGCTAAAAATAAAAACTTATTTTTTTATACATATATTTATACGAAGAAGGGACTAAGCTATATTTTTTCATAAACGCATAAAATTTATTTCTAAAGCTGATTTACAGGAAGAAGAAGAAGAAAACATTTTTACTGAAAAATTTAATAGGGAATCACCACACTGAGAGAATTATCTGCATGATATTAACGAATTTTTCCACTAGAACTCATCCATTGGAACTTTGATTGAATAAAATATTATGAGAAATTTCATTTTATTTACTAAAAGCATTTTAAACTCAACAAATAAAAATCTAATATGACAATATCATATTAGAATTTGGACTTGAGGTAGAAGAATATTCTAACTAAATATATGAAAATATAGAAAGTCCGAAAAAAAACATTTTTTGTATTTTTTAATGCAAAAATTAAAATAATTGTTAAAAAAATAATTGCTCAATGAAAAAGTTTAATTAAAATTAGATTCATAAAATATATGAAGCTTTTTTATCAAATTTAAGAAAATTTTCATTTACTTTTTAAAGAAAACTTCATTAGTTTACTGAAAAATTTCATTAAAATTCGTCCAGCAAAATTCCCTATGTTATGCCTCACCCAAAGACTCATCAGTGGTTAGTGTTTGCGTCAATTTATCAAAGTAATTTTAAATGTTAATTTGTCTTTATATGAAAACATTTTTTGTGTATGCCATGACCGGGCATCGAACCGGCAGCCCTTTACACAGGCTATGACATGAAGCATCACCTCTTAACGAGATACACGACGGTCGGCACGGCGAAGAAGTTTTGTCTGTATGTTTGCTTTGTTTGTATGTTTGTAATCAGCAGAGCCAGAATTAACTAATACATAAGAAATTTATTTTTGAATTATGTCAGAATGTTACCTCTCTTAATCCTATTGTTTTTCTTCCTTTCACAAGTAATTATAATTCCTAATCAAATATTTTATTATAAATTTATTTGTAGACATCCTTAGCTAACTTTTCAAAAATTGTCAAGTTGTCTAACTAATATAATTTTTGTGTTTTTTTGTACGTTTTTCTTCTCTGTTGTAATATTTTATAATTGTCATTTAAGCTCTTATTCGTATGATTTCTTAATATTGTATATAAGTGTATATTGTTAATGATGATAATAAAAGGCCGAGACACAAAAATATATATAAAAAAATTAACTATGTACTAAATATATAAAAATTTTGTAGTAAGTAAATAACTTCGCACAATTTTTTTATTACTTATTTCTTTATACAAAAAATTATCGTACAAAATACATGTATGCAGTATTTGTGCACTAAATGCACTTGCACTAAAAACAATTGTTGTAGACCTTGTTATTTTTATTGTTATATTGTGATAAGATAATGTTGTTTTTTTTTTTTTTTTTTTTTATTGAAAAAATAAATCTAAAGCAAAGTCGTAAAAGCAATAAAATGTGTAAGTTTTAGATAAATAAGATATGTAAGAATTTCAATTACTAACAGTGTTTGTATTTCTTGGATGGTTAGTCATATTTCAAATTGTTATTATTCTTCTTCGAGTTTGAAAATGTCAAGATCGAAATCCTTGAAAATTACCATCAGTTCTATTGAATGGGATGTGGGCAGAAAGATGGCAAAAAGAGTAGGTATTTGCTAAAATGAATTTCTTTTCTGAAAACTAACTCACTCTATCATTTGATTGCATAATTTATCTTTACATGCGTACTATACCTACCTACACTCTAAAAATACTTTTATATTTATACTATAAAGTGGTTAAATTCTTGTTTAATATAACGCAAAACGCGTAAAATAAGATTTATGGAAACTAATTTATTCTATCATTTAAATGCATAATTTATCTTTGCAAGCATACTCTACACTCCAAAAATGCTTGTAAATTTACTACTATAAAATTCGTAAATTTTAGTTTAATATAACGCGTACTGAGTAAATATATACACAAAACGCTTAGAATTATTTTATACACACTTTCATATAAATGTTTTCTGTGTACATTTTTATTTTGTTGATACGTTTAAATTTTACACATAAATTTTGTATATCTCTCTAACTTATATAGTAATAAAAATAAATAGAAATTAAAATTTAAAATTTGAAATTTAAAATATAAAATCAAATATTCAAAAATAATAGGGGGAAACGTTGTAACCTGGTATATTTATGAGTTTAATGTTACACTCCACACATTAAAAATATGGTTTGTATTTATACAAGGTTTACAAGGAATTTACGAGTTTATATGAAAACCCCTAATAAATAAACTGTTTTATTATTAATTTTTACTAAGACGTTTGCTAATGTTATCTGAGATGGCTTCAGCATGTTTTAATCGATTCGCGGGTTTTTCTTAACTGATTAATCGAATAAAATTTTAAAATTAATCGATTAGCCGAATAAAATTTAATATTAAATCATATACAAATTTTGTTGTATTTTTAATAATTTTATTTAAAAAAGGGACTAAAATAATTTCAGTAACTCTTCTAAAATTCCAAAAATAAAAAATGTATTGGGATTATATTTTGTCAAAATTTGTATATTTTTTGTCCTCTCTATCACATATTGAATAGAGAGGACATCATAGCGGAGAGAACCCCTTTGCACATCTTCTTTTAAATTTTGCGTTTCGTAAAGTTGAGCCTGGATTAACCAGACTTTAAATAAGAATATCATTGGATATATAAAAAGGGGAAATTCTGCTGAGAATAGATTTTCCCTCTACGTTTACGTCCCTCCCGCCTTTTATCTGGTATTAGTAGATATTTCGCAGCGAATTAAAAAAATGTTGCCATAATTGTTTAAGAAGTTGGCTGGCTCAGTTGGCTTTTGAAAAGCTCGTATGTGTGAAAAGTTATTTATTTCTCATTAAAGATTATTTTAACAATTATTTTAATTTTTGCATTAAAAAATACAAAAAATGTTTTTTCGGACTTTCTATATTTTCATATATTTGTGGTAGTTAGAATATTGTTCTACCTCAAGTCCAAATTCTAATATCATAATTTTCATAATTAATAAATTAATTTTGTTAAAAACTTATTTGTTAATTTATTTGTTTTACCGATCGATTTAAAAAACAAAAAATTTTATTTTAAAAAAACTTCTGAATATGATATAAAAAAAATTTTTTGTTTTTTAAATCGATCTTCAAAAAGTCATATCGCAAGGTCTATAGCATCAATGTTATTTCCCAGCAAAAAAAGATATGCCAAAGCAGTACAAAAAGCACTCCAATTAATCCCAGCGAAATTGTCGGATGCAAAGAACCAGTTGTAGAACAACTTGTACTTGCAGACAACCTGTTCTACTTTATGTTCTACCATCGGTGATTTTTGTTTGAGTTTGTCCCAAAAGCAACTGGTCCTTTTCCTCAAAACTAGAACAGGTTGCATTGGAACCGGTTCTAGAACCAGTTATAGAACTGGTTCTTCGACAGTGAAACCTTACATTTTGACTCCCAGGAATCGGTTCTAGAACCTGTTCCATGGAACCGGTGGTAAAAATACCTGTTCTAGAACAGATTCAAAGGCAACCAGTTCAAAATATGTTTGCTGGGATGATATTGATGTACTTCTTTTTTAACAAAAGCACTAATGATTTTAACATTAAGTTTTCATAGGACTTTAACATTTTTTAAGTACTTTTTGAACGAGTGCAAAGGTGACTCTTTTTCATCAGTTAAAATTTAAAAAAAAATCTTCACCAAAAAAAAATATTTTTTTTTATTTCACTAAATTTTTTTCCTTGCCGCCACCGGGTATTGAACTTTCGACTTCAAGATTGCTAGTCTAGCTCTCTACCGCTGAGCTATTCTTTGGTATGAAAGTTGACTGGCATAAAAACACTACTTTGTCATTGCAAGATATTGGGCTTTATTCTCTTCAATAAAATTAATTATTAAAGAAGTGCAAAAGGTGCACTGCAATTCAGTATTGTTTTCATTACAATTTTCACAGGTGCATAAGAAGCGATTTTTCATCATTTTTACTTTATATATTTTTAAAAATTGCAAAAATAAAAAATATTGAGTTTAAACAAACTAATTATAAAGCACCGTAAGTTGTTTTTCAAGTGAAAAAATTTCACTCGAACTCTAAAGGTCTCAAATTGTGATCAAGTTATAAATATTAACAATTTTTTTTTAATTTTAAAACAAAGACACAAAATATCACTTTTTCACCAGAAAAATAATAATCTTGTATATTAAATTTGCATGAAAACAAAGACTACACACTTTTCCCATGAAACTTATTCTCGTGAAAAATATTTTTTTTTATTTGCAGTGTGACAGTTTTTTCACGTGAAATCGAAACAACTAACTTTGCCTAAATATTAAAAAAAAAAAATAAAAAAAATATTGATCCCGTTTAGGATCACTTTTAAAGCAATTATGCTTTAGAAGCAATACTTAAGTGATTTTTTGTATGTTGTTCAGAATTACTTCTAAAAAATCTGTAAAAATATACTAACGGATACTTTAAAAGCAATGAAAGAAGTGATTGTTTTTTGGAATTGTTCAGAATTCTTTCTAAAAAAGCAGTAACTAAAGGAACTTTTGAAGCAGTGAAAAAGGTAGTTTGTAAAACACATTTGCCAATTTTTAACAACAACAAAATTAAAAAAAATAACAATTTTAAAATTGGATATACCCCAGGAAAATTTTCTGTTCCTAAGAATCGGTTGTAGAATTCTTCTCTTTACAAACCCTTCTACTGTCAATTCCAACATCGATGATTTTTGTTTGAAATTGTACCAAAAGTAACCGCTTCTATAGCTCCAAAGTTGAACCGGTTGCCCTAGAATCAGTTCTGGAACTAGTTCTAGAATTAATTAAACTTCCGTATAAGATCCGTGGAACTGATTGTGGAACCAGTTCTATAGAATCGGTTACGGTGGAAGCAGTTGCATAATTAGGGAGGTTGGCAACCGATTGTAAAAAATTTTGCTGGGACGTAAATAAATTTCACGACATGGCAAGATCTGTCATAGCAAAAGAGTAGCATTTTGAAAGGTGACAAAGCAAATTGTGCCAGGTTTTTTATATTAAGACTTAACGCTCCTAGACTAAAACAAGAAATTGAGTTTGTAGTTTAACCTAACAAATATTTTTAAAAATTCTAAAAAGTCGTCCCCTGATAATTTCTTTAGGTAAGAATGAAACTGGGATAGCTACGAGCCTACAGCAAATTACTTTTCACAATGTTTTAAACAAGTTTTTGAATTTTGGCACCTTTAAAGTGTTGTAATTTTTTTTTTACCAATTTCGATTAATTGTATTAAATGATACAAATTATTTGTTATTCGAAATTTGGAAAATTTAACTTATTCGAAGGATTTTCAGTTGCTCGAATAATAATTAATAATAATCGGTAGTTCTGCCTAATCAGAACCGATTAAGTGTTACGTTCTTTCTCGAATTAATTTGATATTAAAGTAAGAAAAATATATTAATATTTTATGATAGAAAAATCCTATTTTCCATATTCTTCTTTCTTAGGATGTTTCTAAAGGAAAAATAAGAAAACTTGTCAATAATCTGACGGTTTGTTTAAATTGCTTAGAATCAAGGAATTTAGATTCTAAGGATTTGGAATCTAGGGGCAATATAAAGTACTTAATATCTGTCACTTTTCTTATTGAAATTTTTCTACAGAAAAAGGCTTCAGTACCAAAAGCTATGCTTCTTCTATTAAAAGATCTAGAATATACACTTTTTCTAAAGAACATGTTTCCTAAATCGGAGCTTTTTCTATAAGAAAAAGTCTAACATGGAAACTTTTTCTACAGAAAAAGTCTAACATGGTGATGAATTTTTGCTGTAGAAACCTCTAAGATCCTAAGGGCTTCTTTCTTTAGGAAATTTGTAAGACTTTAGATCTTCGTTGAAATGATGAAGATTTAATTTAAAATAATTTTTTTAGTAAAAATGGGCGAAACTTAATTTGGAATATTATTTTTTGAAAAAATGAGTGAATATTTTAAAATACTTGAACTGAATTAATAAATTACAAGTCAATTATATAAAAAAAATTATCATTTTTATGTGCATATTGTCTACTTTTGTATCTTTCCAAAAATATAATATTTGTATATAGTTTCTTTGAATCAAATGACAGAGAAATGAGAAAAAGGAGAAAATAGGTGATTTTTTACTCCGGATTTAGCGTACTAAATCCCCGAAATATCCAATAATATCAGACACCCAACGTTAGAATATTTTTCTATATAATTAAACCGATTTTAATCAAGATAGGAGCTTATAATATAAGATAATTTCCTTGTAAGCGCTTTTTACCATGTCTTGTTATCGTTACCGATACCGTTATTTTTATGGGTAGTTACCGGTATTTTACCGGTATTTATTATTTTATATAAAAATTACAATTTTTTTATTTTTTATTTTAAAATCTTGAGTGTTTTTTTTTTAACAAAAAATTTATAGATAATAATTTTACTTATTAAAACTACCAGTATTGAATTTATAGGTTAAAATCTGTATTTTCAGTACTTAAAATTAAAAATATGCCATGTTTTTACTTGTTTTTATATGTTTTTAACATAATTTTTAATACCGGTACGTACCGGTATTGCTGTTTCGATAACGGTATACCGTTACCGAAACAGTCTTACCTTTACCGTTACCTAAACAAACGAAATCTGATACCGTTACCCTTACCGTTATTCGTTTCGGTAACCAACCTTGGAAAAAATATACTCATTTCTTGTTTTATTTCCCAGATTTCATCAATGTAACTTCTACATAGGAGATCAAAAAAATTTGCGCCTATATTTTTATATTTGTTCAATGCCATGCATATATTACATAGCAGGCTTTTTAAAGGAAACATCTGTTTTTTTTCTGCGTGTACTATAAAATTCAAATAAGTAGATACTAGACTTAAATTTTTTGTTTTTACAAATTTTTGAGACTATCTTTTAAAGCGGAACAGAAACATATTTAAAATATATATATTCTTAGACAATTTTCTGCAACTAAATCAGGATGTCGTCTTAACTTCCTTGACAACAATTCAATTTAGATGAAAATTTTTAAATGCCATAGTATTTTCCACAAAATAAACTAAATTAATAATAAATCAATTAAGAGAAAAATTTCAATAATTTTTTTTGCAAACTTAAACAAAAATCAATGTTTGTTTTGCCTTCTTTCTTATGACTAATGGTATAAAAAATGCTTTAAACAAATCGCTGATTATAAACATCCTTTCGAAAAAAGGCACTCACACTCCGACGTTGGGAAAAAGAAATGAAGAAACCACAATTTAGCAAACTAGAAAACGCGTTCATCTTACAAATGTTACAAAACAACAACCACTATGACACTACACATACTTCCAGCAAATTCTAAAAAAAAAACATACAACATAACGCCCTTCCTTCCTGGTTTCCTTAATTTAAATTTTAAGCAGAAGAGGGGGATTTGTGGAGCAAAGATATATAAGTCATTCGCAAAAGTTTACAAAAGGAAAAAAAACAAAATAAACTCGTATCTATTCATCATTACAACCCGCTAATGCCATTATACCACCTCATTTATAGTACGAAGTAGAGTATATACTCTATAAAAATCATCTACTTATGTTTCGATGCCTTTAACTACTACTTATGGAAATGGTGGGAATATCAATAATGAGGTAGGGGTACTAAGTATTGATTACTTTCTTCTAAGGGAGTCGTTAAAAAAAAAGTTTAGCAAGAAACAAAGAAATAAAGATAATAAACTAAAATATACAAAATATTAATACTCCAGCTTAAAAGGAATTTTATTTTTGTGAAAAACCTCCCTCCAAGCAATTTGAGCCTTTCCATACTCAAAAACTTTATTTGTGTTTGAGTGTTTGGGAAAATAAAATAAAATTTTTCTCTAAACTATTTAAAAAAATGGCTCTAAATATTCATACATCTCAAGCATACTGTTATATCCAATATTTGGAAGCAAGAATAAGAATCTACTTCAAGAAATTTAGCATATACTAAAAGAAAATCCATTTACTTAAAATGTCTTATTTTTTGGAAGTCTATATCTACATATTTACTCATACTCATCATCTAGTTTTGTTACTCGAAACTAAAGAAAATTTCTTCTACATACTATACATAAATTTTATATTTTGTATAATACAATATTTTTTTGTTAGAAAAATGCTTAATGCACAAGCAGAAAAACATAATGATTTTGGCAACAAAAGCGAATAAAAAGTGACGTACAAAATCGAAATGAATGTTAAAACGCGCCTTTCTAATCCACCCAATACAAGGTTTATATATAGATCGCTGTATTAATATTTTTCTTCAGATTTTTTTATAATTTTTTATCTTGCAGAAAGGAAATATGTAATGTTTATCAAATGATTTGCGCATTTAATATTAGGAGATCAAAAATATAATTAAAATGTCATTTATTTTCTTTGTTTTTCGAATTAAAAGAAAATATATTTTATAATGAAATAAATTGAGAATAGTAAAGAAATAAGTTAAATTTAACAAAAAAAAATTAGAAAAACAATCAGCCTTAGCTGCCTATTCCTACTTGTGACTCATTTTTAGGACTGAAGGTCACAACTTACCATACAAAATAGCAACAAAATTAAAAAAATTCAAATTCTATTTGTCAAAGTTATGATTATGTCGATAACACCCAGTGTAGAAGCGGTAATGACATATCATTATTTTTTGGACTACCAGTAATGACACCCACTTACCTTCTGCATTATTTTAAAACACATAAGTAATAATGAGTTACTGATAATGACTTACTTTTATCATTATTTCAAATAGAAAGTAATTTTTTAGATTTTTTTTGAAAATTTTTTGAAATCTATTTTTAGACTCAATCTTTTTTCAACACTGGTAAGGATATATTTTTTGATTTTTTGTATGTTGGCGAGTAAGCTGAATTGCATGCAGTAGGTCAATTATATTTTTATCTATCGAACATTACATGTCGATATACATAGCTCAGATGGTATAGCTATTGACTGGCAACCTGAAATCCCAGGTTCGGTTTCCGCACTAGAAAATTTTATTAAAAAAAATTTTCCAATAAAAAAATATTTTTTTTATAAAACTTTGTTTTTCGAAAATCTATTTTTAGACTCATTCTTTTTGTCAGTACTGGTAAGCATATAGGTAATGACCAGGGCAAGTTTAAAATGGCACAAAAAAAGTTGAAATTGGCAGGCAAATTGGCACGAAAAAAAAAGTAAAATTGGCAGAAAAAATGCAAAAATGGCACGCTTATTCCAAAAATTTTAAAGTATAATAGTTGATTCAAGTGTTTTTCTGAATGTTTTTAACAAAAATAAAATAATGAACGAATGTACCGTTGAACTGCTAATGTGCATTCGCCGTATGTTAGTATGATTTAAAAAAAATCTGGAATTTTATTAAATATTAAAAAAAATATCGTTTTTTTGTAAATTTTTTCCAAAAATTATTTACAAAGATTGAGTTTTTAATGAATTATATATCATTTTTTTAAAAAGTCTACAAAAATAGACAAAATGGCTTTTTTTTGGCAAGGATTTGTAAAAATGGCATTTTTACAAAATAAGTGACAAAATAGAAAAAATGGCATTTAATGGCAAATGCCAAAAACACCTTGCCCTGGTAATGACATATATTTAGATTTTTAGTATGCTGGTGTTTAAGTATTTTTCGCGACATCGCCATACAAAGGTAATAAGAAAAGTAAGTAAAAAGTAACTAGTTACCATATATATATAGTTACGTAACCACATATCTGGTAATGATTTTCTACACTGGGCAGGTCTTCATTTTTTGAAGTTCTCAAACAAAAATTTTAATAAACACAATTTATTGTGACCTTAAAACAACAAACACAAGGGGAATACAGTCACAATTTAAAGTCACAGACTTTTGGTAGACGTTAATCTGAATTCTCCAAATGTGTATTTTTGTTAAAGTCAATTTTTACTAAACTGTTGGGTTGAAGTATGCTTTGACTTGGTATGCTTTTTAAGTATTCTAATTGGTTAATTTATTTTCAACCAATCAAAATGTTTGAAAATATAAATATTTTTGTTGGGGTTTTATACACAAAATAAACAAACCCAGGAAAATTTTCTGTTCCAAAGAATCGGTTGTGCAATAGCTACTTTTCATTCACAACCCCTTCTACTGTCGATTCTAACACCGATTCTTTTTGTTTGAAATTGTCCCAAAAGCAACCCCTTCTATGGCTCCAAAGTGGAACCGGTTGCTCTAGAATCGGTTCTGGAACTAGTTCTGGAACTGATTCTACGTCACCCACACCTTCCATATAGGATCCCAGGAACTGGTTCCGGAACCAGTTCCATGGAATCGGTTGCAGTGGAACCAGTTGTAGAATGGGTGTGGTTGGCTACCGATTGTAAAAAATTTTCCTGGGAAGCCATAGAGTACGGTAAACCAGTTCCCCGACAAAATTTTATGCAGATTGCAAAGGTTCAGAAACGGGCTCCTCAATGAGAGAATTTCCCTCTCTTTTGGGCAAATTTCCCTCATTTCAAAGCAAATGTGTCTGCAAACTGAGAGGATTTCTTTGATTTCAAAATAAATTTCCCCTATTTCAAATCAAATTTGAGCAAATTTCTCATTCCGAACCCTCGTAATCTGCACATATAAAACCAAAGAGAAAGGTTTTTGCAGAGTGAGCGGGATCGATATGGTGTGATAAAACCGTATGTTTAAAAATAAAGTCGATTTTAAATTTAAAATACTCTTTTAAGGCAGGAATACACACCAGCAAAATTTTTATAATCGGTTTTCAACCACACCAATTCTGCAACTGGTTCCATTGCAACCGATTTCATGGAACTGGTTCTGAAATCAGTTCCTTATGTGGAAGGAATGACCGACGGAGAATCAGTTCTATAACTGCTTCCAGAACTAATTCTAGGGCAATTGGTTCCACTTGGGAGCTATAGAAGCGGTTGGTTTTGAAACAATTTCAAGCGAAAAGCATCGGTATTAGAATTGACAGTAGAAGGGGTTGTAAAGGAAAAGTAATTATTGTTCAACCGATTTTTTGGGACAGAAAATTTTTTTAGGACGTTCAGTATTATTGATCAAGTTTTTAAAATCCAACCAATCAGAAAATTATATTTTAAAATTCTTTGTTCTGATTAGTGATTTTAAAAATATTGATCAATAATACTGAAGGTTTATGGTTGCCTTTAGGGCCAATAGTTTTATTTATACACTCGAAATAAAACTTCAGTGGGAATAACTAAAAAATAATTTAGTTTAACAGAAAATAAAACCAAATAAAATCAAATAAAACAGTTCGTCCGCTTATTACTGATTTGATCCATATGCAAAAAATCGGTTAGCGAAAAAAACGATGAGGAGTTCAACATACTTTTTTAGAACCGGTTACATCTCAGTATATTCTAGAACATTTTATTTTACAATCGGTCCCACGGAACATTTTCTAGAACTGATTTCTGATTTCAAATATGATACTTGTTTCAGAAAGAGGATATTTACTAGTGTATTCAATCGGTTAATCGTTATTCGATTAATAGAAAAATTTTGCTCAAAAATTTTTAGAATAATTTAAAATGTTCAAATACGATTAATTGATTAATCGAAATTGACAAAAAAAAAAAATAAATACAAAATAGTTTTAAAAATATATATTCTTTATTAAAGTAAATATGCTAAATTCAAGAGCTAATCTATAAAAATGGATAGCACCACTGGATTCAGCGTACTCGAATTAGATTTACCTACCTGGTCCCCGCTTGTTGGCTTTTTCAACTAGCACAGTGTAATTAAGTTAAAAATTTATCAAAAAGGTCTGCGGTTTGGGAGACAGAAAAATAAAAATTTTGACAAACTATGATCACACTTATTAGATTTTTTATTTTTGGTAATTTTAGAATAGTTACTGAAATTATTTTTGTTCCTTTTTTTTAAAGAAAATTATTAAAAACGCAACATATGTATGAATAATATTTCCTTCATATCTTTATTTAATTAATAGATTAATTTTTAAATTTTATTTATCGGTTAAGAAAAAAAACCTAAGCTGAAGAGTTATTAAAACAAATGAGTTATGTACATAACGGGGACGTATACTTTATATTTTGTTTAACATGCAATTTACAATTTATAATACTCATACGTTGCGGAGGTCTTTTAAAAACTTTAACAAATGTAACGAGTAAAAAGGTTAAAGTCGGGCATGCCGACTATATAATACCCTACACGAGTCTGACTTCAAGCCAACTAATGTTTGGATCCAAATTTGAATGGGTTAAAACGGACTTGTGTCAAAATTTTATATAAAATCATAAAAGAAGAGAAAATCCACAATATAGCCCATATGGGCGATACGTCCAAATATGGACCGATCCTATCTAAAATCAATAGGCTCTTTCCTTGGTAAGTCAGCGAACCAAATTTCATTGAAATATCTTCGTATTTGCGACCTGCAGCGTGTAACCAAGCCAATTTTGGGAGGACCCTTATGTGAGCACTAGGTCTAAACATGGACTGATTTTAACACCAAAATCAATAGGCTTCGTCTTTGGACCGACATAGGTCTGTGTACCCAATTTCATTGAAATATCTTCGTATTTGCGGCCTGCAGCGTGTAAAAAAACAATTTTGGGGGGTACCCTTATATGGGCACTAGGTCTAACCATGGACCGATTTCAACCAAAATCAATAGTTTCCGTTCTTAAGCCAACGTAGGTCTGTGTACCAAATTTCATTGAAATATCTTCTTATTTGCGACCTGCAGCGTGTAAAAAAACAATTTTGGGGGGTACCCTTATATGGGCACTAGGTCTAAACATGAACCGACTTTAACCAACGTCGTCGTTGGGCCGACGTAAGTTGGTGTACCGAATTTCGTCAAAATATCTTAATATTTGCGACCTGTAGAGTGCGCACAAGAATGCATGGACAGACAGACGGAGGGACGGACGGACGGACGGATAGACGGACGGACAGACGGTCATCGTTAAATCGAAATAAAAAAAATTCTGAGCCGATCGGTTTACTATAAGGTGGGTCTAGGACCAATATTTTTTGGTGTTACAAACAATAGCACAAACTTATAATACCCTCTCCACGTAGTGGTATAGGGTATAAAAATTATGAAAAACTGTTCGATTAATCGAATAAGGATTTTGCTCAAAAATTAGGCAAATAATTTAAAATGTTCAAATTTTCAATAACGAATAATTCGTTTAATTTAATACGATTAATGGAAATTTGTAAAAAATTTCATAAATGTTTAAAAAATATATTTTTGTTTGTTATTGGAATTATTCGGATTATTTAAAAAATTGTGAAAAATAAGTTGATGTAGGCTTGCACCTATCTGGCCTAATGTTTACCACTACCAAAAATTTTTCACCTGAACCCACTTTTAAAATTTTTGCACTTGAAATTTTCTTCCCGGAATTTGATCTGCTTTCCGAAATATCATCCAAATCGTGGTGGAAGATATTTCGGTGGTGGATGATCGTGGTGTTTTTATTTTTTCAAAATGTGCTTTAAATTATAACGGATTGTGTCTCAGTGAATGTGAGCTTAAAAAGCGGAAAGAAAATATCATATCTCTTTATATCTTGTTGTACTAGATCTAATTAGATCTGAAAATTGGGGAAAGTTTACATATAATTAGGGCTGATCAAATCTAGGTAGAACTGGTGCATCGTATATGACCATATCCAATTTGGTTTGGTCTTATAACAGCTTAGCGATAAAGCAAAAACTTTCTCTTAACCTAAACCGGGTCATTTTTTTTAACAATACAAAATATACATTCCCTATTAAAAAAAAAATAATGAGGTACAATATGCAATCATATCTTTTTCTGATGTTGCTCAAAACAAAATTTGATCCGAAAAATGGTGGATCATGCTGTATTCATTTATATGCACCGTGCATTTAATATGATGAAATACGATCCGAAAATGGGTTTATCTAATCATATATAATTGAATGTGACATAATAACAATCAAAAACTAATTTCAATAAAATGGACGATTTAATGCAATATGAGCGAACTTTGAATCAAGTATTTTTGTCTTATGGTATCAAATAAAATGTAACTTTATTGTACTAAATCTAATTATATATAATAAGATAAACCAATTTTTCGGATCGTATTTCATCATATTAGATCCAAGGTGTATCTATATTAATACAGCACGATCCACCACTTTTCGTATCAAATTGTAGTTTAGGCTGAACCAAAAAAAGATACGTTTGTATTTTATAACATCCCTACGGCGAATGAGGAGTCAATTGCCCTCCAAGGACCTATCCCGTGACCGGTCAACCGAAGGCATATTACTAAATTAGTACAAATATGAACAAAAGAAAATGAATTAATTTTCTAAGTATTTTCTGATCCGTTATTTTCACTGTTGCTTTTAAAAAAACTTGACCGATACCGAAATAAAAACAAAATTCGCGGCATATTTTTAAAAATATTTTTTATTTATTTTACTCTTTTATTTATTTTTAACTTTATTTTTTCACGATTTGCTTATTTTAGCTCTTATTTTAAATTTCTATAATATTTTGCTAAGAAATTTAAAGTTTTGTATTTTCAACGTTTTTTTAATGTTAAAGCTGTTTTAGTTCTAACAATTGGTATTTAACTTTTCTTTGTAACTTAAGGGGAATTTTTTAAATTTTTATTTATATTATCAGAGATTTTGAGGTAATTTTCTAATTTTTAATTGATTTTTTAATTTAATTATGACCAACGCAAAAAACAAGTCAACTGTCATTAAGGGACCTATCCCATGACCGGTCAATCGGGGGCATATTCAAGGCACTTCCACCATATTTGTGTGTGTGTTAATGTTGTTTTTTTTTTCTTTTCCATGTTTTTTTATTTGCTGTGTGTGTGTTTGTTTTTTCTTTCTCTTTTTTATTTCAACAGAAACGAAAAACATATAACTTAACCATCAGCCACCCAGCACGCATAAGCAACGTTAGCTCAGACGGTAGAGCGTTTGCCTTACAAGCAGAAGATTGTGTTATCGAGCCCTACTTCGACGCCAAGTAGATTATTTTTAATTCTTAATTTTTTATTGGTTTATTTGAAAAGCTATTTTTAGACACACCACCTTACTGCCACAATGTGCCTAAACTGTGGCAATTGGTCATTTCCAATGACAACGCCATGTTAAAGTGATATGTCTGTTTCAAACAAAAAGACCGAGCAACGACCGGTCTCCGCCCCCTTTGGACCTATCCTGCGTGTCATTTGGGACCGGTCCCTTTCCCCGTAGGGATCTAACTTTTTTTACTCGGGTTCTTATTTCGGTGGCCTTAAAAACTGCCAAATCTAGACAAATAGATGACGAAATTAGGCATATCTTTGCAGATATGGACAGACCTATTACGAAACTATTATCCAATGTGAACAGATCTGCTCATATCTGACCATAACAATCACCCAAATTTTCATGTCTCTTTAGCTATGAACATATCTGGCACTAGATGTGATCATATCACATATGACATTTCTTATCAAATATGATCTAAAATGGCATCATGTCCAATTAGATGCAATTGCACCTAGTTTTATCTAAACATATCTGATAAAATCTAATCTTTTTAGAAGGACTTTTTAAATTAGTTTGAAAATCTGTAGAGATTCCAAAATTCTACTTTTACTTACCACCTTAAAAAAGTGCTTCTTTTTATAAAATATACCATCGTTGTATCGTCTTTCATTTCCCAAATGTTTCACGCGCTTCCTTCCAATAATAAAAAAAATATACAACTTCTTAGTTCTTCTTAATATTCAAAAATATACACACATACTCATACAAGTACATTCATAACTACTATACACATACAAACAAAAAGAAAATTCATAGAAATAGTATGGTAGTAGAAGACCAAAATATACTGAAAACTGAATCGTAGCTGTAACTTTAGCTGCACAATAAAATCATGTTTTGTATATAAATACTTCTTTATATTGCTCTGTTGCCTATTAATGTTGCTGTTGCTTGCTTGATTGTGTTATGTTGCTGTGTATTAGTTGTTGCTGATGTTGTTGTTGCTTACTGCCTCTTTGCTTTTTATTCAAATTCATAATCGCAATATTTTTATACTATATTTTTTTTCACTACAATAGTCATATAGCATAGCATACCTTGAAAGAATGTATTGTTTCATGAAATGATTTTTCGATAATAAGCCAATTGAAAATGTCGTAAAGGCGTATTTATGACTTTCTGATCCGCTCACTTACAAAGTACTTATATACACCTGTTGACATTTTCATATAAATGTAAAAATATTAGCTCGACAATTTAGAAGAAAGGAAATGTCAAGTATAGAAAATAACATATATTTAGGAAGTCATCACTGACATTTCCTTCATCGACCACCACTTAACCATTTAAAAAACCACAAGAATATAGTTTTGCTAAAGCTGATTTACGGGAAGAAGAAAGCACTTTTATTGAAAAATTTAAAATTTGTGTGCGCTGTGGTGTAATGGTTAGCGCGTTGGACTGTTACACGTGAGGTTGCGGGTTCGAGCCCCAACCAAGGCAACATCAATTTATGAAAAATAGTAATATGTATGAGTTTTTTCTATCCCTCATACATATCGCAGCGTCCTTATTCGGTGTTCCCATAGCACTTAACCCCACCGAAGTAAAATAATATAACAGGGCTATGAACTAAAAAGCTTCAACAAAGTTCGCCAACTCACCATTAGATGGCGCGCAACAAAAATTCAACATCTCGCGCAATTACAGTGTTGCCATATTTGAAGCCCTTCATCTTTCACCACCTTTCACTTCTTCTCTATCCCCTTTCCAAAGGAAGCAACACGTTTTAATAGGAAGAATTTCCCGAGTGTTGCTTCTCTTTATAAAAAAAAAAAAAAAAAAAAAAAAAAAAATTAAAAGATACAAGAGAATCACCAGACTGCCGCAGTTTCGTCTCATCCAAAGACTCGTCAGTGGTTAGTTTATGTGTCAATTGATCAAAGTAATTTTGAATTGTTAATTTGTCTCTTTATAAAAAACTCTTTCATGTATGCCACGACCGGGGATCGAAACGGCAGCCCTCTGCACAGGCTATGACTCGTAGCATCACCTCTTAACGAGATAGAACACGGTCGGCATAGTGATGAGTGAAGCTTTGACGAATTAATTCTTGAATTAAATTTTTGAATTTTGAAATAAAAATTCAATAAATTCACTCATAAAAGACTATAAATTGTATGGAATTAATTCATATTTGTTTTCGTTCGATTTCTTTTGTTACGAATTAATTCAATCGCTATAGTTATTCTTATTAAATCAAATGAATTAATTCACTGATTAACGCTTTCAATTTTATAAATTGAATAGATAAAAAGTGAATTAATTCCTTGCTGAATTAATTCACCACCTAATTCGATCTACTTCGTTTTCGTTCAGTGAATTAAAAAAAAAATACGTTCACTGAATTGATAAACAAAAAATGACGTTCACTGAATTGAAAAACAAAAAATTACGTTCACGGAATTTAAAAGCTGTTTTCTGGGGTTCAGTACACTGTGGAGTGTTTTTAAAATATTTTGGAAATAATTCAGCCATTATTGGTTGGTCGGTATAAGATGAAACTTCACACGCCCATAGCAAAACCTATTTTGACTTCAGATTAAAAGTTTCTTTAAGAACACATATAGTATTTATATTTTTCTGAAAGCATACAAAATGGAAAAAATATTATGCACTTGTCAATGTTTCTTCACCAAACCATTTCGAATTCGAGTAAAAAATGCAACTTTTGGAAAACTTTCGCAGTGTTTTGGGAGTTGTGGGATTTTTTCATCTTATCTCAATTTGTTTTTTATTTTTATGTAAAGAATAGTCCCCAATAAGAAATGTCTCAATTATTTCCAAAATATTTTGAAAACACTCACTATAAAGCGAACGGCAGCAAACAGCTTTTGAATTCAGTGGACGTAAATTTTCATTTTTTAATTCAGTGAATGCAATTTTTAGTTTTTAATTCAGTGAACGTGATTTTTTTAAATTCACTGAATGTAATTCTTTTTTTTTCAATTCAATGCAAGTATTTTATTTTAATTCACTGAACGAAAATTAAATTGAACGTTGTGAATTAATTCAGTAAGGAATTAATTCATTTGATTTAATAAAAAAATACAGCAATTCAATTAATTCTTTGAATGCCTTAAAAAACGAATTCATTAAATTCTAAAGAAACTTGAATTCGATTGGTAGTGAATTCGTTCAAAAACGAATTAATTCTTCAAAGGTTTGATGGTGGGATTCGTTGTGAGGTTAGAGAAAAACGCCAAATAAGTTATTTTTGTTAACGATTTTCTCAAAATTGTGTGGTGATGGAATAATTTGGAAAACAAAGTTCCAATCAACAAGTCAAAATCTATTAAAAATCTATATCAATATCAAACCACATAGATTTTTTTAATTTTCTAGAAGTGTGTATTTAATCGACGATTGAATTCCTTTAAGCCTCTGAAGTATAGTAAGATTAATATTGTAGTGGTATATTATATAGTGGATAAATGATGATGGTGGGTATAATATTTCAAGAGTATGGTAAATTTTTTTTATATATTTTCTTTTGTTGATTTGGTTTAGCTAAAAGAAAGCTTAGCTATGGGGTAGGGAAAATAGGTAGTTGATATTTTTTCTACACAAAAGAGATGTAATGTTGTAAGTAGTATTAGTAAGTAGTGAAATAAAAAAAATAAAAATAAGAATCAGACTCTTATAGCAAATGTTTGGTAATCGGAAACTTTATTTTTTTTTTGTACTTCCATATTTTGTATTTTTACTGCTTTGCATTCGATGAAGTAGATTTTTGAATAGAAAGCTTAGTTTTTGCTTACAGCTAACTTTTTTCGGGGTTATTTCGCTGTTTTTTTATATATTCTTTCTTTGCTTTATATCACATTCATTCCTTTTAAAAAAATGTTTTTCCTCTTTTTTTTGTAGTCTTGGGTTTGGATTTTTTTTTCTAAAAAAGAAAAGTTTATAATGACTTATTTTTGATGAATTGGGCAAATGAAAAAAAAAATCGATTAAAAAACTTCGAGTACATAAATAGAAAATACAAACAATATTATGTGTATAATACAATATACTATTCTATGCCATTCATACACTTTTTGCACAGACACATTTATATATTTTTTTTTTAGAAAAAAAAGTAAAAAGTTTTAATAAATGGGGTTGTAATAAAAGGAGGAAATCTTATAGAACTGAAGTTTAAAACAAAGGTTAAAATGTTTTTCAGTGTTTAAGTTTTTTTCTTTTTTGAATATTTCAAAAGTTTTCATGATGTAAATAAATAAATAATGAATATATATGGATCTAAATGAATTATAAATTTTGAAAAGCGATCATATCGGATTTTTTGTCCGAATCTTATTTGATTTCATATTTTATAGGCCGATGTTGTGTGAGAACATAAATCGCATTTGTGGTTTCCATTACTTACTTGATTGTCTGAAAATCATCAATATTCTATTTATCATACGCACTGTGGTTCTAACGGAACGGGAAATTTTAACAAACTGTCACCGAACTGGCCCCTTTATATGAAATAGAGTGGTCACTTTTACATGACGTTGTCATAGGAGGGGGAAATTGATTCATTGTGACATGTCACAAGACAAATCCTAGGACAAGTTACTGAATTCTCATAAAAAAACAAAGTTCAGGGTATATAGTGGAAAACCTGTCCTAGGATTTGTCTTGTGACATGTCACAATGGATCAATTTCCCCCTCCTATGACAATGTCATGTAAAAGTGACCACTCTATTTCATATAAAAGGGCCAGTTCGGTGACAGTTTGTTAAAATTTCGCGTATGGTGGTACTGGAAAAATTACTGAATTGCAGTTCACCTATTGCACTTTTATTGAAGAGAGTAAGACACTATATCTCGCAACGACAAAGTGTTCGTGAGTTCGGTACCCGGTGGCCACAATAAAAACAATTTTAAAATTAAGAAAATATATAATTTTTTTGCGAAAAAACTTTCTAAATTTTCAATTTATGAAAATGAGTTTCCTTTGCACTAGTTCAAAAGGTATTAAAAAAAATGTTAAACTTGAAGTACTCCTCTCCTATAACAACTCAGTAATAAACTCATTAGTGTTTCTGTTAAAAAAAAGTACATCTGGATTATTAATTTTATAGCTTTTTCTACTGCTGTGGCATCTCTTTTTTTGCTGGGTAATTACAAAAAAAAACATCAGCATGAAAAACTCAGCTTTAGTTTTTTTTTTTTTTTAATTTTTGGAAGGAAGAGCAGAGAGTAGCGCTAAAAATGCGCTTACTTCTGTATTTCTTCTAAAATCGTGACTGTTTTTTCTTGAGATTGTCAACCTTTACACAAGTAAATAAAATACCGCTACCCCAAAAGTACCGTTATCGAAATCATCTAAAACATTAACGTCCGAATGTAGAAAATCATTACCAGATATGTGGTTATGTAACTACATACTTGGTAATGGTAACTAGTTACTTTTGTTATTACATTTCTTATTACCTTTATATGGCAATGTCGCGAAAAATAATTAGTTATGGTTACACAGCAGCATACGAAAAATCAAAAAATATGTGGTTACCTATGTGCTTACCAGTATTGACAAAAATAATGATTCTAAAAATAGATTTTTAAAAAAATAAGTTTTATAAAAAAACATTTTTTTATTGTAAATTTTTTTTTAAATAAAACTTTCTCGTGCGGGAATCGAACCTGGGTCTACAGATTGCCAGTCAATAGCTCTACCATCTGAGCTATATCGACATGTAATATTTAATAGATAAAAACATAATTGACCTGCTGCACACAAGTAAGCTTACTCGCCAACATACAAAAATAAAAAAATTTGTGGTAACATATATCCTTACCATGCGCAGTTCCAGCAATTAATATAAGGGGAAAAATCATATGCCTCAGTGCGCAACTCAATGTATTTGTCTACGGTGGCGAATGATTTTTCCCCTTATATTAATTGCTGGAACCGCGCATGATCCTTACCAGTGTTTAAAAAATATTGAGTCTAAAAATAGATTTAAAAAAATTTAAAAAAATCTAGAAAATTATTTTCTATTTGAAATAATGATAAAAATAAGTCATTATAAGTAACTCATTATTATATGTTTTAAAAGAATGCAGACGGTAAGTGGGTGTCATTACTGGTAGTCCAAAAAATAATGATATGTCATTACCGTTTCTACACTGGGGTTAAGGTGTCGCTTGTCAACTTTAATCTTCTCACTTTTATGACTTCTTATATTTTTTGGAGTTTTATAGAGAACTCCATAGCGTATGAGCGTTTTAAACATTATCATGCAATTAAATATCAAGTATACGTCTAAAGCAAAGAATATTATCAGTGGGGCCAGATATCAAAATGTTACTTCATTTTGACGAGATTTTAAATAGAGACTTCAAGATGTTAATAAAAAGCATAGTTGGCAACCGAAACGAATAAGGGGCGATTTTTCAGTTAACATTGACCTTTTAGTGACAGTGTTTTTACATAGTGAAGAACATTATTTTTAAATACTTATTCGTGCAGCATAAGGAAATACAGTAATTAAATGCTCTTCAGTCGCTCAAATCGGTTTCAATTTGAATAATATAGTGCTAAGTGTATTTAAGTATGATCTATAACATTGACCCTAATTCGTTTCGATTGCCAACCTTGGCAGAAAGTTATGAGTACCGACCATTCGGACAAAAAGTATCCGCATTTGCGCTACATACCTACTTATGTAAATTAATTGTCATTGATAACAAAAGAAATTGCTTGGACTTCGATAATTTATTTTCGCAATAGGTTACAAATATTTTCAATAGTAATATGTTTACTTAGATAAAAAATTGCAATTATACTTTCACCTAAATTATATTTCATAAAATATGAATTGATATCAGGAAATTTTAATAGTTTTAATACCATTTTACCTTAAAGTTACAAAATCAATAAATTTTTGCAGCTGGTTGGATCTGAAAGGGATAAATTGTTAGGCATAATCTTTCTAAAAAAATTTTTTCCTTAAAATCCAATAGGCTTTTTAAGTGTCTCGATGTTGGTATAAATAAATTGATTTTGAAAAGTTTTTTTATTACCCCACACTGCGAGAATTTTCATCACTTCAGTAATGAATTTCTTCATAGTTTCAATGAAAATTGTCACTGGAACTCGTCCATTGTAACTTTTCATAGAATCTATGAAACCGGTTTCATTAAAGTCAATGTTTATGAAAAGTTCTTAAAATGAATGAAACTCTTCATAAAATTAATAGGCCACTCGTCCAATGAATAAATCATTTAGCCAATGAAGAGCTTCATAAAATCTATACCGCAATTTCATTACTATTATTTATTATAGTTGGTTGTTGTAGTTGCTGAGCTAAAGTGGATAAATAAAAAGTTCTTAACAAATGCAAAAGGTGTAATAAAATCGTGGCATATTTCTCAGGAAATGACGATATTTTATAAAAAATTGAAAAAAAGGAAATACTATTGAACAATTTCATAAATATAAAGAACATTTTCATCAAATTTATGGAGATCTAATTTATGAAATTCAATGAATTTTTTTAAAGTAATTATGAAATTTTATGAAATAAAAGTTATGAAAAATTTCATAATATTAATTAAATATTATATACATAATGAAATTCTTCATTGGTCCTACGAAAAAAATTCTATGAAATTATATCATTAATATCATGAAGGATAATTCTCTCAGTGCATGTGAAAATTGAAATATAAATGAACACACATGATTATACATTGACTTGCATATGATCATTCATGGGCATACATAGTCATACACTTCCATATCTAGTTCGATGTATGACCATACATGATCTCATATATTTCCGTATATCATCGGATCCGAAATTTGAGGGTGTATGGCCGTAAATGTTCATGTATGACCATATATGCTCATATATGATTCACATATGCTCATATATGATCATATACGGGCATATACCTTCATATACCCTCAAATTTCGGATCCAAAGGTATGTATATGGAAATATATTATATCATGTATGGTCATATATTGAACCATGCATGGACGTATATGACTATGTATGCCCATACATGATCACATACGAGCCAATACATGATCATGTGTGTTCACATATATTTCGATTTTCACATGGGAATCGAATAATTTAGTAGAATCTGTCCAGCACAGAAGTGACAGAATATTCGTTTAATTTCTAAATTTTATGCCTGACATCACTGAATGCCTGTGATAAGCCCATTTATATTTCGAAACCACTAAATCTGCGTTTTACCTTGAAAATCTTAGAGTACTTAACAACACTGCTTTTACCACCTGTTCCATGAAACGTATTCTATAACGGTTTCGTGGAAGCCAAAAGGTAAGATTTCACCACCCGAGAACCAATTTTATAACCTGTTCTAGAACTCGTTCTAAAGCAACCTGTTTTAGTTTTAGAGCCTTTCGAAACCAGCAGTTTACAATTTTTTTAACCAAATATTTCTGCCGATTTAAGCAGGATAGACTGCCATTTGCATTCAAATAAATTTAGCTTAAAAATAACAAAAATTTTGTAGCTATAACAGTTTGTTTAACAATTTTTCGTCTACTCATATTTAACAAAACGTTCTGTAGATTTTACAGTGAAATTTTTTATTTTCAATTGACTAAAAAAAGTTTGCGTAAATATAACTAAAATTCTGAAAATTTAAAAGTTTTATTTTTGCTGTTCTTATTTTAGTAGTATTTAGCAAAAAAATCTGTTTATTTTGAGAAGTTCTTTTTGCAACATCATTTTTAACTAATTTTTTTCTGCTATTTTTACAGATTTATTTCACTACTATTGTACTATTTTCACAGTTTAATACAAAATTGTTATGAATTGAGAAGAGAAAATTCGACTTATTACTACGTAATTTCAGGAGACCATCAACATGATATTTTTCTTAAAACTCAGTAACAAAATTAATATCAATATTTACCTATTGGTTAAAAATACTAAATCTTATGTGCATATTTTGCTTCATTAGTAAATAAACTTGTTCAACGAAAACAAAACATATGTTTTGTTTCTTTTGATGTGAGTAATTTCATGAAAAAACGTGAAAGATCAATGATCTTGTGAAGCTTTTTATGGTGTCAAAGTTTTTTTTTCTGTTGTTAAAAGAATTTTGAATGTGTAACTATATATTAGCAGCAACAAAAAACTTTGTTAATAAAAATTTTGTTATTAAGATTGTCAAATATGCATATTTGTGGTGGTCGTAATGACAACCCAGCAAAATCTTTCATTACCAAATAAGTGGTTATGTAATGAAACTTAAATATATTTAGCTAGAATATTCTTCTAACTAAATATATGAAAATATAGAAAGTCCGAAAAAACAATTTTTGTATTTTTTAATGCAAAAATTAAAATAATTGATGAAACTTAAATTTTATACTGCTTATAATTCGGCGTCGGTACTAATTATTTTTGTTAGATGAAGACGTGTTTATAATCAGTCTAGCTTACGATTGACTATTTATTTATTTTCAAAAATAATTTGATATTGGTAACTACTTATTTTTTAACCACTAATAAGTATATGAGTAAGCCTTATTTTTAACAACTTGTAAGCTCTGCTTATTAGCACCTGAATAACAACTTATTTTGGTAGGTACTTATTTTGCATATTTTTATAAAGCTGCGGGTAAGCGGGTGCACAAATTTTGTATGTTTTTTCCTGCAGCAAATATGGACAACTACTTAAAAAAACGACCTTGTCCAACAAAAATAATGAGTTTTGACACCGAATTATATGTAGTAGACCATAATTCTACTTCTTATTATTTTGTTATTAGTAATGAGCACCCAATACCGAGATTTTGCTGGGAAACAATAATGTTCAAGATCAGTTGTATATGTATGTATGTGCAACAAAGGTAGTTTATCAACTTTTTTTTCAACGGTTTTTTACATTATGGCACATGCCTAATCACCCTGTGTTTTTTTTGTGTGTTTATTTTAGAATACATACATTGAATGTGAAGACAATGAAAAAACGAGTGTCAATGATCATTAGTTTGACTAACTTTTATAATGTATCGTGCGTTGTTCTCAAACGTGTGTTTGAATTTTGTAGATTGTATAAAATACTCGTATATAAGTAGTTGTTGTTGAATGTTACTCCTGAAATTGTTGTCGTCTGTGAGTAAATACAAATACAGTACAGGGATGGAAATAAGTTTTTACATTTTGTATCAACCACATAAAAAAATTGTACTTTTTCGACCCTCACGGTACCAAAATTTTTCTAATATTCAATTATATAATATAATTGTACTATTCCAGCCAATTTTTTTGATATAAAAAGTATGTGCGATCGAGATCAAGTTTGCAGGAAATACTAATCTATACGACACTAAGACCTGCTAACTTTTCTTAAATTAACCAATAGTTGTGAATATCAAATATATGTATATGAAAATATATGTTGTTAATATTTTGTTTTGGTTATATTTTCGATAAGTTGCCCGTCCTAAGAAGACAATGGGCAGGATTACCTGAGAAACCCGCTACCGCTACAATTGATATGTAGCGCTTTATTATCTTAATCTGGTGAACGATGCTACTTTTGTTTCTGTTTTACACTCTAATAAATTTTTGTTGAACTCTACTCTTTTAAATGTAGGTAACTTGATACCTACTATAAGTTGGGCAAAAATAGGCATTGTGTTTAATATTAAAATACATAGACACATTGTGTTTAAAAATAATAGACACAATGTGTGTAAAAGTACGTCTTTAATTGTATCAAAAGAGCTTAGCAACTTTTAAAATTTGTTTAAATTTTAACTTCATGTGTCTAAAAAAGCTATATTAAGTGAATCAACCTACAATTAAGATGTTTAGAAACACGCTGATTAATGCCCACATAACTGAATTTATTTTTTATTAAATACTCCCTTAAAATGAAAAATGCATTTGAAAGATATACTTAAGTGTATTTATTAATAAAATAACTTCTTGAGCAAAGAAAACAATAAAAATGAACATTAAAAATTACAATAACGAATAACATTACAAATATTAAATAAAATACATAACTAAAACGTAAACCTATTTTGATAAAAAGTTGCGAATGGTTTTTCTTATAAACAACTACTAAAAAGCCTTCAGACTTTGAAAATCATAAGGTTTCCATAAAGAATTCAATGGTTTTTCTAAAGGAAAATCCATTAAGTCTTCAGAATCTCTCGGTTTTTTATAAAAAATTCTCTACATTTGAAGCTTTTTCTAAATCTAAAGGTTTTTCATCAGAGTCCGAAGGGCTTCCAATAAAAAGCCTGAGGGTTCCTCCATAGGAAAAATTTCTGAGAATACGGTAGGTTTTTGGAATAATCCACGTTTTTGCTTTTGCAAAAAGTGCTCAGAATCTTAGCGGTTTTCTATAGCAATAAATCTTTCAAAAGGTACAGGGTTTTCAGTAGGTAAATATTATCATAATGCGGAAGTTTTTCTATTGGAAAAAGACACCAGAACTTTTAGGGGATCTCCACAAAAATGTCCTAAGAATTTGATAGTTTTAAGAAAAAAAGTTATTCGAATCTGTGGGTTCTTCTATAGAAAAGGTTATCAGAATCTAAGGCCCCTTCTATATAAAATATTTTCAAAATCTGGCGATTTTTCTATAGAATCAAAGTGCTTTTATTTAGAAAAAGCTTCCGAACTTTGGGATTTTTATATTGGGAAAAGTTCTTTAAATGTTAAGGGTTTTCAATTAGAAATAGTCCTCAAGATAATACTTCATAAGAAAATTACATCAGAATTTAAGGTCTTACATGTTTTCAAAATAAAAAGTTAAGCATAAGGAGAGTCTCAGTTCCTGAAGATTTCGAGAAAATTTGGATATGTGATAGACAGCACAAAATCAATAATTTCGGTTCTAAATATATCTTCCAAAATTGATACTTGGGGGTTCAAAATTAATTGCAAAGTTGTTCGAAACATCTTTGTTTGGAAACTTTTTAAAATTTTTAGTACACTATTTAATAGGTCCTAAAAATAACTTTTATTTGTATGTGTATACATTTCCTTGAAACCAACATGAAAAGGTCCAAAAAACGAAAATAGAAGTAGTCTGAAATCCAATCTCTCAGGTATGAGATTGGGCCATTAAAAAGTTGCACATACTTATTTTTTCTGTCTTCTCTATCATATATTTAAATTTCAACCAAACCTGAGGGAACCACGCATACAGACCTTCCTTATTAGAACCTATTGGTTTTCTGACGAAAAAAGTCTTCATAATCGGGTGGTTTGTTTTAAGAGAAAACGTTCAAATGCCCTTAAAAGAAAATGGAAAAACCTAAGCATAACCCTAAATTGCATCACAAGGTAAAGGTAGTACTCAAGGGTTCCAATGGATTCAATGAAATTAAGATACGTGAAAGATAATAAAAACCCACTTATTTTTTTAAATCTCTTTTTCATTAAGCGCATACGTTTAATATATCCAAATTTCATCGAAATTGTTGGACGTCCACTGAACCACTTTGCTTCCAAACTTCCACTATAATTTGGCTGGTAAAATCAATGTACAGTAAATAATAATTTTCCAATAATTTTCCTTCCAAAATCTTGATTGAAATAATATTGCATAAATGATTTAACACTGGATTCAATATACACATATTTAATCACGCTTTTCGTTGTTGATTCTCTTCATTTACAATAGATTTCACCCAAAAGTGTGGATTTTCTGTTCGAAAGTATAAAAATTAACCTTACGAATATTTTTATTAACACGACAAAAATTCTTACCACTAAATCTGCAATATTTTCTATGTAACATATATAGTGTAATTAATGAAATGCAGCTTCAGATACATTAATATGTTATTTTTTTTTCCTTGCATATTGAAGAATATGTTTTACTTTTCTTTAGTTTAGAAAAAAATTATAATACTCGTATTGATTGACAATTGTTGGGTACGCATTAAATTTAAAATCAAACACAAATGCGTAGATATAAAAATTTACTGTATTAAATGTGTAATTTACTTTTGTATGTGTTTATAAAATTGGAAACATGTTTATAAACATACCCTTTAATACATTAAGTGCCTAATTCTAAATGAAAAGTGTGTAAATTAAATATTTAAACATATTATGCTCAATAGCAAGCATTCTGCGTCTTTATACATAATAATTTGCACACTCAATAGGAGTAAGTTTACATGCTCTTTTTAGAGTGTAAAATAAAAATTTTTGTAGATGTTTCATTGATTTTTTCGCAATTTTTTATTCCTTTATAATTATATTTGTATATGTTTTTTATTCTTTAAAAAAAAATATACAAAGGAACAAACGACAGCGTCTGGTAAACGCACTCAATGTAATATTTTTTTACTTTTCAAAAAATATACGAAAGAGGTGGGTTAAATTCTCGAATTTTGTGTAGTAGCAGCACTCAATCGGCGCGTATTGATGAGCTGATTACGGGAAAATAATAATATATTTTTTTGCATTGGGCCGAAAAGTTGTCAGTTACAAGTTTTTGTTAGTATGATTTTAGTCCACGTCTGCAATTCGAATATTTGTTGACAGCTTTGTACTTTTAAAGTTCATTTAATACAAAAATTTTAAATTTGGAAATTTTTGAAATTGTACCAAATGGATCGCGGTAGTACCATGGTACCAACGGAGGTCAAAATGTACTAAAAAAAAGTACAATTGTACCATGTTTTCCATCCCTGATACAGTATATTAAGTATTATTATTTTTGGGGGCTCTGCATTTGTTGCTGATATTTAGTGAGATTTTTTGTTTATATTCGTTGTAGTATATTCTCTTAGCAAAATTGTTGTAGTAGTAGTTGTTGATATTTTTTTGTGTTCTGTTCTGTTTCTGTTGCATTTATTGCTCAATTCTCGTCTTTTTTGAAAAGGTCGATGACTGCCAAAATTTACTGCATGATTATTGTTGTATCTGAGATATTGTTAGGTTGACTAAACTCGCTGTTATTATTATTTTTTTATTGTTGTTGCTGTTGTTATTTAGCAAGTAAACAGATAAAAATATATATTTACAAACTTTAATAGTCATATGCGAAGGCGACAATCATTATTTGTTCAACGTATAAATTTAGGCATAATGACACTGAGGGTTCAACACAAAAAAGAATAAAACACTAAACTCGTAATCAGGATTGCAGGTTTTACGATTTTTCGGCAATTTGTCGAATTTTTAGTATAAAATCATAAAAATTATGGTTTCTCCATTAATGATTAAAAAATTAAAATTTTTGGAAACTTTCGGAGAAATTGAGATTGCCTGAGTCTTAAAATCTCAGATTACTTCTAAAGGCCCATGAAAATTGCAGATTATGGAGCAGAATTAAATCTAAATATCTAAAATCATTCACAAAATAATTATTTTTTTTTATCTATCAATAGCAGTTTTATTTCTCGTGTAGAAGATGACTCTAATGAACCCACGACCCTGTGGGTTAACAAACAACATTGGGTCTTGCGTTTACTAAAACTGATCATATTTACTCGACATTAGTCTGAGATTTTCACTAGAGGCCAGTTTTATAATAAACATTAAGGTCTTTTTTTTTGATAGCAAACTCTAAAGTTTTGAAAGTACCCAGTTAAAAATTACCAAAGGTACAAAAAATCAAGCACTGGCATACCACTGTGTAACCGCATCAAAATAAATGACTGGTGAACACTCATTTGCGACGCTTTGCCACCGTTGAAAAAGAGTTTACCAAGTATTTATAATATAAAAATTTCGATGAATTATAAAAAAAAGCCACTGGCAAAGAATGGGCTTTGAGTGCTATACCAACGTTTTCAACTAGTGCTTATCCAGTACTACATAGCAGAAATTGCCATCGGTAGAAAAATCAATTCGCTGGAAGGGAAATGATTTTATAAAAATAATGAAAAGGTTTGTAGTCAAAAGGTTCCGAGTTCAAATCCGGTTGCAAGCAAAAAAAAGTTTTTTTTATTTTTTAATTTAAAAAATTTTTGTTTTATAACATCAATATTTTTGTTTATGGAAAAGCTCTTTTAGGACCAACTTTTTTTGTTTTCCCAACTCTGGCATATTAGTTCCAAAAAACTTTTTGCCAGTATAAAGGCATCTCAATTACCACTCTTACTCTTTAAAATAGTTTTCGAACTTTTTTGATAGCATATTTTTTACGGATATATCGTTTTTTGAAATTTGGGCCTTTTATTTTTTTACAATTTTAATAATTAACTAAAATTTAACTTAAATATAACTAAAACTCTATAGATTTAACGGGTTTAGTTTTGCTGTTCTTATTTTACTGTTATTTAGCAAAATAATCTGCTAAATTTAGCAGTTTAGCAGCATCATTCTTAACTAATTTTTAGTAACGTTTTTGCTAGTTTCAAAATTCCTAACAATTATTTTACCGCAATTTTTTTGATAATTTTATAGACAATTTTTTCACAAATTCTTTTCAACACATTCCCACCAGTAGTTGACCAGGCTACTGTACACTAGTAGAAATAAGTCCGTCAAAAATTTAGTTAAAACTACTAAAAATTAGTTAAAAATGATGCTGCAGAAAAAACTGCTAAATTAGCAGATTATTTTTTATATTAGTAATATAGAAACAACAAAAATAAAACTGTTAAATATACAGAATTTTAGTTATATTTGAGTTAAATTTTTGTAAATGGAGAATAGCATACTAACCTGCTAAAATCACCAACAAATTTAAAATTTTCTAAGTTTTTTTTTTAGATTTTTTTTAAATGAAATTAAAAATCGAGCCTTTTGAAAACAACAATTTACAATTTTTTAGAAAATATTTCTGCTGATTTTAGCAGAATAGACTACTATTTGCATTCAACTAAATTTAGCTTAAAAATAGCAAAAATGTTGTAGATTTAACAGTTTATTTTTGCTATTTTTAGTCTACAAATATTTAGCGAAATTTTCTGCAGATTTTACAGTACAATTTGCTATTTTCAATTAACTAAAAGTTAGCCTAAATATAACTAAAATTCTTTAAATTTAACAGTTTTAATTTTTCTATCCTCATTTTACTAGTATTTAGTAAAAAAATTTGCAAATTTTAGCAGTTTTTTCTGCAGCATCATTTTTAACTAATTTTTAGTAACTTTTTCTGCTATTTTTACAGATTTATTTCTATGAGTGTAGGCTATCATATAGTCATTATGCCCGACTTTAACTTTTTTTTAGGCTTGTTTGTCAAATTAGACAAAAATAACATTTTCAACAACAATAAAGTTGTACATTGACGTATGATTTTCTTTGATTTTGGGAGTGGGGTTATAATCAACTAATTTACAACAAAATATCAGTAATAGTTTTTGCATAATTTATATATTTTATGAATATCTTTTCAAATTTATAAATATATTTTTTATTTATTTTCATAGCAAAAACAGGAACATCAGAAAAATACAGTTTCTAGCTTTCGAACGATGATTTAAAAAATTTTAATGTTTAAACTGCATTAAAAATAAATAATAATATGGAAAATGTTAAAAAAACTATAATAAATGCATTATTTAAAAATAATTTAACACATTTAATTCATTTAATGCAATTATTGTTTATCCCGATTAAAATAAATTTGAAATAACGAATGTGCAAGTGCTTGTGCAAATTTAAACGTAACTGCCAATTATAGAAAATATACGATTTTCACTTATTGGTTATACATAAATAGATGTCACTACATGGCTAGATCTGTCAAAACAACAGAGTAGTATTTTGCAAGATGACAAAGCAATTTTTTTTGTTGTTTTTGTTTTTTCTTTGATATTTAAAATGTTAAATGACGCTTCAAAACGAGAACAACAAATTCTCATTGAGTTTGTGATTTAACCTAATAAATGTTTTTAGAAATTCTAAAACATCGTCCCGTGACGATTTCTTTGGGCAAGAATGAAATCCGGGACATGCCTGCAACAGATTATTTTTCACAACTTGCAAAATAAGTTTTGGGATTTTATCACCTCTACACTTTCAAGAATGTAAGGGATTTTCCACCACCACTTTCTAAAGAACACTGATGAGGGGTACCTGGAAAATCCCCGAAATGATCGTCTTTTCATTCCTGAAAGTGTAGAAGTTTTTGAAAGCAAAAACTCTGTGAAGTATTTGTCAAGAGAGTAGCCTGCCTGATGAAGAAAAATAGCAGTTTTTGAACGAACTAAATTAATAAATTTCTAATTAATAAATGCATAATTTTAAAATCCTAAATGCGTATTTTTATTATTTTTTAATATGTGCATATTTTGTGTACATAAAACACGATTACAAGTGTACTGCACTTGCCAGCCCTAGTTATATGTATTTGTTAATTAAATAATTTTATATTAAGTAGATAATTTCACACAAATGTATAACAAGCACCGGGTTATTGCACCATAATATAACAACACCTACGTAAAAACACAAATGCTATTAGAGAATTGGAAAACGCGCTGTGTTAAATATCGTTGATAATTCTGTATTTCGGTTAATGATCTTATTTAGATTGCCCACGCTGAAAGAATTTCATCGGTAGAAATAAATGAAAAATCATCGGTAGAAATAAATGAAAATTCAGTCGAAACATAATTGAATCAATATAAGTTTAAATAAATCACGTCTCACTTTAATCAATTTTTAATCCATTATTAAAAGTGATTATTAATTATTCACTGAGTCAAATTTTATGCTAGTTGATTTAAAAAAGCTTTTTTTCAAACTCTGCTTAGAGTTTTATAAGATTTTGCTGAATTTGAATACTTACAAAATTGTAACTATAATAAAATAATCCATAAAATACTATAAGTGCGTTATTAAGTGTTAAACTTAATGCAGTTAATTTCAACGAAAAGTCCATAGTTCGGTTATTAAATGCATTTACAATTTCTTCACTGCGTATTTTTGGTTGTCCATAAATAAAAAAATAATAATTACCCAGCTAGCAAACGAGCCCAAAAATTAATCAAAAAAGGTCTCAAAATATGTTACTAAAAATTCAAATTTTTGTATGAAAATGGTTCTTCCAAAAAAGGCTTATTTTTTGATTCAATAGCTACTTAAAAAGATGTTTGAAAACAGGCTCAAGAAATAATATTCTTTTGAGCTTTTTTTGAATTGTTCACAAAATATTCAAAATTACTCGTATATTTTTTCGAGTGATTTCTGAACCATCTTTTGGATTTGCCTCAAATTTTTGTGCCTTTTATGTTTCATGACTGTTTAATGTTTACTACACTTGTAGTAAATAATAAATAACTAATTTTTTTCGTGAGTGTATATTATTCAATTATTGCTAAAGAATTGCCGAAAATTGTGGGTCAAAGAACGTGCTGATCATTTCTAGATTCCAGTCAATGATCTTGTTTCTCTGACAGTGTAATTTTTTTGCTGTATTTTAGAAACAGTTTATACTCGTATATGACCTCATATTTAATTCTTCCAAAAAAATAACAAAACAGACTAAAGTCATTGTCTATTTTAACCGGATACAAGGTTCACTGCTATTTGATTTTTTTTTTGCATTTAGGTTTGCCGTTGTTTAGTCAACCCATTGCCAAAAAAAATTTAGTGTTGACGATTTCCTTCCTTATTATCATGATGATTGTAATGTTGTTGTTCTTTTTATTTGTACCTATAGAATGTGGTTTTTTAAGTAAATAAATATTAGACCTAAGATTAACCCGTTGTGGGTCATAATAATATGGGCTAAAACAAATTTTAAACATCAGAGCAAATTTTTAGTTTCTTTAGGTTTGAATTCTTAAGCACCGTAAGTTGTTTCGATTTCACGTGAAAACACTGTTACACTCCATATAAAAAAAAATAATTTTTCACGATAATGAGTTTCACGTGGAAATTTTGTACACTTTGTTTTCACGCAAATTTAATGTACAAGACTATTATTTTTGTTGTGAAAAAGTGACAATTTGTATTTATTGTGAGTGTGTCTTTCCATTAAATTAACAAAAAAAATGTAAATTTATAGATTATAAATTAACTTTTGAGGCTTTTTAAATTCGAGTGAAATTCTTTCACGTGGAAAACAATTTACGGTGCTTTAGACCCGATTACAGAATGTAAAGAGTTTAAATTAAATTTTATATGAGAAATAAAAATAAACAACAACAATGAATGTGTAATTTAAAGTCTCAGTAAATTATAATCGGTGCTAAATCATTCACTTTTTACACAGTGCAACACTCAAAATAAAATATCTGTTGATTCAATAGAAAAATCATTAAATTTAACAAAATATATACTTATATTCCTGTTTTATTCTTACAAGAAAAGGCACTTAAAATAATACGTCAGCAAAATAACTGTCAAACGTGTTTCAAATCGATTTGACTAATTTTAAACTGATTTAAACAAAGATTTTAGTTATCTTTTTTTAACACAATTTTAAAAATCCTCAGTACTTTAACTAATTTTGAGTGTTAATTTTCAAAATTATTTATAACAAATTTTTAAGAACACATTAGTTAAGTGTTAAAGTTTGTTTGCGAAGTGTTAAGGATGGAGCTACTCTCCCGATTTTTTAAAATGGTTCATATCTCAAAAACTACGAGAGCTAGGGCAAAATAGATGAACATTTCGACTACCCCTATCTATATAAAAATCCGGGCAAAGCTCAGAAATATCCAAAAATAGACCTTGGTTTAGCGCTTGACCCTCGAAAAGTTTTAATAAAAAATTTCATTTCATAAAATATCCCATATCTCAAAAGCCAGATAGAACAAAACGGAGTATCCCTATATGCCCTTAGATGGTATAGACTAAGTCTGGGGGGATTTCAGAGACATTATAATTTGAACAAATTTTACGGCTATAACTATAATTAAAAAAAAAAAAAATAACAACAAAACTGTACTTTTGCTAATTTCCATTTAAATTGGGATTTCCCGATCAAAAAAAAAAAAAAAAATAAAAAATTATATCTAGCATATGAATTCATATCTCATTAGATATAGATCAACATTTAATCTTATCCAATTTGATCTCACAATTGGGGTTTTCTATTAATACCCAATTAGATCCCTCAAATATATTTCACGATTAAATTAGATCAAATTTGGGGAATCAAATAATATCAAATTAAGATCCTCATGGATCCCAAAATATACCATGCGATTAATTTGGATCTAATAAGATAAAAATAGATAATTTTGCAGATCGAATTAGATATTTTGAGATCAAAATTTGTCTTATCATATATTTGAAATTATTTATTTTTTAAAAATATTTTTAAAATATTTTTTTATGAAAAAATGTGTGTATTAAAAAAAAATCATGTCCGCTAGATTCGAACTCAGATTGCTAGAGTTGTAGTCGGCCACTAAGCTTACTCAGCCACATACTGATATTCAAAGCAGTGTTACCACTTTTTGAATAATTATTCAAAAACGGGACTGTTTACAAATTCGTTGGATAATTTTTGAATAATGACATTTTTGTGTAGTTTTTGTGTAATTTCACTTTTTATGGAAATTTCCGTACATTTTTAAAAGTCCCAGAGCTTTTTAAAAAATTAATAAAAATTAGTCGATATTTAGACGAAACGAGTTTGTCAGTAAAACATTTACCACAAATCTCCTTTTTCTGGTGAATTTCTTTTGTAAATTTTTTCAACACTAAACCCAATTTAGCAGAAATCTAAAATGGTGATATGTATTTTTTTGTTTTGTTTAAAGCACCGCCTTTTGTTTATTTTTTGCGAAAATAATTGTCAAGCTTCTTTTAGAAATTCTTTTGGTTTGCAAGGACATTTAAAAATTCAGCGAAAGAGGGGGAAAGTTTAAGTTTGTTGTGATTGTGCTTTCTGATGTCTTAAAATTTTTTGCTGCTATAGTTATCATGATACTGGGCTTTGACCAGACAAAAATTTTGTTAACGCAGCAACGTGGAGCAGAATCAGAATATTTTAGAATTCTGTAAATCCAACATGTTTCAGATTTCAACAGAATCGTATGAAATTTTTGAAAAGGTCTTATGCCATCACATTACGAACGACTTGGAGGATCTACTCCATTTTTTTTTTTAAATTCCAGCTTTGTACTCAGAGAAAAATTGGTTTAATTTAAATATAAACGGTTAAATTTTGAGGAGTATGGGAGAGAATAATTGGCAAATAAGTAATATTTTTGCATGCAATGCATCTGAATGAAGTAGCCTTTCTGAAAAACATAAACCCTTTGTTCTGAAAGAAACTTTTAATATGGATAAAATAGCATTTTTTTATATTCAAACTTAAAAGCACGATATTTTAATCCTAAAAAACATATTGCATTAAAATTCCCTATAGTTAATAGAATAATTTGTTATAATATTTTCAGGGAAATAGGCCTGGATTTGCTTCTGCAGAAGGCAAAAACACGGAACATGTTATAGCAAAAATGCTAAATTTTAGTTTTAAAATTCAAATAACTTTTACACTTTGTAAATAATAGAAATGTTACGTCTTTAAAAATCGGTTTGTAAATAGAAAAAAATGGCAAAACTTTGGAGGCGAATATAAAAGCTCCCGCAGTTTCGGCCATCCAAAACTTACAGTGTGAAAATTCATATCATTAGGTACGAAATGGCGAAATACTTCCCAAAATATTTGTATTCTTCTCCACTGTGCCCAGGAGAGTTTATTTTGAAATAATATGAAAAATATATTTCTTGTGTAATTTCATATGGTTTTGGATAATTTTTGACCTAGAGCTGTGTAATTTTTTGTTTTACTGGTGGCAACACTGATTCAAAGTGACTTTATGAGACAACATTGTTCTTGTTATTGCGTTATATATAATTATATAAATTTACATATAGGGCATTCCATGCCAAATCACGGAGTTTTTGGCACGACCGTCTTCGTTTTTGCTAATTTTTTGATACGCTTCGGTACGTATTTTAAAACTTCGATTGATCTGAAATATTTTGTGTATTATTTTTTACAGTAACTTCACCAAATAAGCCCCGGGGAGCGGGTTTTCAAATCGCACATAGATTGGCCCTGATCTACTACGGAGTGTCATAAAATAAAAATTTCAATATCCGAAAATATAGAAAAAATTGTGATCACATCTCGCACTATGGCTTGAAAGTTGGGTAATATAGAGTAAAATTTTTGAAAGTTTTTTAAAAAAATCGAAGAGGTCGACCTTTTTTAAAAAGGCGATTTTAATTTTTACACGTTTTTAACTAAATGAGAATTACTTGGAAAATTTATTATAATTTTTTTTTCTAAAACTACATTTAAAAACCATCAAAATGATATACTACTTTTTAAAGATATCGATATTTATCATTAAATAAAAAAAATTTATTAATCAAAACCAGTTCAGAATAAATGGCTGAAAATTGTTGTGCAAGTTATTTTGAATACGTACCAAAACATATAAAAAAATTAGCGAAATCGAAGAGGGTCTGGCCAAAAACACGGTAATTTGGCATGAAATGCCCCATATATAATAAAAACGCGAAAAGAGGAAACTCTAATATAAAATGTGTATGTGATATGTGATAAACAATTTTGCTGGAATTCAAGTTGAAATCAAGCGTAATTCCAGTTACATTTTCCAATTTCAAGCCTTGATTTATACTTGATTTACACTGTATTTCAATAGCATACTCCAGCAAAAGGGGCACTGGAATTCCAGTCGAGCATAACAGTGTAAATATGCTTCAATTCAAGCCTTGAATTACAGTCCAATTCAAGTTCAAACAACACACTAAAAACCCTTGTATTCAAGCCCTATTTTCAAGTATAAATCAAGCCAATTAAAACACGATAATTGTAATATTTGATGCAATTTATTTGCAGTTATATAATTATTTTGTCATACACACATTAACATTTTTATTTTTCTTTTAACATCCAACATCTCGAGGCGACGGAAACCAATTATTCGTAGTTTCTCCTTCCTTTTTCTGGCAGCGTTAAATGTTGTTGTGCTTTTCTTAGCTAAGGAGAAAAGAATAAAGTTAGAATAAAGTTTAGGCTCAAAGGAAAATTAATTACTTACATATTTGTTAGAATCCAAGGCAGAAATTCAGATTCCTTTTATATTTCCATATAAAAATTGATTTTTAGTTTGTTTATTTTTCAGTATTAACAAGAATAGAAAAACAAATTATTTCAATTTGCATGACTTGGATTTTCACTGGAAAAATCACTTAAAATAAAGCTGAATTCAAGCATTTTTTACAGCACTTGAATTTCTAGTTTTTCAGTGTCTATTGGGATATTTTGTTATAAAAAAATTATTAATTCCAAATACTTTCCTAACTTTCCTGTACTCCGTTTAATATTAAAATCACTGAAACTTCGTACTACACCTCTTCTTTAGATTGTTGTTATCTAAACAAATGAAAGGTCTCTTACCTTAAATATTTGTTGGGGCAATATTATTTGATAAAAAAGTTGCAATCATTTGGTAAATTTGTCGAGGTAATTGAACTTGGCGGAAACAAAGTAATAATACAAAATTAGAAATCACACTCTCAGAACAATTCCGTTGTGGCAACGGAATTTTTTGCCAACCGAATTGATTCGGTTGCTGCAACCTCGTAATTCGGTTGCAGCAACCGAATTCAGTTGTGGCAACCGAATTAGATTTCAATTCGGTTGAGACAACCGAATTCGATTTCAATTCGGTTGCAACAACCGAATTATCGGTTGCCACAACTGAATTCGGTTGAGGCAACCGAATTACGAGGTTGCAGCAACCGAGCCAATTCGGTTGGAAAAAATTCGGTTGTCACAACGGAATTGTTCTGAGAGTGCAGTCAATCAGTCAATCAAACAAACTACATTTGAGTTAATTCAATGTCTAGAGGTGATAACTTAATTCATACATTATTGATTTTTTATTGACGAATTGTTATAATAATTACGCTTTTTTCAAAACATTTTTGCGAAATATTTATTTTTATCAATTTAAGACCCCTCTGGACTATAAAATATAATAGATAAGAGACTTGTATGTAACCTAAATTTGACGAAGCTTATCTTGACTGGTTTGTAGTAAAAGAATAAAACAATTCCAATGTGTAGTCTAAAAATTTTGTTATCAAATGAAAACAATTTGTCTGTCAATAATTTGTTAACCCTCTGCAGTTGTTTTAGGTATTTATTTATCGTACACTATTCGGTACAGAACTGAAAAACGTAATGTGGTATGGAAAATTTTTGCCCGGGTATATACTAAAAATTCGGTGACTTTTTCACACTCACAAAGTTTGAGGTTTACTATGTTGTTGTTTGTGTAGTAATTGGTAGTTATTGCTTTTGACTGTAATGGCAGTTAAATGTATTAATATTATAATAAACAACTACCAAAATAATATTTTTTACAGTAAATAGTTATTTTTGTTAGTTATTTAACCCTCTAATTAGGCACACAATACGTCGACAGTAAATAAAATAAGAAATAAGTTTAACTTAGCAAATATTTCCAGAAATTCTAAAAACATCATCCCCTGACGATTTCCTTGGGCAAGAATGAAATCCGGATAGGGACATGCCTACAACGGATTATTTTTCACAATTTGTTAAATACGTTTGGGATTTTAGCATATTTAATTCAAATTAATGCAATTAATGTATATCCCGATAAAATAAAATTAAAAAAGACCAAGTCTCTGAAGTTTTTATAAATAATAATCTCAAAATCTAATTGTGAAAAATTTTATCTACAAAAAAATTTCAGCTGCTTGGTGCTGACAGAAACTATTTTTGTTTGTGGGTTTTCTGTAAAAATTCTGAACAACAATTGAAGATACTACGTTAGTCTGAATTCAACATTTTATAGCTTTAGGATTTTTTAATGTATTTAATTTTTATCTTTTCGACATTTTGTCGTTTTAAAATTTTTTTTAGGGGATTTATTTAAAAATTAAAATTATGAACTATCCATGAAAAGGTTTCTTTCGTATAAACAAGAAATTTATTGCGGAAGTGACTGTAAATTAAATATATTATTTCATGAATTCGGATTTATCCCAATAGACTTCTTGCTGTATAGCTAACGGAAATAGTTTCTGCGGTTTTAGAAGATCTTACACTAATAGAAAAATGTCTGTAAAACAATTAGTTAAAAATTATGCTGCAGAAAATAATTGCTAAATAAGCTGATTATTTTTCCTATATATATTAGTAAGATAGAAACAGCAAAAATAAAACAGTTAAATATACAGAATTTTAGTTATATTTGAGTTAAATATTCCTTAATAGAAAATAACAAATTAACCTGTTAAATCAATAAAAAATTTTGCTAAATAATTAGTAGCCTAAAAAATCACAAAAAATTTAAAATTTTCGATGTTTTTTTAGATTTTTTTAAATTCTAATAAGAATCAGGCTTTTTAAAAATAGATGTTTACAATTTTTAAGCAAACATTTCTGTTAATTTAACAGAATAGACTGCTATTTGGACTGAACTAAATTTAGCTTAAAAATAACAAAAATTGTGTGGATGTAACAGTTTGTATTTGCCATTTTTAGTCTACTAATATTTAGCAAAAAAATCTGTTAATTTAACAGTTTTATCTGCAGCATGATTTTTAACCAATTTTTAGTTGCTTTTTCTGCTATTTTTACAGATTTATTTCTACAAGTCTACAAATTGACCTTGTTAGTAGCAAATTACCCTCTATAACAAACTGGGTCATCGCGGTCAGTCTCAATGGTAATAACTCGAAATGAAAGTACACTGTTGTTAAAACAAAACCCTCAAAGGGGTTTGTAACTATAGCTCGGATTTTAATTTGATGGTCTTTTGAAATATGTATCAGTTTTACAATTGCTCGTTATTTGCCTGAGAATTTTTGTGTTAAAAATTGTTGAAATCTGTCCGGTCCTCGGAAATTACCCCAACGAACATTATCCCAATTTCCGAATTAGGGATTACATCCGCAGAACCGCTTGCAAAACGGTCGTAATACTAATGGTTGTTATGACCGTTTATATTTGGATTATGGCCGAAATTATGTATTAAATAGTTTATTTATCCATAAAAAACCGGGGTGGACATACACCAGAGGAGAAAATCCTTAAGCCCGGCCCAAGGTCGGCTATATAAAAACCTTTTATCAACGAAGGACATACCCCAGAGGAGAAACAAAGAAGTCAGTGAACATAAATACTACAGAATTCGGAAATATTAAGGGTATTATGAAGGTTATACTGGGCTTTATTTCTATGTTCTTCTGGAGACTACTACCGAAAATGCTTCGGACTCAACTACACTCTCAGAACAATTCCGTTGTGGCAACGGAATTTTTTGCCAACCGAATTGATTCGGTTGCTGCAACCTCGTAATTCGGTTGCAGCAACCGAATTCAGTTGTGGCAACCGAATTATATTTCAATTCGGTTGCGACAACCGAATTCAATTTCAATTCGGTTGCAACAACCGAATTATCGGTTGCCACAACTGAATTCGGTTGAGGCAACTCAATTACGAGGTTACAGCAACCGAGCCAATTCGGTTGGAAAAAATTCGGTTGTCACAACGGAATTGTTCTGAGAGTGTTCTAGTGTGGGGGTTATATCCGAAACATTTCAGACATTCACCAATCTGTCCACTGGCATAGAAATTGTGAGTAAAAACGTGAGGACACCCAGAAGTTTTCCATAAGAAATGGAACAGATTAGTGCAAACTAACAATATTAATAAAAATTAAAAGACATTATAACTCACAGGTCATTTCATTCACTTTTATCTTTGAACAAGTGCATTCTTCTTGTTCATTCGCGAATTTTTCAATTCCTTATTCACTAAGGACTGCGTTTAAAAATATAGTGCACGCATAAATATTTAAAACATCAGGGGTCTCCCATGGTCCTGGTGAATGGCAACACCGGTTTTTTATGCAACAGATGGCGCTGACTGCTATTTTGTTTTTCTGGCAATACTGTTTCATTTTATTTGGGGAGCAGTGTTGCCCAAAAACTTTTAGCTTATTCCCATTTTAAATGTTTAAATCCCCAATGTTATACCCGATTCATTTCAATTTAAACAAAAAATCTAAAAAAGGAGCTAAGTTAGCATCGCTCTTAAGTTCAGAAAATTATTAAGAAATATGTGAGCAAACTAAATAAAATTGAATATCTTACGAAGAAATATTTACATTTTCACTCGAACTTTAAAGGCCTCAAATCTTTGTTAAAATTATGAAACTAAAAAATTTTATTATACGAAAGACAAATCACAATTAAGCTGAAATGTCACCGTTTCAAAATAAAAGTCGTATATTAAATTTTCTATAGAAAAAATTCTACACAATTTTCACACGAACTTCATTATGGTGGTCTTTTTTCTAAAATTGTAAATCTAGTAAGGTGTAAGTTCTAGGGCTCTTAAACTCTTTTGAACATTAAGTTTGCATAAGTCGAGTTTACACGATTCAGAAGGTACATAAGAGGTTATATGAAAACCCATGGTACTTTTTGAGCCTACACAAAATTTGTTTTTTCTGAGTCCTTTGCATGTAACAATTTCAGTATTTGGAAAATAGAAAATTTTTTGATTAACTATTGAGCTTGGTTGCTTTTCGTTATTTCAAGATTTATAAATATTTGGAGAACATTTCTTCAATAACACTATGCGACAGTCAAAATCGGGATGGGATGAAATCAACGGGGAATGTTATATCGGTCAAAAACAAGTTATACGTGTCCCGGCGTTTCGCTGGGTCAACCCTAGGAATCGAGATATATCTTTTTTTGACATAACTAAAATTAAATTTTTACCGGCAAAACTGTTGAGTATATAGAAAAATGTTATATGAACAGATTAAAGGAATGGTAATTTTTAATTTTTTTAAAATTGTTTAAGCAAAATCGGACTAGTGGTTCTCGAGTTATGTCAAAAAAAAGACCACCAAAGGTCAAATCGATATATCTCGATTCCTAGAGGTGACCCAGCGACACGCCGGGTCACCTCTGCTTGACCCCTACCATTTGTCTCACAGTGTTATTTTAACAAGGGCATGTCCAGGTAAGGATTTTTTTTAGAAACATTTTGTTTAAATTTTAATATTTTAAACCGAATATCAATTTTAAATTCACAGGTTTTTTACAAAAAATAAAATTTCTAAAATTTTCTAGAAAAACGAATTATTTATACCAATAAAACATCCAAACATATGAATTTGGTGTTACAAGTAATGCAAGGGTAAGCGGTTTGATATATTACCAGGTAATATTCCTAGCAATACCCATATACATATTACCAAAGTTTTACTGGGGTACTCTCTTTCCACTTCTGCAAATCGCTTGACACACAAGTTTATATAAAAATTTTATCCACCTTATCTCTAGCATCAGTGTCATAGAAAAAAAAAACTTTTTTTTTTTTTTTTTTTTTTTTTTTATTTATTTAATTTATTTATTTAATTTCTTATAATTCAGTACAAAGATTTAATCTTATATAAAAGCACTGAATAGTAATTATTGGTAAATTTGTCAATGTGCATTCAAAATACATATACATATAATATTTACTAACAAAAATTAATTTATAAAAAAAAAAAATAATGGACAAAAATAATAATAATAATAAATAAAGGAAAAAAAAAAGTAGAAAATAAAAAAAAGTAGAAAATAAAAAAAATTATATTGTTAAACTTCTAAAAATTTGGTCGAAATTTAATTGAAATGTTATTTATAATATTCATATATTAGTTTTTTAAATTGCATTGCGTTGCTAATTATCTGTAAATGGAGTTTGGCCGGTTTGGTTAATTTTTTGTGCATTTCGGTCATTTACCTTCCGAACTTTGCACGTTCCCAGTGTAGAAACGGTAATGACATTTCATTATTTTTTGGACTACCAGTAATGACACCCACTTACCTTCTGTATTATTTTAAAACATATAATAATGAGTTACTGATAATTACTTATTTTTATCATTATTTCAAATAGAAAATAATTTTTTATATTTTTTTTGAAAATTTTTTGAAATCTATTTTTAGACTCAATATTTTTTAAACACTGGTAAGGATATATGTAACCACATATTTTTTGATTTTTGTATGTTGGCGAGTAAGCTTACTTGTGTGCAGCAGGTCAACTGTGTTTTTATCTATTAAATATTACATGTCGATATAGCTCAGATGGTAGAGCTGTTGACTGGCAATCTGATTCCCGCACCAGCAAATTTTATTAAAAAAAAAAAAAATACAATAAAAAATATTTTTTTTTATATAATTTATTTTTTAGAAAATCTATTTTTAGACTCATTCTTTTTGTCAGTACTGGTAAGCACATAGGTAACGATATATTTTTTGATTTTTCGTATGCTGGTGTGTAACGACAACTCATTATTTTTCGCGACATCGCCATATAAAGGTAATAAGAAATGTAATAACAAAAGTAACTAGTTACCATTACCAAGTATGTACGCAGTCAGAAAAATACAAACGGGGAAGTGGTGGCAAAGCACTTTAGCAGGTGGTACAAGTACTGGCAAAAAGTGCTTTTCCATTTCCAAAATGATAACATCATTAGACAAAAGGACCGGCTGTTCAAAAAGCGCCGGAAAAGCACTGGAGGAACAAAATTTTTAAACGTTGGCAAAACGCTGGCAAAACCAATAAATAGGTGGTCTGGAAATATATTTTCCAAAATAAAATTTAAAAGAAGTTCATATGTATTTTTTTTGGTCCTGCCGTGATTTAAACCCAGGCCATCAGATTGGCAGACGATTGCTCTACCCACTGAGCTAACGAGACATATAATATTTGATGGCTAAACACATAAATGAGTGATAATAGCTGGACAACTACTGGCTGTGCCAAAATGCTAGTACTGGCAAACAATTTTTTGTAACTAGTATGCCAGTGTTGGGAGTGCAAAAAAAAAGTTGGTCTTGAAGGAGCTTTTCCACAAACAAAAAAAATTGATTTTATAAAAGAAAAAAAATTTTAAATTAAAAAAAATCTAAAAAAAAAATGTTTGCTTGCAACCGGATTCGAACTCGGAACCTTCTGACTACAAACATTTTTTAACGAAGCGTCAGCATTTTTATAAAATCATTGGTCGACCAGTGAATTGATTTTTGTACGCCTGGTAGCATTGGCTAGGTAGCACTGGATAACCACTGGTTGCAAACCTTGGCATATCACTCTAAGCCAATTCTTTGCCAGTGGTTTTTTTTTATAAACCACCGAAATTTTTGTAAAACAAATACTGGTAAAACGCTTTTTTCAAACGCTGGCAAAGCGTCCCAAATGAGTGTTCTGCCAGTCATTTATTTTTAACACCGTGGTTACCCAGTGGTATGCCGGTGCTTGATTTTTTGTACCACTGGCGATTTCTGACTGGGTAGTTACATAACCACATATCTGGTAATGATTTTCTACACTGGGTTCTTAGGTGAGCTTCCGTCTTGACCTTTCTTATGAAAAACTCCGAGCCGTTGGTTTTCCCAGCCACTTTTTTGCCGGATATTCCGGAATTTTCTTAAAAATACTTTTTTTGACCCTTTTATGGTCAGTAATTCCTTTTTTCATTTAGAGGCTGTTTTTTAGCGATTCGTTAGCAGGGTAAGTTCAGAAAAGTGGGTTGCTAGCCCTCCTTTCTTAGATTGGCGATAGGGCTGCTATCCTTGTGTCCAATCCCACGTTGCAGTCATGCTTCAGCAAACGTTCATTCATCATTTACCTACTTTCCTGAGACGCCAAGTTGTCCGTGGCCATTCAGGTTACATGACTGTGCGCCTTCTCACTCTAGCTAGCTTTCAGCGGGTGCTGGAAATCCATTGCCCGGGAAATACTTGGTTTAGGACCGGAAGTAGTGAGCTGCTTGAACAGTCATACAAAGGAATCATTTCTGGTCACTTCCAAGTGAATGACAGTCAGAAACTTTCCGCACTGCGTGCACCTCTGATGAAAGCGCCCTATGCTCCAATGGGAGTTAGAGGAATATATATGTAATTCCTTTTTTCACTTCACAGTTTTCTAAAAGAATTTAAGTCTTCGTTGTACTTTTTAATCACCCGCGAAACAGTATTTATTGACACTTTTGCTGTCAAGGCACTGTTTTCAAAATTACGATTGGGATTTTTTTCTCATAAATTTTGAAAATGCTTTCAAGCAGTTTTGCTTGGCAGCCATTTTTCAACAAAGTACTTTTTGGATTGAATTTCAAAGCAGATGTGAATCATAAAAATTTTAACATTTTCATATAAATTGTTTTACAAGTGAAAGTGTATGCTCCATATTTTCTGAACGCAGCTCTTAATAGAGAAGTCTATAAACATTTTTGCTAAATATACTAAAAATTATTTTAAAAGGGCCACGAAGAAAAAACTGAAAAAATCTGTTAAATTTAAAATATTTTAGCCATATTTTATTTAATTGTAAATGACAATTTATCCTGCTACAATGAAGAAAATATTTTGCTGAATATCAGTAGACTAAATCATCACAAACAATGCTTGATTTTAAAAGCCTTTTTTAAGACTTTTTTAATGCGAAAAAAATATACCCTGCTGAGAGCAGTCTACTATTTTTTAGCAAATGTTTCTGTTAATTACAGTACGATAGTCTGTAATTTGTATTCACCTAAATATAACTAATATTTTTTAAATCTACCATATCGTTTACTGCTTTTTTTCATTTTAGCAAAATAAATTCTCAATTTTAGTTAACTCAAATACATGTAACTAAAATTTTCTATGTGTAGCAATTATATATTTGCTGAAAGAGTCCACTAAATTCGAGACTCTTTTCTGAAACGCCCCTTTTAGCCAAAGTTTTTTTTTGCCATTTTTACAGGTTTACATTTAGACAGATATATTTTTAGTTGGCAAACGGAAATCAGAAAGAAAAAATTGTTGTTTTTGTTATTAAATATATATACTAGGGTGTCCCTTAAAAATAGATTCGTCATTACACCCCCCAGTTTTATTGGAAATGGTCCCAAATGGAAGAAATTTTTTTTTTTTGGAAAACGTTAACCCATGCCGAAAATTGGACGAAAATGGCCAATTTTGGAAACAAGTGTATTATTATTAAAAATTCAAAAAATTCGAAATTTAGAAAAAAAATATTTTTTATTTCATTTATTCATTTAATTTAGTCAAAATGATTCAGATATGGAATTTTGACTTCATCGAATAGCATTAACCCACTTTAGCCTGGAATCCAAAATGACCCACGAATTTGATAAAAATGCAAAAACGTGTTTTTTTTAAATTAATTTTAAAGATTTTTTAAAATGCCTCATTTGGAGATGTCGATTGCTATTTGTACCACAGTTGTGTCAGTTGTCGTCAGTTGTGTTAAAAATGTTGTAGTAAAATTTGTCAGTCAATTTTACGAAATTGTTAGTTATTTTTAATTCATTTGTTAGTTATTTGCCAACAGCTAAAAATAATAACTTAAATTTTTAGCAATTATAAAGATAAATATCTCTTTCACCTTTCCAACAGCAAGTAGTATTGTTTTAACAGCAGTTTTCGAAATATTCTACGGACAAACTTTTTGAGTGTAAACTATAATAAATCTGGGGCCTATTCCTTTAAATCCAACAATACTACTTTGTTATTAATGTTATATATAATTATTTTTTTTTGGTTTTGTAGAGATTAAAATGTTTTATTTTAAGCAACACTTACGGTCAATGCCCCACAAAAACAAAACTTAATAAATAATGAAAAAAACAAATATATTTTGCTAAAAAAAAACACAACATACTCTTACCCAAATACCTACACTTCCCCCTTTTCATATACACTTCTCTCCAAAATAAAATAATAATGAACTGCTAAAGCAGTTTGTTTCATTTTTTTATATAAATATTTTCTACAAAAGATCTTCTTCTGGTTTTTAGAACAAAGCCGTAAAAAATCAACAAACATGCAGCAGAAAAAAACAAAAATTGCACAAACATGAAAGATTATGTGCACCATACGAGGTACAATATATAGAAAAGTACTTTATATTTGTAAAGCTTTAGCTTTACTATATTATCAAATGGGCCCACTGGTAAGCAGAAGAGGCATAACAAGAAGAAACACAAAATAATATCATCATCTTCCAGAAATAACGGCAGCAGCAGCAAAAGGGGTCTTTGAATAATATTCACAAAAAATACAGCCCAAAAAAGTACGATCATTTCGTGAAGAAGCAAAAAATTAAGAAACCAACACCAAAAAAACTACAAACCCAAAATGGTTTCTTCACTACAAAATATAAAAAACATCATATATTATACTCCAAAAATATCAAATAGCAAATTTTTCATGCGTTCTTTGTAAAGAAATAAAACTCAAAAACTGCACATGATACATGCGAATTTTTTACAAAAATTCATATACAATTTTCTGATTTGCTTGAAAAGTATCCGTAATTTCTAACTTTTATTGCTTGCCTTAGTTTTCTGTCATTCCTGACATTATTGATACTCATTTCATTTCATTTTTATTTATAAAAGTCTATGGATTACATATGATCCTTACAGACTATTCGCTTAAACAAACTTAAATATAAGTATTAAATTAAACTATCTAGAAGTATTTTAAACTTCTCTTCAGATGATGATAATTTTGACCGAGATCAATTTTTAGTCTTTAAACATCAGTCGCATTTTTGTCGAGGAGTTTAAGCGAAAAATTATTAGCAATCAGACAATGGATGCTATTAATAAATGCTTGTACACTTACAATAAGTTTGTCGGTAAAATGTACAGAAAATGAGCTATTTATATTTAATATAACTAAAGATGTAGTTATTTTTAACTGTTCATAAATAACAAACAAATTTATTTAAAATAACTAAAAATGCGTAAAAATAACTGACAAACCGAACAAAATCCGAAACTGTAACCGGTTAGAAAAAACGATTTTTCGAATAAACGGAAAAGGCAGGTTTTCTAATAACTACTCTAAGATTACTGTTTTCTTACCGTTAATTTTTTTTGAAATTATAGAAATATTCTATAATAAAAAAAACATTTTTTTCTTTCGATTTCGAAAAAGATCTTTAATTCTTCATCCATCTTAAAATTTGAAATCAAAATTTCACACGGTTCACCAGTTATTACAATACGTTGTTATAGGTATATTGGAGATATAATTTGTAGTGTGTTTGTCTACATATTTCAGATTGAGAAATAAAAAAATATAAAAAATCAATATTTCAAATAAATGAATAGATATTTATTTTTGTCGAATCTGTATGTAAAATTGCAAGATTTGTTTTTAACTGAATGTTCTTTTGTTTTTACAAATTTTTCAATCGTATAAACAACATTAAAAAAAAAAATAACAAAAACAGTTTAAATGAAAATTAAGTGACCCATTTTCATAAGAAATTCAATTTTCATAAGAAATTCTGTTTTAAAGCTTCTGTCTATATATGGTACTTGTATTCCATTTAAGGCCACATATACATAGGAGGCACAGATAGAAAGAAGATCAAATGGAGTAAGCTACTTCTTGCACCTTTGAAAAAAATCTACACACTTAAATGCTTCTTCTGACACTTCAAATAATTGCTTATTTCAATGGAAATTACACTAAATTGTCATTCCCAGAATATCACAAGTTTTCAATACCTCAATATCGATACAGGTCATTTGAACAGATGACACTATGGATCAACATACAACATTGAGTACTACGTGCATAAAATCGTGTCATTTATGTTCTGACACACATTAAGTGTGTCATTCATATTCTGCCACTTGGCCTACGATCGAAGAAAAACGAATGACAAAAGTTGAAGTCATCTGCGAAAGAGTATATGTGACCTTCTCCGAGAAAAGGGACCTAGTGTGTCAAAAACGGGTTTCGATAAAAATGAGAAAAAGTTAAATTAAAAATAAAATTTTAATGTTTTTCTCATTTTTATCGAAACCTAGTGTGTCAGGTCCTTTTTCTTGGAGAAGGTCACATCTAGGGTTGAGAGTTTGATCAAAAAGCTTATTAACGAAAGTGAGAAAAAAAACCTCTGAATTCAGCAGAACAACTCATATAGATCGATCTCTGAGAAAGCTGTAAATATATCGAGAGAAGTCAACAAAAGCAATTAGCTTTAATAAAGGGTGCTTTCTGAAGCCCGATAGAACTTAATAAAATTGGATCTAAAAAATTAAGTTTTTTTTAAAGGGAAAATAGGTGTTACGAAATAACCCTCAATGTAACAAAGGCTGAAAATAAGTTTCATAATGAAATAACCCCCTTTGTTGGAATTTGAAATTGGTTTTTGATCGTGTTTCGCAGAGCGATTTCATCTGAAATCGAAATTTCTCTGTTGAAATCCATAATATTCGCTTTTTATACATTATTATGATAATAAAAACCGCGCGATTTATTTTAACAAAATCAAATTTTTGTCCAAAGCACATTTTTAAACTTGTTTCTTACGTACTTAAATAATTGATGGCGCCCTATAATTTAACTTTTTTTTTAACAATATGAAATAACCACCAAAAATGGAGTAACCCCCCAAAAAATGAAAAGGCAATAATGTTCAAACTGTTTTAATTTTATTTCATTGGGGATTTTTTCATAATAAAATAATCTCTATATTTAAAGATTAAATAAACCCCCAAAAATTAAATAACCGTCAAACATTTTTACGGCATTTCTTGGATGTTATTTAATTTTTCCCTTTGGGGGTACATGTACATCTGCAATGATACTTTTAGGAGAAATTTTCCAAATTTTAAAAATTTTTAAAAAAGGAATTTTAAAAGACAATTAAAATTAAGGTGGCACGCGAGAAATTTTCCAAAAAAAAATTTTTACGTTTCTGGCACATAGCGAAAAAAGTCTTGCACCCCTGAGCTAGGTGATATTTATTATCATATATGACAATCACTTGTGATACGAAAACGATAGATTTTTTGTTCTAAAATCTACGTTTTCTACCGATAGCGTTATTCCAAGAAATTATGATACCGTTTTCGCTATCGAAATTCCCTGGAATAGCGATCGTAAAATCGCCAAAGTCCAGTCTTGTATCGAAAAACTATCGTTATAGCCAGCAATACCGATATCGAAAATGACATCGTTAATGAAAACATAATCTATGATAAACGTAATAACGATTCTTACATTTGGAAAAAGGGCTTAAAACTGACGAATCACTCGATATTCTACTATAATGGGATTTTATTAATTTTTTATATAAAAAATTATGCATAATGTAACAATTTGACAGCAAATATTTAAAAAATATCGTACAGCTTAAAAATTTATACAATATATAAATTGTATAGAAATTAATAATGTTTTGCAAATTTACTGCATAAATACACAAAGGCAGCACTCACATTTTTGAATTAGAATGAATGTTCTTTTTCTTGCCAATCCAATCTGTTAAGAGAAATAATAAAAACAAATTAATTAGTTATGCAACAAGTGAATGTGCAAATAAATAGATAAAATTGTCCTCACCATTTAATAAATTGCTGGACTAAAACTTCAAAATCCAAAAAAGCCTTACTTCTTTTTGAAAAATAAATATTTATATACATGAAAATTGCTTGAAGTTTTCTTCAAAACAAAATAAATTTTAAAACGTATTGTCGAAATAATCGTATCGAAAATGATATCATTATCTTACTGGAATATAATATCGTTTTCTTGAGTAATTAGTGATAGCGTTTTCGCTTCTATATCGTTCTTTGGTTTATTGGGTTGTTATTCATTTCAAGGTCGAGAATTCAATTTCAATATTTTCAGAAAACATTTTTTATTCCTAATAGAAGTTATAAAATTATATATGAAAAATATTAAAAATTTTACTGTGTCAATAGAGCCGAAGTAAAACGGTAAAATCCAAAGAAGAGATGGCAGAACATCTGATACTGCATTAGCATAAGTTCTAGTTTCTGTTATACAACTGTTCTACTTAACCAATAGGTTCTTTTCCTTCAAACTCGAACAGGTTGCTTTAAACAGTTACTAGAACCAGTTCAAGAACTGTTTATTAGACAGTGGATCTTTACATTCTGACTTTCAGGAACTGGTTCTTAACCTGTTCTATGGAACCGGTGGTAAAAGAACTAGTTCTGAAATAAATTCAGAGGTAAGCAGATCCAAAAATTTTGCTGGGAGCATTCTTTCTGGCAATATGAAAAAAGTAAAATTAAAAAATAAAATCAGAACTAGTTTAGAATTTTTAGTATAATAAAGAACTCGATTTATTTTTAAATTTACTTAATTTTAATTTTTTTATTTATCATTTTGAGACTTAATTTTTTTCCCTAGATCATAAATTAATATCACTTTCTGTTTAAATTATTTTCAAATCAAAGAAAGATGATACAATTTTTACAAGTAAAAATCGAATTCTTTCAAATATATTTTTATTCTTTGTAATTTACTTGTAAAAATTGTATCATCTTTCTTTGATTTGAAAATAATTTAAACAGAAAGTGATATTAATTTATGATCTAGAGTCAAACTAAAAAGAACATTCATTTACTTAAAAATAAGAGATCAACTAAATATTCCCCCATTCATCTTAATTTTTTCCTCTTGCAAAAATTTGCATACTTTCTGCACATATTATTTTTTGTGCTTTATTTAAGGCATTTTAAGTCATCCATCCATTCATTAGCTTTAAAAGAAAGTTCGGTTCATTTTTTTTCGGTTACAAAAAAAATCATGTATGTCATAAACACACAAAAAAAAAAAACAAAAACAAGTACTGAAAAGAAACCACAAAATATTTGAAACGAAACCTTGCTTAGACGAGTTTAAAAATTCTTTCATTAAAAATTGCAGTTTTTTAATGCATTATAGATTTAAATGTCATAACAAAGTAAATTTTGCAGTAACATTTTGAAAAATAAAAAAGAACAGTCGATTATAGTGATAGGGGTGGGTACAGGGAATGTTCGAAAAAGCTATACCGTTAATTAATAATTATGCAAGTTCAATTAATTTGTCAGAAGAGGTCAAAAATGGGTTAGACAAATTAGAAGAATGCTTTAAGCGCTTGGTCACCAATTTTATTTTAAAAAAAATAAATGCCAGCTGGATCTGATTTTTATATTTGATTTATGAGACGTTAAAGAAGCAGTATAAAAATGCCACATTTTTATATAGGTCTGTCAACTTACCTCAGAATAATCAAAGCTTATTTGATTACCTAACACTAGTTATGACTGTGAAATTTACATGACGTCAATACTGGTTAGTGTTCCAGTAATATTATAAGTGAGTTACCCACCCTTAAAGTTTACAAAATAGAGGAAAACAAAATTAAAGAAATATTTTTTCTATTTAACCCATTAACGCATGAAGTTCACTGGCAAATTTTTGAAAATTCTTTTCCTGTGTTACAAAACAAATGAAAAATTTAAATTGCGCATGTCGACTCTACACCACAGTACGATTTAGGTCACATCCCGGAATGCTAATAGAATTCCGGGAAGGTGCGATAAATATAGTGAATTATATAATTAGATGTAAAAAGGACGATTTATGTTAAGCATTTTTGACCCTTTACCGCATATTGCAGGGTATACAGTAATTCTATGAAAGCGAAATTAAAATATTTAAACTCCTATTTCTCCGATATTGGAACAGATCGGGGCTCAGGACTATATGCTATCTTTTCTATAGAAAACAACCATGAGAAACTTAGCCAGAGATGCATCCTTTTTTTTTGCCAAGAATGAGAACTTTGAATCAAGGAATGAAATCGCTTAAAATTGGTTTGCTTTTGCTACACCATTAAAGAGAAATTATTCAAGCGCAGATATGACCTCTCAGGGGCTACTATTCTGAAAGACAGACTGATTTTAACTATTTCCAATAACAATTATCCTTGGTACAATCATAGAAATAAATCTGTAAAAATAGAAGAAAAACCATCTAAAAATTAGTTAAAAATTATGTTGCAGAAAAAACTGTTTTACTAAAAACTAATTAATAATAAAATAAGAACAGTAAAAATAAAACTGTTAAATCTACAGAATTTTGGTTATATTTAAGTTAAATTTTAGTTAGTTGAAAATGACAAATTGTATTGTAAAATTTGTAGAAAATTTTGCTAAATATTAGTAGAATAAAAATTGCAAACACAAACTGTTATATCCCCGTGTAAGAAAGATCAGATCTGGCCAGATCTCAGTAGATCGTACCAGATCTAATTAGATCTCAAAATTGGGGACAAATTTGAGATATAATTAGATCTGATCAGATCTGGGCATATCTGGCGCAATTGTCCAGATCACTTTAGATTTGAACAGATTTGGCACTAGATCTGATCAGATCTTGCCATAAGGTATTATCACATATGCCATATCTGATCATATTTGATCAGATATGGCATATGGGATCTGCCATATCTGATCAGATCTAAACTTTTTTACACGTGTCTACAAAATTTTTGTTATTTTTAAGCTAAATTTAGTTGAACGCAAATAGCAGTCTATAATGCTAAAATCAGCAGAAATATTTGCTAAAAGAATTGTAAACTGCTGTTTTCAAAAGGCTCGATTTTTATTTGCATTTAAAAAAAAAATCAAAAATTTAAAATTTATTTGTGATTTTTTAGGCTATTAGTTATTTAGCAAAATTTTTTGCTGATTTTAACAGGTTAAGTTGCTATTTTCTATTAACAAAAATTTTACTCAAATATAACTAAAATTCTGTATATTTAACAGATTTATTTTACGCTGTTCCTATCTTAGTAATATATAGCAAAAATAATCCACTAATTTTATTAGTTTCTGCTGCAGCATCATTTTTAACTAATTTTTAGTAGTTTTAACTAAATTTTTTACAGAATTTTTTCCACTAGTGTTCAAAACAAATAAACAAACAACAAAACAAACAAGTTTGTCCAATGCTCTTTTGAATTATGACCTGTAGTTTGCTTACAAATATCGTATAGTTTACATTAAAAGACGAATGAGCTGACATTGCTAAATAGATTCAGCAAGTGATTCTAAGTCGATTTTGGGTGGTTCCAAATATCGGCGCAAGCTAAATAGCGTGGTGTAAACTCTAATTAATTTTCGTTTAAATTTACCCAACTGGAAACTGGACTTCTACTATAAATATGGTAAATTTACTGTCTGTGAAAATTATATCCATGATGTATAAGTTAATTATACACAAAGTATGTAAACTTACATTGAAAGTGCATAAAAAAAAATTGAAAAATTTGTGTAATTTTACCATTTTTGTGCGTAAATTTAGCAAATAAAATATGTAATGCCTCCTTAAGCCTTAAATTCGGAGCACTTTTCCTAAAGAACACCTTATTATGAGAAATTCTTCTATAGAAAAAACTATTTCTTGTTCTTTTTTCTATAGAAAAGCCACCAGATTCATAAGATTTTTTCTTTAGAAAAAACCTTAAATTGTGAGAAATTTCTGCTTTGGAAATATCTCAGATTCAGCATACATTTTGCTACACCAAAAATTTTTAGAAAGTGAGGAATATTCTGTGGAAAAAATTACTCAAAATTCAAGGGGTTTTCTGTAAAAAGAGTTGTTTTATAGGAAAAATCCTCAGTATCCGGAAAATTCTCTCAGAATTGGAGCGGTTTTCACTAAAAAAAGGCCCCAGCATCTTAGGATTTTTTCTATAGAAACAAATCCTCAGGGTCATCTGAGGTTTTTCGAATAAAAATGGCAGAGTTTTCTGTAGGAAAAAGTCCTCAGAATCTAACCATTTTTATATGAGAAAAAGTTCGTAGAATCTGAGGGTTGTTTAGAGGAAAATGTCATCAGAATCTCAGGTTTTGTGTTCCTAAAAGTTCTCAGAATCTCAGAGTTTTCCTACACTCAAAATAATACGTCTGTTGGCTGGATAGAAAAATTTGTTACTTTAACAAAATTTATTCCTATTTTTTAGCTTAAAATTAAATTTGTTAATTTAAACAAATTCTTTTGTTAAATTTAACAAATCTAAATTTAAGTAAAAATTTGTAAAACTACAGTTTTATCTGTAATTATACTGACTCGTAGAATTTAGAATTTTAGGCCTCCCCGGGGCCCAGTCCAAATCATGTGAAGGCATATAAGAACACTCCAGTGGAGCAAACATTTTGTCCGTTATGCTCTATCTCGCTTAGTTTTCGAGATATTGGACATTTTATGAAGTGGAAAATTTTTATTAAAAATTTTCGAGGTTCAAGGCCCAGCCCAGGTCAATTTTTGTATAGAGATACCCCTTTCGCTAGGGTATTGTACGGTTAGGGGTAGTCGAAATTTTCATTAATTTTGCTCTATCTATCATAGTTTTCGAGATATGGACCATTTTAAAAAATCGGTAGGGAAAGCAACTAGCGGCATCTTTAAAACTTCGGATACATTGGGGGCGCCATCTAACAGTAACATGAAAATATATTTTAACAATAAATTTTGTAAAATTTAACGAATGGCTTCTTAAAAATTTGTTTTAAATAATTTTGAAAATTAACACTTAAAATTAGTTGAAATACTGAGGATTTTTAGTATTGTGTTAAATGAAGATAATTAAAATCTTTGCTTAAATCAGTGTTTCAACTAAAAATTTGTTAAAAATTAGTCAAGTCGATTTGAAACCGGTGTGACAGATTTTTCTACTGACGTGTTATTTTAAGTGTATAGAAAACTCCTAAAAATCTGAGGTATATATTTTCTGATGATTTTTTTCTGCTTCGATATCTTCCACCTCTTATTGATAGCTTAAAAGCCCGGGTGGCTTTAAAGCCTTATACTTCGTTATAAAAAAAGTTAGTACAAAAGTCTGTTAAATGCGTTCTGATTAAATTGAACTACATTTTCTGTTATTTTCTCTAAAAAAGTCCGTACAAATAGGTAAAAATTCTGCTAAAATAACAGGAAATAGTACATGTATTTGCGCCAGCAATATTTTTACCTATTTGTACGGACTTTTTTTTTATGAGGGTAGTTTTAAATATCGGAATACATTAAGAAGAAATTTGTATTCTTTCTTTTAACAAATTTATTGACCTTTTTGTAGAATAACTTTTAATGTAAAGTTTCAGATTTCGGGCTTAAAATTCGGGCTCTACAACTGAGCTATTCTTTGATATGAATGATGACTGCCATAAAAAACCACTTTCTCAATAAAAGTACTTATTAAACAAGTGAAAACGGTGCAATGCAATTCAACATTCTAGTCCTTTTTTCACAAGTACATAAAAAGTAACTTTTCTTAATATTTTATTGATTTTTAAAAATTAACAAAATAGTGAAAAAAAAAATTAAATATCAGTACCACCAGGATTCGAAGCCGCTATTATCTGTTTGCAAATAAACTGTATCAAAATCACTTCTTGGGACCACTTTTAGAGCAATAATTTTTTAGAATGGTTCTATGGATGTTCTTCAGAATTACTTCTAAAAGAGCTATAAAAAAATGTACTAAGCCGAGTAAAAAAGAGTATATATAACATATATTTTTTAATATTAAAATATATGATAATATAAAATATTGTGTGCGACCTTATATATTTTTATATGGTGATATATTAGAAATTTTTTTAGAAATTTTCTCATATGTAATCATATTAAATCATATATCAGTATTTGCTTTATTGCAAATTGTATATATAGGAATATATTATTGATAAAACCGTTCAAAATTGTATATATAAATAGATACGAAAAATATTTTTAATTTTATTTTTTTTATAACAATATCGTCGGCTTGCCTGCAAGTAGTGTCATGTGTTCTTTAACAGGTTTTCAGAAGGGCGAAAAAACTGGTTTATATTATCCTTTTAATATATTTCCTTGACATCATATGCCTTAATAATGATTGTAATAAATAAGGTCGTGAATCATTAGGGCATATGATGTCAATAAAATATCTTAAAAGGATAATATAAATCAGTTTTTTCGCTCTCCTGAAAACCTGTTAAAACCAAAAACAGCACTTCTTGCAGGCAAGCCGACGATATATTAGTTAATATCAGACCCAGAGATTAACTAATATATTCGAGATTAATGTAATATTTGATCAAAAACAATTTTTTATATGCTTTACTCAATTTTTTCATTAAATTAATGTTTTCTGAGCTTTTTTACTTCTAAAAGTTTTTTTTTTTAATTTAAAAAATCCAATTTAAAAAAAATTAACATTTAAAATCATGGCCCGGCTCGTAATGGGTTCATAAGTCTTGGCATGTTGCATATCATGGGAAAGGTATTTCAAGTACATCCCCAACGATATATATATTTTGTTCTGGTCCGATAAGTTTTGATTGGTATTTCTCCACTCAAAATCCAAAGAAAATTCCCATATTTGATAAAAAATTATCTAGTCTTTAAAGAATAACAGATTTATACATTAACGTCTTTAATAGTTACTCATTATCAACAGTAGCCCTCGGCTGACAGTCAGGCATGTGATGAATATCGAAAACGATCTGATTTTCAATGGTAAATATTTTAGGATCTGTACAATACACATTTATATTTTATTTCCTAATTTAGATGTCCGGCGTCAAAAGAAAAAACGATAAATAATAATTTGAAGCCAATTTGATTTTCGCGAAACAAATTACTCTAGATTGAAAAACTATTCGTTTTCGATTTTCATTACACCCCTGAGTGTGTAGGACCCGAAATCCTCCAATTCAAAAATTTTTTTTATCATTTAAATTTAATCATATCGTATTGGATTAACTTATATCCAATTTTATCGGGACAAAATTCGGATATAAGTTTATCATTTGATATAACTTTGTATCCTTGTAAATACAATTATATCCAATATGATACAATTTAATATAACCATTTTTCGGATGAAATTATATCCAGTTACATATTGCAAATATATCCATTCACATATAATTTTATATACACTTTTTTACTCGGGAACTGATACCTTGGAATAAATGAAAGAAATAATTTTTTGAAATTGTTCAGAATTACTTATAAAAATAGTTAAAATATCTTGTAAAGCATGACTTACAATTTTTTTTGTTGGGTGGTAGTTTTAAATATCGAAATGTATTTAGAAGAAAATCGAAATCATTTTGCTCAAAATTTCCTTCACAAATGAATTAAATTGAATAATTATTTGATTTCATTGCCATTGCATTCATGGGAATTGTAATAAAATTATTTTCTTTAGAATTATTTTAATTTAACGATAACGATTTATGAATTTAATTTTATTGATCAGTGACAATGGCTTTTAATTTTTTTTTTCAAAAAAAACTTAAAAATTGATAAAAATTTACTTAATAAAAAAACATGTTCAAATCGATGAATATCACTTTAATCCAGGCTCGCTCCATTCCACTTGGTTCCCCGTTTTATTGTTTTAATTCCAATCGTTCCCGTTCCACTCCACTCGTTCTCCATTCTATTCCATTTCGTTTCCCAATTTAAGTGTACAAAAACCACTCGTTATCCGTACCATTCCATTTCGTTGCCATTATCTTAGGTTGTATTTCCACTTGTTCCCCGTACCATTATATTTCGTTCATTTCGTTTAATTTTTCTAGTGTCTTAATTTCACTCGATCCCCTTTCCATTCCATTTTATATCTTAATTTCAGTATTTCAATTATACTCGATAAAAAAAATCGAAACCTTAAAATGGTAGGTACGTTAAATTCTCATATTTTTTTGCGGGTTTTTTCAATGATGATTTTTACTTTACTTGATGACTTGTGGTGAATATAAAAATTACCGTTTTGTTTTTAATTTGAGGTGTTAAGGCATAACTTGAGTTTAATATAAATAAAGTTTAAAAATTTTTGAGGAAGATGATTTACCGTTTTTATAAAACAAAAATTTGTTTACCATAACTGATCCTTTATTTAACCAAAAGCAAAGATTAATATAAAAGTACTATGCCAAACATTTTTAAGATCCTTTTAAACAGATGTTATACACAGTAGCTACAAAAAAATTAAAAAAAGTGTCATAAAAAGAGAATAAACCAGTAACTATAAAAAAACAGGTGCATTTTTTTTTATTTTGGTAAAACTTGATTTTACCCTTGACAACAAACGAGACGAAATAATTGCCATATTAAAACTATAATATCTTGTAATCCTTATAAATAATATAGTGCAATAGTATTTTTTGCAATGCGAACTAAATAATCGCAACTGTAACTAAAAGCATAATATGCCGCATTTAGTAGTAAAGTAAAAATTAACAAATTAAACTTTAATAATTTTTTAATTATAATTATTTTATATTTACGGTAATTTTTTTAACAATTAATTAATTTCCACTAGCTGCTAAACACTCTGTTGTTATAAATTGAGAAAGTTTTATAAGCTCGTATAATAATTTTTTACTAAATACATACATTAGGGTGCCCAGATTTTTTTTTTTAATTTTCAAATCTTACCCCTCAAATACGGTCCATTTAGTGAAATAATTGTTTGGCAATTGTATTAGATTTTTTAAAAAATCTTTAGATGTCGCGACAGCACGTTTTTGGAATTTTGAATTTTTTTATGCCTTATTTATGTTCCTTTTGGTAAGATATATCTATTGACAATTTTCTTGGATTTTAAAAAAATTAATAAGTCGCGCAATCGCGTGTAATTTTTTTTAACTAAGGTTTCTAAGGTTAACGCGAATGCGCGACTACTGAATAATTTTTTTTTAATCTAAGAAAATTAAAAATTTTTAAAAGCTTTAAATTATTATTTTGAAAATATTATTAAGTAAAATTTTTTTTATGAAGGTATGTATAGTTGATCTTTTTTTGAAAAATGCGCAATACTGCGACCTCCAAATTATTAAAAAAAAATTTTTTTTAAAGAAAATTGGCAAAATTTTATTTCATTAAAGGGAGGGGTAACGAAATATATATTTAAATTAAAAATACCGTTGTCGTGCCCTCTAAATAATTTTTTAAAATTCCAAAAAAATTGTAAATTTTTTTTATTAAAAAAACATATTTGAGGGGAAAGGTTTGACAAAATAAAAACTTTACTTTTTTATCTAAGTAGCTTAAATCATTCACAATAGAGCTATTTATGTGTTGTGTGTTTTGATCTATCTCTAGCGGTTTTCTCTCGCGTGTAAATGTGCCTTTATTCATATCGCTACGCCCTCCTTCGGTGTTTTTTTTAGCACTTAACCTCACCGATGTAAATTAACAGTGAACTAAAAATGCTTCAACGAGTTCGGCCAATCTCCCCCATTCAGATATCGCTCAACAATTATTTTAAGATTTATCAGCTCGAGCAATTACAGCCCTTGATTTTTCACCAGGTTTCACCACCTTTTACCTCTTCCCTATCCCATTTCCGAAGAAATCAACACAATAATGAATAGGAAGAATTTCCTGAGTGTTGCTTCTCTCTCTAGTTTCTTTTTTTTAATAAAGTATATTATAATTAAATAAATAGTTGCATTTTAACTAATAATGTTGGTAAACCAAAACACTTAAAATACTGACAATAGCAGTGGTAGATAGTTGCATCAACAGTTACTATTTACTGCTACTAACAGTGTTTAATCGCATTTAGCAGCATTTTACTTGTAATTCAATATTAAATAGTTTGAAATTTTTTAAAATGTTCTCAAACTCTATTATTCTATTTTCCCGTGTAGTATTTATTACATGTTTTCTATTATAAAATATTATGCGTTTGTTTGGTTGCAATTTTATATAGAGATAATTACAGGCAATCTAAATTAATGCTGTAAATGCTGTTTTATTTTGTTAATAGATTTTTTTTGCTTTTGAGTTTTAAATACATACATATTTTATTTATAATCAATTGTAAAGTTTATTTTATATTTAAAACCTAACACTAGATTCAATTTCTATTTAATGGTATAAAAGTTTTTTTTTCATATGAAAAAACAAACAAAATTATGTATGAATAAACATTAAGTAGTCCTTTATTTTCATATTAAGTAGTACGTATAAAATTTCTAAAGTTTTTTGTTAGTTATGTTTAAAAAGGATTTTGTTAATGCTCATTATTAATAATTTAAATTAAATTACATAGTAAAGTTTATTGTTGTTCTGTATAAATTTACATGAGATGTTCATTGTGCGATTCAAGATCATGATACCTTTTCTAAATGAATAAATAAATATATAACTTTTATTGGTAATCATGTAGGGTACTGAGAAAAAGTACCCTAGCATGAACTTCCGAGCCCTACTAAAAACTTGTTGCCGTTGAATGGAGAACAAGATTAACCAAATATCTTTGCGAATAAACAATTTTGCAAGAAAATGGCATGGGTTTGTTAACGTTTATTTGTACAAATTTTTATGTAAATGCCCATTTTTATGCACATTTTTGTATAAATGTGTATCTTTTGCATATTTGCTTAAAAGCATTAAGCAATTTTTTCGATATTTTAGTAACAATTGTTTCTTTTTGCAAAATTTATATTTCTGCACAGAAATGTATGGAATGGAGAAATAGGATCAAAAACACACAAATGGAAATTGTTTTTTTTACGAGGTTTCTCAATTTGGGGAATCATAGGGCTGTTCTAAGGAGGTCTGTGACGTCCATAGTTAAAACGTTAGCTCGAATAAACTTTACCTCCATTTACACCAAATTTCATTACAATCGGCCTAGGAGATAAGAAACGTCAGATTTGTCTTCAACATTTTTCCAAAATCCCCTACTGTGCATTGTTACAGGGAGTGTTTGAGTTGACTTTCCTTGTTTTCTTAGTAGTTTATTCTAATATTAATTTCGACTGTGCTACACAGAAAAAAATAATTCATATATACGAGGGTACTATTTATATTTCGGGAACTGGCAACACTAACGCCAATAGCTAAAATCTGGCAACACCATAATAAAATTCGACATTTTTCAGCATAAATTTACTCACAAGGTTTTGATGTACAAGTGCTATATGTTTTGTTTACAATGACTTATGAAAATCAATTTGGCGAAAAAATGGAAATTTCAAGAGAAGGTTTTCGATATATTATTTTTCACAACTTTCGACGTGGATTATCTCAACAAGAAAGTGTCTATAAACTCAGTTCTTTATAGGGCGATAAATCACCATCAAAAACCACAGTATATCGCTGGTATAGTGAATTCAATCGTGGTCGTAGTTCGCTCGCCTACGAATTCCGTGAAGGTCGTCCAAAATCGGTTGTTGTGCCACATAACATCGATGCAGTGCGTCAACTAATATTGCAAGATCGTCGTGTGACATATCGTCAGATAGAGGCATCCTTGCGCATTAGTTACACTTCAATACATTCGATTTTGCATGACCAGTTAGTTAAAAAAAAAAAATTTGCTCTAGTTGGATACCCCATAATTAATCAATCGTTCAAAAAAAGGCTCGCGTCGATTGGTGTAAGGGAATTATTAAAAATAATTTATTTGCTGAAAATTTAAATATAGAAACTGTGTAGAGTTGTTTTTTTAATTATCATTTCCGTTGTCTGCAATACATCCAGACAAGATGCGACATCTTGTCTATCTGGTTGTCGTCCATGCTATAATTGCGGTTATCAGCACAATTTTTATAGAAAAATAAATTAGTAAAACATTAGTTCAAAATTAGTTTTGTGATAAAAAAATATAACTAAATCTTTTGCTGAAAACGGAATTTCAGCAAAAAAATTGCTGAAACTTGATATAAAGGGTTCTTCAATAAGAGCGCTACAAAAGTTTTTTTTAAATAAAACAAAAACGGTTTGGGATATCAATGAAATTCTTTATTCCTGTGAAAGTACGTTCGATGCCATTATGGCCACCACGGGCACGCTTGCAGAAGTCCAGACGCTGAACCCAATTTTCGATGGTTTTCAAGCATAAATCGGCCGATATTCGTACGAAGTTCATCAATCGTCGCTGGCTTGTTGGCATAGACCATAGATTTGACGTAGCCCCACAGGAAATAGTCCAACGGCGTCAAATCGCACGTCCGAGGCGGCCAATCGACTGGACCATTTCGTGAGATAACACGTTCTCCAAACTTGGTTTGCAATAAATTGATTGTGACATTCGCTGTGTGGCTTGTGGCGCCGTCCTGTTGGAACCACATGTCCTCCAAGTCAATATCATCCAATTGGGGCCAAAAATATTCGGTTATCATTGAACGGAAGCGATTCCCATTCACAGTAACGTGCCGGTCTTGATCATCACGGAAGAAGTACGGCCCAATGACGCCGCCGGCCCATAAACCGCACCAAACCGTAATTTTTTCGGGATGCAATGATGACTCATGGAGTATGTGTAGATTGCTGTCTGACCAATAACGCATAATTTGTTTATTGACGAAGCCATTCATTATGACGACCATAAATTGGACGTAGCGCTTTTAACGTTGAGGCCACTGACTCCGAATTTCGGTAGTAAATTTTAATAATTTCGACTCGTTGTTGGATCGTATATCTTTCTATCATGAAATGGCAAACCTTACTGAAGAGAAATGTCAAAAGAGCGGCAAGAAATATGGCGTCGTTTGCTGTCCCTGTCTTTCTACTTTTGTAGCGTCTCTGTTGAAAAACCCTTTACAAGACGTTTTACTAATTTTTCTACTAACTTATTTTTTTGAGTGTATTAAATCGTGACAGGTGACGAATCAATCGAAAGCAATCGACCGTGTGGGTATTCCTAGACGAGCGAAATCCAACAAAAGTTGTTCGTGGAGAAGCACAGCGAAGCAAATGGTAGCCTGTTTCTTCTGCCGAATGGGTAATGTGGCCACTGTTCCACTTGAGCAACGTGGGAGGGTCAATTATGAGTGGTACCCGACCATTTGTTTGCAGTAAGTCTTCGGAGAAATTCGTAAAACCAAAAGTTTATTTAATTGATCATCAAGGGGAATATCTTGAAAAACGATAAAGCCATTTTGATTTAAAAATGTTTGTTATTATTTGCTATTTAAGAAATATAAATAGTACCCCTTACAAATATATCCAATAAGATACACTCTTGTATAAAAATATGTAATTATATGTGGCATATGTGGATGGCATTCCAGCACTGGTACTGAAACAGTGCTCTTCGTCGCTTTCGCGTCCACTGTCAACCTTTTAGCACGTCGTACCGTACTGGTACCTTTCCATCATGTTGGAAGGTTGCCAATGTCCAGCCAGTCTCCAATTACCGCCCAATTGCAATCTGCTCTGCGCTCTCAAAGGTTATGGAGAGCACTTCTCAACCGTGTGGTGTGGTTTTCGTAGAAGCCGTTCTACGGGAGATCTGATGGCGCTTCTTTCGGAACGTTTGAGTCGGTCCATTCACAGATTTGGTGAAAGTAACGTAGTTGCTTTGAATATGAACAATCTCCAAGTGAGATCGTGTAAATAGGGTAAATTTTAATGCACGCACAATATGGTTTGTTGAGCCATAGGACCGTGGGGTCATTAACATCAGCTGTTTATATGGGTGGTATCAACATTGAGGAATCTGAAGCTCTTAATGTTCTGGGCATGAGAATCCAATGTGATGTCCGCTGGAAAAATCACGTTGTTCAATTGTCGAAATAAGCATTCAAGTGTCTAGGCTTTCTGAACCGGTGTAAGAACTATTTCACCCATTTCGAGCTCCTTAATATTTATACCACTTATATCCGACCGAAAATGTAATATAACACCCATATATGGGCAGGAGCTTCAAAGTCTATTTTGGAGCTTCTGGACCGTGTGCAAAGGAGGGCGTTGACGCTCATCAATGACAGTAAAATCCAGTTCTATTGACTCATAGGACCATCGTCGGAATGTGGGTTGTGTAACACTGTTCTATCGATATTACCACGGGAAGTGTTCTGCTGAGACAAGCGAACTTATCACTAGGGCCCGTGTTTTTGTTCAGAACACACGCTTGTCCAGTAGACCTCATTCGTTTGTGATCGATTGTCCAGTGGACCGCACATCGCATTACAGGGAAAATTCGTTCATTAGTCAAACCACCCGTATGTAGATTAAAGTACCCGCGGATGTCTTCCCTGATACTTACAATGTAGAAAAATTTAAATCAAATATCCAAACATATTCCATCTTTCCTCCCTCCCATAACCTATTTTCCTGAAATCAGCACAATGCACTGCAATAGTAGGGGGCATCCTCTGATAGTATAAAAAAAAATCCTACATGATAATTTTTTCCCAAAACTTTTTCATACCATATATGATTTTGTTCATTCCTCTTAAGAAAAAATTTTATCTTTAAAGACTGCTTTTGTATTAAAATTATTTTAATTTAGGAAAAACTATGCGCATTTAATAGTTCTAAAATGAAGGCATTGAAAATTAATTGATACGCATTAATTCATTGAGCCTAAGATTTGAAAAGATAAGATAAGAAACACCATCTTAACACCAAACAAAATTCTGCTGCTTAAAGCAGTTTATGGAACAGTGTACCTCGATCCGTTGCACAATCCCGAATGGCATAGAGATGATTTTTACGGCAACGACATCTTCAATCAACACTTGGTATGCAACTAATTGAATGTATGTATATAAAGAGTATCATATTGGAAAACTACGCTCATAAAACAGCCCCTACAAATAGTTGAAAACTCTGCTGAAATAACTGAAAATTATACCTCTATTTGCGCCGGCAGAATTTTTAATGAAGTTAAAAATGATGGTCTGCTAAATTTAGGTAACTCTACGTTGTCACATGCAAGTAAATGGTTCCAAGTTGAGATTGGCGATAAACCAAAATTTCGAAAATTACCGAAAAAATCATTTTTGTATGGCGACATGTCTAAAATTTATGAAATTCAAAATTATTTTTACACAACCGAAACTCCCAAAAAGTAAAAGTTTTATATCCATATTGCATATGTTAAGTAGTCAGCGGTTCCCAAATCTTTAAAAATATTGACCATCGGGAAAATTCGTCTCAAACCCAAAGTAGGTCGAATATCGAAAAAAGCCGAAACACCCACTCACTTAAATATGATAACTATTAATATATGTGAATTTCACTCTTAACCCTGTATACATCCCCATACAAAACTGCCTAAAATGTTGATGTTTTCCTAGCAAGCATGGCGATACGAAGAAAATTCCCCGATCATATTGCCAGGGAGAAAACATTTATGGCCGGCAATATCAATTTGGTATTGGGGAAGTTTCCTCCGTCGGGAACAACTGTTACCCGAAAGCAATACTTCCACGCAACATGAAAGCAATACCCCAGGAAGATAAATCGGCGATATCGGTAAGTTATCACCTGAAAGATAAAAAGGTGATACCGCCAAATAAACTCCCCGGATTTATTTTTTTCATAATAAAATTTAAGCCTGAAAAAGAACATCTTCACATAATCCAATGACCAACACATTAATTATCCTGATTTCATCGTAGCCGATTTTTTCCGCGCATTAAATCTTGATTTTTTCGAGGAATTTGTTTTCTATGTATCTATTGATTGTTTTTGTACAAATTTTGTTTTAATTTTTTCCAAAATGACAAAATGATGATAAAAAGGTAATATTGCCGCAATATTATCATCAAAAATTGTGAAAAAAATTGAATTTTAAAATTATGTTTTTCCAAATGAGTAGCTGAGATGCAAAACTCGTTCGTTACACATTTACAAAAGTTTGGGAGAAAACAAAAAACTTGTTGCGGCGAATTAAATTAACCAAATTAGTTGAATGCTTTTAATTCTTAAATGTTATGCAATTCTTGATTAGAAACTCAACAGTTGAAAAATACAAAATCTTCTCCCAAATCGCCAAAAGAACTGTTAGAATCAATTGTCATCTCGTTTTTTAATTTTTGTAACGAACGAGGTTTGTATTTCAGCTACTCAAATATCCGAATTATCTTCCAAGTAATAAAAGGATTCGCTAAATCAGTTAAAAACTTACTAAATATCAATAATTTTAGTACAATGAAATCAGTATAAATAATTAGTTGCAGCTACTAAATTTCAGTTAATTAGCAAAAAAGTGTACTAAAAAATAAATAAACTGTAAAATCTAAAAAAAAATTTTAAAAAAACCTTTTTTTCTTTCGATTGTAACAAGCGTATAATTACTTCATCGTACTTGAAATTTGGAGTCAAAATTGCAAACGGTTCTCCAGTTATTACCTTTTTATGCATTGGAGATAGTATATTTTTCTGCTAAATTTCTCGGTTTTGAAAAATTAGTAAATTTTTTTGTTGAAGTCAACAGCAAAAATTAGTAAAAAAAATCTGTAATTTGTAATAAGAGAATAGCAAAAATGATTACTAAAGAAAATTGTATTAAAAATGAGTATAAAAATATTAAAGTGCGATTGGAAATTGTTTAAAAAATTTTTACTAACTTTTTTAGCTGAGTGTATGCTTAAGCATGTTTTATGCATCGATAAAAAGGCCTCCCAAATACCTTACGTTTGACATCACATCTTCCTATAGTAAGTTTGAAAGAAATATGAAATAAAACCAAAAATTCGGTCTTTTTGACCCCATTTTTTAACCCTTAAATATGAGTTTGGGCTGCTAAAAAATATGTGTCTTTTAAATTTTTTTCCTCTACGACATATCCGAAGCTCATTAAGAGGCTTTCCTTGTGAATCGTAAAATTTGTTCGAATTTAGGGTTTCGAGACCCTTCCGGGGCTTAGTTCATATAATCTAAAAGCTGGTAAGGAAACTCCTAAGGAGTAAATATTTTGTCCATTTTGCTCTATCCCGTTTAGTTTTCAAGAAATAGGCCACTTTTATTAAAAATTTCCGAGGGTCCAGGGACCACCAAGGTTCATTTTTGGATAGAGATAACCTTTTCGCAGGGGTTACATAGCTAGAGGTAGTTTAAATGTTCGTCCATTTTACTCTATCTCTCTTAGTTTTCGAGATATGGTCCATTACGAAAACCAGGAAAAATGACACCGTCTGTAAAACTTCGGATACATTGGTGGCGCCATCTACCGAGCAACAACAGAAATACCAAAATATTATATTTTAACAATAAAATAAAATCTTAAAATCAATTTTAAATAATGTTGAAAATTAAATAACACTCAAAATTAGTTAAAGTACTGAGGATTTTTAGTAATATGGTAAATGAAGATAACCAAAATCTTTGTTTAAATAATTATTTCCACAAAAAAAAAATATTGTTAAAAATTAGTCAAATCAATTTGAAACCCATTTGACAGGCTTTTTTACTGACGTATTATTTTAAGTGTATGAAACTATCTGTGTAGAAAAAAAGTATCTAAGGTTTTTTCTAAAATATAATAAATCTAAAAAAATGTTTCCCAATTTTTAGATAAATTGAATATTGCACTAAAAATTCAGAAATAGTTCTTTTCATATTTGGCAGCAAGAGGTCGAAGACAATATTTTTATGGGTAGGAGTTAAGTGTAGTTTAAAATAACTTAGGCCCAGTTTTTAGGATGTGGATTATATTTAAACTTAGTTTAACGCAGTATGTAACTGGAATAGTGCTTTTAAAATTTGGTTTATTTTGTTTTATTTCAATAAAGAAGTAAATTTTAAACGTTAAAAAGTTTTTCCGGAAAAATTTTCTTAATGAACTTGGAAATGGCTTAAAAAAATTCCTTTTCGGTTAACCTAAACAAAGTTTAACTGACATCCCAAAAACTCGGTTGTAAGGCCAATAATTCCATAAAAATTTTATAATAAAATTAAATTCATTGGATTTAATGTAAAAACTGCTTGCTAAAAATATTGTAAGACACCATCAAAACTTTTTCAAAATAAAAATACTTTAATACTTGAAAGTAAAAACCATATGTCAGTGTGGTAACATTTGCGAAAAAGGAGACACGGAGGAAATTGGAAGATAAACTAAAATCTAAAAATATAATGTTTGTATGTGTTTCATCACTTCTGAGTAAAAAACAATAACAGAAAGCTGAATAGGAAAGAAAAGTATGAATTAGTTACATTGCATTCGAGGCCTTACTTGGGTGAGATGGCTAAGCTGTCGTCGCACCTTAGTATAGTTATATTTGTAATTTAGGAATAGGCACAGATTCGATTCCTACAGCCGACGGGTTGTTGAAAAATTATCATATATAGACAATCTGACAATAAAATATAAACAATAATACAATTTAATGGAAAATCACTGATGAAGCCTGCCCATAGAAAAAAGGCAGAAAGGCAGAGAAAATGTTTATTCTTCTTCTTAACCTCAAACCTACTAAAAATACTTTACAATTACCTTAATTTTTGCATTAAAAAATACAAAAATTGTTTTCCCGGACTCTCCATATTCCCATATACCCAGTCAGAATATTCTCAGAAACAACAAATGAAAATCTAATATGACAATATCATATTAGAATTTGGACTTGAGGTGGGAGAATATTCTGACTGGGTATATGGGAATATGGAGAGTCCGGGAAAACAATTTTTGTATTTTTTAATGCAAAAATTAAGGTAATTGTTGAGGATAAGCCCACCACGGCTAAAATCTCATTCAAATATTTATTTTGTTTTGAGTTTGGGATTAGTTGTTTTTACAAAATGTATTGACAACAGACATACATGTAAATAGTACCCAAAGGGTACTTTTATGTAATTGTTGCTTTCAAAAAGGAGTTGATTTATAGCTGGTTTTACCAAATCAGACAGTTCATATACGAAAGTACAAAATTCTCGTCCCGTTGATTTTTTGTACCTTATGTAATGTCTCGGTTTGAGTAAGAAAGTTATCATTTTCTTATTGCGGACAACTGAGGAGTAGAGTGATGTCTACGAGACAATTGTATTGTCTATCATGAAAATGATCAACCCTTTTTGAAACAACAAATGAAAGTCTAATATGACAATATCATATTAGAATTTGGACTTGAGGTGGGAGAATATTCTGACTGGGTATATAAAAATACTTTACTTTTTGAACTACTTTTTCAATAGCATTCATACAACTATGAAGTGTTATCAGAACTAGAACTTGTTCCTAGGGCGATAAATTAAAAAAAAAATAAAAGGCGGCGCACAGTGCTTTGATCCCATATAACGATTGGACAAAAATAGACGGAGTGGAATCAGAGTTTTGAAATTTGGTATACTGACATGGAACCCCTTAGTTAAGAAAAATTTTAATTTTTGGAAATATGGGGCCAAGGACACGCGCACCTGCAAAAATTATCCGATTGCGATTAAATTTGTCACGTTAACAATCTAGTGAATGATTTAATTACTTATTAAATTAAATTAATTAAGTATTAATCCAATAACTTAATAATTAATCATATAATCGTTTGATCAAAATTGTTTTGATCGTTTAATCGATCAAAACGGAAAAAACAACCCGTAAGTTGAAGAGTTAGAGGCTTAAAATGTTCCGCAAAAATATTTGTCATGAAATTATACTATAAGTCTTTGAAGACATCAGCATTGAAAATTTAACTTAAGTGCCAGTAATAAGTAAAAACTTAAAATGTGTTTAAGGGTTAATTTCGAACTTATTCAGTATTGGTGCTCACATATCCAACAAATCTGGATTTTAGGGAGAAACCATGGGAATTTTTCATTTTAGGTATAGGATGTGTTTAGCGAACTTATGTAAAACACTACGGGGAACATTTTTGTGGCACATTTTAACCCTCTAACTCTTCAACTTACGGGTCTTTTTGGTCCCTTTTTAAAAAGGGGCCAAAAGATTCCCTTTCATTGAAGAGTTAGAGGGTTAGAATGTTCCACAAAAATGTTCTTCGTAGTGTTTTACAAAAGTCCGCTCAACACATCCTATGCCTAAAATGGAAGGTTCACATGGCTTGAATACTAAACACTCTTAAATGCGTGAAATTTGTGTAAAAATCATGAATTTAGGCATTGCAAAAAATCCATTTTTTTTAGTTTGTGGTAAAAAATATTAACTAATTTTTTAATGATCTATTATATAACGGTATAAAATTACAAAAAAAAGAAAAAAAAGTATCTAATTTTATACAATTTTTTTTAGACTCCATCAAATTTAAATAATTTTTGGATTTTCAACAAAAAAAAAAAATGTGTTTTTCGGAGCAATAAAAAATAATTGTTTTGTAAAAAATACTAAAATCCATATTTTAGTTTAACTACAAATATATTAAAGTAATTAAAAAAAATCTTCTAACAAGTTTTTAAAAAAATGTATTTTTGAAAATTATTTTCGTGAAACAATTAAAACCCAATTTTCTTTTAAGTCATTTTTGCAAAAAATTCTTTGTGTTTAGCGCCCTCTCTTGGCTGCAAAAGCAATCACACCAAATATTTTTTTTCACATTTGTTTGAGTTACTTTCTTATGTTTAAAAAAATCCTTCTTTAATCACAATTTGAGACAAAATTTTAAGTTCAACATTCATAATTTACCTTAATTTTTGCATTTTATTTTTCTCGGTAGCGATTTTTTTTTTCATAAAGTTTTGTGATTTTATGAAAGAAGATTTGTTATACCCTTTTGTCTATTACTATTTAGTTTAGAAGAAATTAAGCCAAATTATACTAAAATTTTTAGTATTGGCTTAAATTTTTATAACCTAAAAAAAAAAAAAATCGCGGGAAACTCCGCACGAATGTCCCGGGATTGCGGGAATGAAAACCGACTGGGAATCCCGAAATTCCCGAGACACAAACCCTAACGTCTCATAACGCCTTAAAATATTTATATGTATAAGTGGTTAATTTTAGAATTTAGGATTTTTTTTTGTTAAATTGAAAGAAAAAAATTTGTAAAACTACTGCTTTATTTGCAATTTTATTAAGGTAATAACTTTGTTCAAATTAGCTGGTATTGGCATATTTTCTGACCTTGTCCATATCTAATGAAGGAGACATGTACCATTTTATAAAATTAATCCCTTTAAACAAAGTTTCGGAGGATCTAAGGCCCAACCAAGTTCTATTTTTGGACAGTGAGGTAAAGCTAGTTGTAGTCGAAATTGTCGTCTATTTTGCTCTATCTCTCTCAGTTTAGAAGCCACTTTCAAATAATTTAGGTTATACTGGTTGTGCGAGAAAGCGAATATTCGCTACCTCTCGTTAAGATTTGTTGATTTTTTAATATTTGAAAACTATGTTTTTAATTTTTATTTAATATAAGTATATTTAAATTTGTAAAAAATGTCTTTTACACCATTGAATGTGAGAATATTAAAATCTTTTTGATTTTAAAGTAACAATTCATCGCTGCTCTAAGAAATTAACTATTTGTTTTCACAAATTATTTGTGGAATACCCAAATAACATCTTCATTTTATGGTTTAGTTATGATTTTTTGGAAGTAATTATTTTGTATCGTAAATTGAAAGTTGGAGTCTTGTTTATTTACATATCAAGAAATAATCAGTAAAAAAAAATCGCTAGCTATTTTGTAGGTTCTCTCTCAACCGTTTTTCTACAAATAGCTATTTTCTAGGTGCAAGAACAAATGGTTTTTTGTTGATATTTATGAGTTAACATTTTTAAAAACTTACCTTGTGATGTTAGTTTCTTCGTACTTTTCAAACTTTTTATATTTCGTTTATCCAAAATTGCACTTTCTTGTTTACTTTTTATAGTTAAATTATGTCTTGAAATTTTGCTTTTAAAATTGTTTGAAATTTATGTTTTTCTTTATTTATTTTATTATTTTAGTGGTGTTTCAAAATAATATAATCTTATCGACTTTTGGTTCAATACTTATAGTTTTTAAACCAAAACTTATATTCCTTTTCATTTAGTTTTCAAACTTTTTAATAAACCCTTTGTGCTATTATATTTGTTTTTTTTTTTTTTTGTTTATAAACAATGTTTTACTATTTTGTTTATTGAAATTTTTTAGTTTTCAAAACATTTTTTTCAAACACTTTTTTAAAGTTACTCTTTTGAAAGTTGAAAATTTTAAAATATCTCTTTTAACTATTATTTTTCAAATATTTTTTTAGTAGTTATTATATATTTTTTCTATTACTATTATAATTCGAAAGGTTTGCTCTGTAAAAAAACACAACCAAACCGTAGGCTTACTGATGTTCATCTAAACGGATCTGAACTATTCCAAAAATAATTTCGGCAAAAGTTACAGACCATGTTTTTTTTTGTATTTCTTCCTTTTTTATTATATTGTTGTTGTTGTTGGTATTTTATTTTCATGTGTATATGTGATGTTGTTGTTGTAGTAGTTGCGTGAGGTGCTCTGCCAAAAAACACAAAATATTGCATAAAATATAAATTGCTAAACTGAGCAGTAGCTACATCAGCAATTTGGTCTCAAATCCAACAAAAAACCGGAGAGGGGAGCATCAAAGCCGAGGTTAACCGTGGCCGGAGTTTTATAATAAAAATAATAATGTTGCTATTGTTGTTGCCTTGTGGTTGTGTGTTGTCAATGCGATGTGTGATGCACATTTCATGTGTATGTGTGTGTGTCCAACAATAAAAAAACTAAAATTTTGTGTTTTTTTTAACAGATTTTTTATTTTATTTTTTGGGCATTTCTCCTTCTTACCTTGTTTTAAACCAAATATTTGGAGGGAATATAGTATAAAATTTTACCACTTTATATGTTGTGTGTCCACTAACGAGATGTTTTTTTTACTCAAATTTTATCACATATAAACTAATATTGAACAGGAGAAGATTGTTTTATTTTAACGATTTGTATTTAATGTTTCACGCTCAAAATTTTTAAATTCAACTCATCTGTAAAGTTATTCATCATCATTTATGAAAAAAACAGAGCGTATTTGCGTCCTTTATAGAATAGAGTAAAAAAAAAACAAATATTGGAAAAAATATAGGAAAAAAATATTGAAAAAAATCAAATATACCAACAAATAAAAAAAACCTTTAAAATCAAATAATAAAAAAGAAATATATAATCCGCCAAATGATTGAGTACAAAAAAACCCTATTTTTTTAACCAATTTATTAACCTCTTCACCACAATACCTCTTTGCGCTTCTCTCTCTCTCTCTCTCCCTGTATCGTGCATGGATGATGTTGGACCTTTTAGCTTACGCATTCATTAAAATAACATACAACCATACTTAGTAGTTTTGATTGCATCTACTAATGATATTTGTCCATAGCAGGGGACGTGAGAAGTGTGAAATGTATATTTTCAGTTTGCATTTTGTTGTTGTTTTTATTGTTGTTTTTATTTTAGTCCTTAACTCTGAAATGATGTTTGCAGCTGGCTCCTGTTCAATAAGTTTTTTTTTTTAATTTCATCTGAGTTTGAGCTGAAAATCAGTTTTTTTTCTATACTCCTCCTGTGTGTTACATATTCCACTTTTTGTTACCACTACATATGCAATATTTCACACAAAAATAAAATAAAAAATCTGGAAAAACGACCAAAATAAGAATATTAAAAATAAGCATCATCACCAAAAATGCATTTTTAAAAAAATCAATGTGCAAAATATTTCGTTGCATAAACACTAGTTGCTGGCCGTGTGTTGGGGAATTTTTGTTTTTGTCATTGCATTTTATAGAGAGTACTATGGATCAGAATTTATACTTGTTTATCTATTTAAAGTGTTTAATTTTTTTAAATCTTTTTTACAATTTTTTTTCCTTACTTCAATACTAGTGTAAATATTTTACAGAAAATAAAAAAATACTTCTGAAAGTAAAAAACAATAACAGAAAGCTGGATAGGAAATAAAAATATGAATTAGCTACACTGCATTCAAGGCTAAGATGGCTAAGCTGTCGAACTTTAGTATGTTTACGTATGTAATGGGTTCGATTCCCACAGCCGACGGATTCCTACATTGAAATATAAACAATAATACAATTTAATGGAAAATCACTGATGAAGCCTGTTCATTATGGTCGACCTACTATATGGACGAAATAAAATGGCGACTTGTGACCCGTCCCCCCTCCCCTAGAAATGTGCATTTGAGTATAAAAATACACCATGCAAAAAATTAAGGTGATCGGATAACGGGAACACGTTCCGCATCGTCCCTGAAGTTTGAAATACGATTTAGTAAACGCCAGCTCTTTAGTAAAGCTGGCGTTTACTAAAGAGCCAGCTTTCTTTCAAAATACTGGCTCTTTAGTAAACGTAGTTTTAGAAAATGTAAATATAATCATACCCAGCAAAATTGTCGAATACAAAGAACTGGTTGTAGAACAACTTGTACTTGCATACAACCTGTTCCAATTTATGTTCTATCATCGGTGATTTTTGTTTGAGTTTGTCCCAAAAGCAACAGGTTCTGTTCCTCCAAACTAGAACAGGTTGATTTGGAACCGGTTCTAGAACCAGTTATAGAACTGGTTCTGCGACAGTGAAACCTTCCATTTTGACTTCCAGGAATCAGTTATAGAACCTGTTCCACGAAACCGGTGGTAAAAACACCTATTCTAGAAGAGATTCAAAGGCAACCAGTTCAAAAAAAATTTGCTGGGTAATCTAGACTGAATTATCTTTCTGGTAATGTATAAAAATCCAAAATCGGTTGGAAAATATTTTAGTAATTGCAATTTCCTCATTGTAGGGTTAAAATGAGATAAATTATGAAAATCGTAAAAAATAAAGTACTGCTTCCAAAAATTTATAATGTTATACTCTAGTTTCATTTCTAACATTTACAAATATTCATATATAAATTTTTGTCTCTCTTGGCATATGATAACCTAGGTATGGCCAAAGATGGAATTTTTTTTATAAATTTGCCAAAATCTATTTTTGAGTTTTTTAAAATTTTGTTCAACAAAATATAAGAAAAGTGGTCAACTCACAGGGGTTTATTAAATAAACCTGAGAGAATAATTCTACTGAAAATTACACATATCCCTCTTTTAATTTAACAGTGACGGCGTTTTAAATTTGAAAATTTTAGAGAAAATTGTGATTTTGGCCAATAATTTAGATAATAGTATCAATTTTTGTGTTTTTAGCTAGCTGGAAGAAAATCACTTCCGATTTCCTTTAGCCCTGATACAAGAAATTGTTTTATGAAAATTTTGTAAAACTCCGATAACGTTAACCCTTTCTTTACCATGGTCAAAAGTGAAATTTTTGAAATTTTTCGATTTTTCCTGGAAGTATATCAAAACAATGTGTTGTTTCTTGCGGAATTTGGCAAAGTTGTCCAAATAACTCTGTTAACATATATTTTTTTTTTTAAATTTTATTTTATCGGGATATACATTAATTGCATTAAAGGAATTAAATATGCTAAAAATCCCAAACGTTCCAGTGTAGAAAATCATTACCAGATATGTGGTTATGTAACTACATACTTGGTAATGGTTACTAGTTACTTTTGTTATTGCATTTCTTATTACCTTTATATGGCGATGTCGCGAAAAATAATGAGTTGTCGTTACACACCAGCATACGAAAAATCAAAAAATATATCGTTACCTATGTGCTTACCAGTACTGACAAATATAATGAGTCTAAAAATAGATTTTCTAAAAAATAAATTATATAAAAAAAATATTTTTTATTGTATTTTTTTTTTTTTAAATTTGCTGGTGCGGGAATCGAACCTGGGTCTACAGATTGCCAGTCAATAGCTCTACCATCTGAGCTATATCGACATGTAATATTTAATAGATAAAAACACAATTGACCTGCTGCACACAAGTAGATTACTCGCCAACATACAAAAAATCAAAAAATATGTGGTTACATATATCCTTACCAGTGTTTAAAAAATATTGAGTCTAAAAATAGATTTCAAGAAATTTTCAAACAAATCTAAAAAATTATTTTCTATTTGAAATAATGATAAAAATAAGTCATTATCAGTAACTCATTATTATATGTTTTAAAATAATACAGAAGGTAAGTGGGTGTCATTACTGGTAGTCCAAAAAATAATGATATGTCATTACCGTTTCTACACTGGGGTATTTAACAAATTGTGAAAAATAATCCCTTGTAGGCATGTCCCTATCCGAATTTCATTCTTGCCTAAGGAAATCGTCAGGCGACGACGTTTTTAAAATTTATGGAAATATTTGTGAAGTTAAATTACAAACTCAATGAGAATTTCTTGTTCTCGTCTAGGAGCGTTATTAAACATTTAAAATATCAAAGAAAAAACAAAAACAACAACAGAAAATTTTCCACAATTTGCTTTGTCATCTTCCATTGTACTACGCTGTTGTTTTGACAGATCTAGCATAAAATTTTTTACATAGTAATAAAATTAGAAATTAACCCTTATAGGCACATGGAGTCAAAATTTTTAAATGTAAAAAAGTATCATTTGACATGAAAATCAATATAAAAACCTTTAATTAAGCATTTTCTAGAAGAAAAAATCAAAATTAACCTGTTTGAGAGCATGGTGTCAAAATGACCCAATTTTTATGTTAAATAACGCTCGTTGGCTGTACCTTGGCCTTTAAAAACGGGCTCATAGTTTCGTCCAAAATATGAGCAATTTTTGACAAAAAATTTTAAAATTTCAAAAAAATGTTTTTTATTTGAGTAAGTTTTGACTCATAGAATAAGAACCCTCAAAAAAGTATACACATTTTGCTGGCTGGGAAGTTTTAAAATGAAAATTTAGTTAAATAATTGTTCTAATTCTTCATTGTTTTTTTTTTTTAATTCATCACCGCTTGACGGCAAAATAGTTATCCCTTCTGAATCAAAGACCTAAAATGGACATATGGACATAAGGGAGCCTAGAAATAGATTTTCCAAAAATTTACAAAAAAAACACGAATTCTTTGTACTTGCAGTAATTATAAAAATATGTTATTATTGGTAAATCATGTTTTTTTTTTTTGTTATGATATAATGTAAAAAGTGGACGTTTCAACACTGGAATACATAAAAATTTATTTAGTAAAACAAAATTTTTTGATGAATCAAAAATGATCACAAGAAAGTTTTGATATTTAATATTATCAGCTTTCAATGATTTTGTGACCCATAGCGGCCTACTCGTAAAGAGTTTAATATTGTTAGAGAGCTTAACAGTCGCCATACTATTTGAGTGCTTGATTGTGTGTGTATGCATTAACTTTATAAGTGTATGAGTGCGTAGCTAACGTTGATTTTTATTTTATTTTTACTGTCCAGGATTCAGTTTTTTTTTTAGCATAAATGCTGCGTTTGAAATTTATAGTATATGTAGGGATATGCTCCAAAAAAAAGCTTATATACTCAAATATGCAGTTTTTTAAAATTATTTGTTTTATTTTTAACAGGGTTGGCAGGTAATACCGCTAAAATACCGTTATCGATTCAAAACCCCTTCAATTGACTGCCGTTACCTTTAAAATACCGTTACCGAAATACCCGGAATACCGTTATCCTTAAAATACCGTTACCAAAATAACTGAAATACCGTTATCCTTAAAATACCAACACCGAAATAAATAAAGTATCAATACACTTAAAACTCCGTTACCGAAACAAATGAAATATTGTTATCCCTAAAATACCGTTACCGTTACCATTATTTTTAATTTTCTGTTTTGGTAATTTAACGTGGTTATTGAGTATTTTTTGTACATTAAGTTGATAAATTGGTTCTGTTTTTAATCGCGTTTGCTTTTTGTAAAAAAAATTACGGGATGCATCGAAATAACTGACTACCGTTACCCTTAAAATACCGCTACCGATATAACTGAAATACCGTTAACCTTAAAATACCATTACCGAAATAACCCAAATATCGTTATCTTTAAAATACCGTTACCGAAATAACTCAAATATCGTTATCCTTAAAATACCGATACCGAAATAATTGAAATAGCGTTACGCTTAAAATACCGTTACCGTAATAACCTAAACTATCGTTACCCTAACGATGACCGCATTCGTTTCGGTTACCATCCATGATTTTTAAATATTTTTAACTAACATACACGCGTATATACGCATATGTGTTGCATGGTTGTAGCAGCAGCTAAGCGTGGGGCTAAAACATTGCATTTTATGGCTTGCTTTTTCATATGTGTGCATTTTTAATATGTTTGTATATGTGTGTGTAGAATATATATTAAAAAAAAATGCAACTTAATTTTTTCAAAACTGCCCCTACTCTACAATGTTTATATGTATATCCTCCTTGTTTTGCGTGATATAAATGCATTTTTTCGTCAACTCCAATATGCATACAGCATACTTGCATATAACAACATATAATGAATGCATCACAGTGTGGACAATCGATAAATGATATCGAGATTTTAATGTTGAAAGTGTAAGAGCTTTCATTAGATCTAGTGTTGAATAGAAAAATCTAATGGATGTATTTACGAAAATGATTGAAATGAAGATTTGAAAGTGTACGTTAAACTAGAATTTTTAATTATAAGGGAATCAAGGAATTTTGGGAACTAATCGTGGATATTTTTAAACAAAGTACACTGTGCAACACTTTTTTTAGGCGTTGGATAATTCTTGTGCCAAATGTAAGTATTAGGTTAGTGTAGTAAAATTCCCTGTGTTTGGCAACGTCTACACTCATAGAAATAAATCTGTAAAAATAGCAGAAAAAGCAACTAAAAATTAGTTAAAAATGATGCTGCAGGAAAAACTGCTGAAATTAGCCGATTTTTTTTTTTTTGCTAAATACTAGTGAATAGGGATGCCAATCGGGATTGATATTTGAAAATCCCGGGATTCGGGATTTTGTATGAAATCCCGGGATCCCGATCTCGGGATCCCGGGATTTTCGGGACTACGGGATCCCGGGATTTTACGGGATTTCGGGATTTAAATTTTCCTTTTTTGTAAAAATTTTTATGTTATGTAACTAATTTTTTTATAGAATAAAGCGTTTTATAATTATTTAATAGTTGTTAATAAATAATGTGGTACATTTTATGAATATTGAAACATCTCAGTCAGAAATGGACAGTGGTATAAAAAATCAAGTACTTGCATACCACTGGGTAACCGCGATGTTAAAAATAAATAACTGGCAGAACACTCATTTGGGACGCTTTGCCAGCGTTTGCAAAAATCGTTTTGCCAGTATTTGTTTTACAAAACATCACGGCAGGGCAAAAAAAAAGATACATATGAACTTTTTTTAAATTTTATTTTGGAAAATATAATTCCAAACCACCTATTTATTGGTTTTGGCAGCGTTTTGCCAAAGTTAAAAATTTGGTTTCTCCAGTACTTTTCCGGCGCTCTTTGAACTGCCGGTCCTTTTGTCTATTGGCGTTATCATATTGGAAATGGGAAAGCAATTTTTGTCAGTACTTGTACCGGCTGTTAAAATACCTTGCCATCGCTTTCCCGTTTGTATTTTTCTGGCTGGGATAATATATGAAGGCCTGTCATTAAGTACACTTGCGACCAGTATTTTGTAAGCAGATTTTAAAAAAGATTCGTTGCGATAACCCTGCCCACTAAATCGTGTAATTACAGCAACAAAGTTATTTGGTTATCGTTATCAAATGTTTTCATGGAAGAATTCAAACTTACAGTCCCAGCCAAAACTTACAGTCCCAGTTTCAGAAATCAAATTTCGCTTGGAAGAATAAATCGGTAAAATAACAAACAAACTTGATTTTTCGCATGTATTACTCAAAAACTTAATATTGTTTACCAAAATTTTAAATTTTTCTGCAAAGTCTTTGCATAGTTTACTCGAATAATCTACTTAATTTATAATTTTACCAATATCTTGCAATCAATTTCTTGTCAATATGAGAAAATTCAAGAAAAAACGTAGGTAATCTAAAAGTGCTCACTTTGTTTATTTGCGTTTATATTAATATTAAAAAATAAGAAAATCCCGGGATTTTTCAGAAATAATCCCGGGATTCGGGATTTTGCTAATCCCGAAAATCCCGGGATTTCGGGATTCGGGATTTCCCGTTTGGCATCCCTACTAGTGAATAAGAACAGCAAAAATAAAACTGTTAAACTTACAGAATTTTAGTTATATTTAACTTTTAGTTAATTGAAAATGACAAATTGTACTGTAAAATCTGCAGAAACAAACTATTATATCTACAAAATTTTTGTTACTTATAAGCTAAATTTTATTGCATGCAAATATCAGTCAAAAATTGTAAACTGCTGTTTTCAAAAGGCTCGATTTTTATTTGCATTAATAAATAAATCAAAAAAACTTAGAAAATGTTAAATTATTTTGTGATTTTTTAGGGTATTAATTATTTAATAAAATTTTTGCTGATTTCAGCAGGTTAATTTGTTATTTTCTATTAACAAAAATTTAAGTCAAACAGTTTAACAGTTTAATTTTTTCTGTTCTTATCTTATGAATACATAGCAAAAATAATCTGCTAATTTAGTAGTTTTTTTTCAGCATCATTATTAACTAATTTTTAGTAGTTTTAACTAAATTTTTTACAAATTTTTTTCTATTAGGGTAGGGGGGATCCTTCGCCAGTGAGGCACATACACTAATCCGATTTTTCTCCGATGTTAAGCGGGATAAAAAATTGTAAAAAATATATTTTGTGCATTTTTCAATTACCTTTCCTTGACATCCACTTTGACGAATTTACATCACATGTGGTCGCAGACAGACGTGTTTTTATGTTTTTTGGGGTGCCAAAAAAATAATTGAAAGCAACTACATTTTGCAATAACTTCCTCAAATAGTGTGATAAAAAAATAATTTTTCGTTTTGTTAGACATACCGTAGTAAAAATGATTTTTATATAATCAGATACGATTTTTATATAATCATTTATGATTTTATACAATTATAACTTGTCGAGTATTGTGAAATATATATTTTTATATGATTATATCAAAAGATATTTAATTATATAAAATTGTATTAACCAGATCCACCATTTTCCGGATCAAATCATGTATGGGTTAATATAATTATATAAAAAATATATTATTTGATCCGAAAAATGGTGGATCTGGTTAATATAATTTTATATAATTAAATATCTTTTGATATAATCATATAAAAATATATGTTTCACGATACTCGACAAGTTATAATTTCATAAAATCATAAATGATTGTATAAAAATCATATATGAATATATAAAAATCATTTTTACTAGGGTATGATACTAAACTCTCAGAAAATAATAATTTGATTTTAATAAATGCTTAAAAAGTGTGAAAAAATATTAATTTTATGTTAGTGCCTCTCTCTGGGGCACAATCACCAGAAGGCTCCTGGAGCTACGAAGTGTTGGTGCATCCCTGCCTAAACTGCTCTATAAGACTTTTCTATATGTTTAAAATATATTTAATAGTAAATTAGAATAATCGTGTTTATTCTTAAATTTATATTAATTATTCAGTTTTTTGTAATTTTGAAGAATCATTATATTATAGTTTTAAATTATTGTTTTTTTAATGTAGTGGAGATTTATTGATTAAAAAGAATCACGTATCTAGAAGAACTTATTCTAAATTATTTATTTCAGTCAGTAAAAGATTGACTTTGCCGTATAAACAAATTTTTTTTTGTAGAATTGAGTTACTTTGAAAAACATTAAAAAAATAATAGAAAATATACAAATAATTAGAATAAAAATCATAGAAATTAAAGCCAAGATATGTAGATCTTTAATTTTAAAGTAATTTTTAAAAATTAATTAGGGGTTAAGAAATGACCGTGCTTAAAAAAAAGTGGCGAAGTATCCCCCCCAGTGTTGCCATAACGGCGATTTTCTTGTCAGATCTAGCGATTTTATTTCGCCCTTAGCGGGAAAAATGTCCTGTAGCTATTAGCCAAAAATCTAGCGATTTTTTATCAGCCGCAAAATAATTCTTAAAAATCGGTTTTATGTTGAAAAATATTATAAAATTCGCATACTGATATCCTTTTATTATAAAAAAAAACTTCTTAGCCGATTTTACTGAAAAAAACTTTCTAAAAATACACATTTTGATAAAATATGGGTATGTAGTTTTTTAATGTACAACGACCTCTATTGAGTATTTTCAATACTAATATTAATTGAATGAAAATCGAGACACATTATTTGAAGCTTAATCGTAAAATTTTTCATTATTTAGAAGTTTTTATCACTTCTTATGAACATATTAAAGAAATTTTTGAGTAAAAACTCTTTTAAGTACCACTTTTCAACAATCTAGCGATAAAATCGCTAAATTTTACACTGTTTATAAATCTAGTGATTTTCTAGCGATTTCTGGGTCTGATCTAGCCATTTATTTTGAAAATTTCTTGGCAACACTGAACCCCCTTCTACCCTAGGTAGTATTTTAGAGTTTTTAAAATGTTGCCGATTTTTCTTTCTTTTTGCGTTTATTTTAATTTTATTGATTTTGATGATTTTTTTTAATTTTTATGATATTTTAAATATGTATTGGGAAATTCTGTCGATTTTGTGTTGCGTTTAAGTTTTCCAATTCTTTAAATCTTTAGCGTTTTTTTTTAAATATTGTGAATAGAGTGTCCTTTAAAAATAGATTTGTCATTACACGCCCCAGTTTTATTGGAAATGGTCCCAAATGGAAGAAATCGATTTTTTTTTGGAAAACGTTAACCCGTGTTGAAAGTTGGACGAAAATGGCCCATTTTGAAAAAAAAGTGTATTACTATTCAAAATTACCAAAATTCGAAATTTCTAAAAAAAATATTTTTTATTCCATTTATTCATTTAATATGGTCAAAATGATTCAGACATGGAATTTTGACTTCATCGGATATCACTAACCCACTTTAGCCTGGAATCCAAAATCACCCACGAATTTGATAAAAATGCAAAAACGTGTTTTTTTAAAATTAATTTTAAAGATTTTTTCAAATGTCTGATTTGGAGATGTCAATTACTATTTGTACCACATAATAGTTGATATTTAAGAATACAAATAAATTGGAAAAATGATAATTCGAGTTTGTGTTTGGAGAGACAGCTTTCCAGAACATTTTACAAAAATTGCTCATTTTGTCAAAAATTAAACAAAATTTGAATGTTTTCATAAAATTTTACACAGTTTTCGGAAAAACATCACTTAAATTTGGTTAGACTATAATTATCTTTACATTTGTTTAAATAATCTTTTACCCTTAGTGGCCTGGGGTCAGAAAAGACCCATGAAACTTAATATTAATTATGACTACGAGATTGCAAAGCCATTAAATTGATAAAAAAAACTCAACTGGATAAAAATAATTATTTTATGTAAAGAGATCCGTATGGGGTTAATTCTTATACTTATACGCCCTTCTAGGAAATTTACAGAATAACACCTTTCATAATTTTAGGAAAAATACTTTGAATGATTAAAAAAAAGCTTTTTTCCCACTTGATAAAAATTATTATTTTGAGTAACTTCATCCATATAGGGTTAATGTTCTGGTTTTTGACAAAAAAAAGACCCACTAGCAAATTTACATATGGAGAATTTTCAATTTTAATTTAAGCTATTTTTGCAACTTTAACAATTTGGTTTTATTTTTATTTTTTTAATTTTAGTGAACCTATTCCCGTACGTGGTGAACATGTGCCCGACACATCAGAATTTAGCCTGATATTTAGGCGAATTTTTTTTGATGCCATGATCTGTTCGTGGACATGAAAATACTTAGCCGAAGACAAAGCACATTGACTAAGGACAGGAAATACGAGTATTGGGTTTGAGCTGATGTTTGTAAAATCTATTGAACCTGCCGTTTAGTATACAAATCGACTCAGATTCAGTTTTTGATTTAGCAATGTCCGTCAGTGTGTCTCTCTGATATTTGGTACACTCGAACCTATATAAAGGTCCCCCTAAAATTGGGCTTATGATTGATTCATATGGACCCAAGGACTACACTCATAAAAAAAAGTTAGTACAATAGTCTGTTAAACGCGTTCTGATTTTATTGAACTAATTTTTCTGTCATTTTGTTTTAAAATTTAGGATTGAACTAATATTTTTTGTAAATCTAATTTAGCATTACAACTACTTTCATCCGTATATGAACTAACTTTGTATGCTTATTTTTAGTAATTTGTGTTTCTTAACTTTACAAATTTTTTAGCTAATTTAAAGCACAATTACTTGCTAATTATTATATTTTTGTGTCTCTGCTATCAATACCACATACACTCAATCAAAAAAGTCTGTAATGGCTACTGAAAATTTTGCTGTTATTACGGGAAATTTAACTGTTTTGAGGCCAGCGGTATTTTTTTCTAATTTTAGCAACATATGTCTGCTGATCTGTAGTACAATAAAATTAGTAGCCGCTACTAAATTTTAGTAAAATTTATGTAAAATGCAATTCAAAATCGATTTGCTAAAATCAGTTAAAAAACTTACTAAATATCATAATTTTAATACAATGAAATTAGTATAAATAATTAGTTGCAGCTACTAAATTTCAGTAAATTGCTGTAAACTGTAATTTAAAATCAATCTGCTGAAATTAGCAAAAAATTGTACTAAAAAATAAAAAAACTGTAAAATCTAAAAAAAAATTTTTTTTCTTTCGTTGTAACAAGCGTACAATTACTTCATCGTACTTGAAATTTGGAGTCAAAATTGCAAACGGTTCTCCAGTTATTGCCGTTTTATGCATTGGAGATGCAATAAAAATTTCTGGGTGTTATTTCTAAACTAGGAATATATCAATGGTAACAAATATAAACTAAACAAAAATTGTAAAAAATCAAAAAAAAAATATTTTTAAATTAGTATATTTTTCTGCTAAATTTAACACTCGGTTTTGAAAAATTAGTAAAATGTTTTTCTGAAATCAGCAGCGAAAATTAGTAAAAAAAATCCGTAATTTGTAATAAGAGAATAGCAAAAATGATTACTAAAAATAAAAATTGTATTAATAATCAGTATAAAAATAGTATAGTGCGATTGGAAACTGTTCACAAATTTTTTTACAAACTTTTTTATTTGAGTGTAGAGATGGCGCTATATATATATATTTTTTATTATATAATCGCAAAATAGCTTGTATCTCAGAAACTAAGCGAGATAGAGCAAAATGGACAAAAATTCGTCACTCTGTACCTATAAGGTAATTCTTATAAACCACTTATACTACCAATAATAAATATGGGCCTGCCTAGGGTCATATCCGGAAAGTCGAAATTTTAAGCGAAATTTTAACAGAAATTTGTAGTTAATTCAGGTAAAATTTCTGCTGAATTCAGCTTAAATTTCCTAGCTAATTTAACTAAAATTGTTTGTATATTTAGCAGTATGTAAAATTTAGCTTAAAATTCTGCTGGCGCAAATACAGGTAATATTTCCTGTTATTTTAGCAGAATTTTGAACTATTTGTACGGGCTTTTTTTATGAATGTAGGCATATTGCCTTTGTTTAAAATTTATCTATTTTTCGACATAGTGCCAGTATAAAGCTCCCCCAGAATTGACTCTTGTCATTGTTGGCAGGCTACAGGTAGCAAATATGAAGATGTTTTAGTGAAATATATACAAGGCCGCAAGGGCCTATTGATTTTAGAAAGCCTAAGTCCATATTTGGACGTATAGCCTTTCTTATCAATTTTTACTATTTTATAGACAAATTTTGACACAAGCTCATTTACCACATTCAAATTTCGGATCTAAACATTAATTGCCTTTAAATCAGACTGCTGTAGTACATAATATAGTCGGCATGAGCGATATTCCTGAATCTGATTTGATCTGATACCAGATTTGATCATATTGTATGTGGCATAACATATAGACATTGCGGCCAGATGTGATCAGATCTGGTCATATTTTAAGGGATCTGTAAAATTCAGTGATTTCTATGACTGGATCTGGCTATAAAATATCATATCTCTTGTCAAATCTTTTTCTATCTATACAAATTTAATCCCAAACCACATAGTGAAAGTGCCAGTGGACAGTTGCTGTGCTCTCAAACTTTGTTCTTGAATTTTGCGAAAACGATTTAATATTTTTAAAAAATTCTTATTGCGTTTTGTTTAGAAACAGCTCTTGTTTATTTAGAACCTTTTCTAATTTCTCGGCAGCGACAAATATAGAATATACAAAAAACTGCTTTATCGACAAAACGTCGCACTGCGGTCGACACTGCGCTTATGTGGTTTAGGCTTTAGTTTAAAGAATTTCCAGGTAAAAAAATAATTTTATGGGAATATTTTTTAATTTTAGGTAAGTTTTTTTTTTTTTTTTTATAGATAAGGTACTATATATACAGATCAAAAAGAATTTTTTTATATTTGTATCTAATAATACCTAATTGGATCTCATTGTTCTGGTCCGACTATGGTGAGGACTGTTAAGCTTACATTCTTCTTTACGGTGATTTTTTGCATAGTGTTATAAAAAGAAATGCACGGGAGCCGGACTTTAAGGTGTAAACATATTTTCGATTTTTCGAGTTTGGATCTGACAGGCAGGGTTAGCCTTTTAAATAAATAGTAATAAAACCAAAATTTAAAATTTATTGTAAAAATATAGATTCATGATCAAAATCGTTTTAAACAAGAATTAAAAATATGAGCAATTTTCGTTAAGAACCATCGACATACTTTTATGGTGTGGGCAAAATCGATTTAAAATTTCAATCAAACCCCGTTAGTTTTTATTTTTGTTCATACCACTGTATTTTCTATCTCATTATATTTGTACGTGTTAAGACAATGTTCATACAAATATTTTTGTTATATACGCAGCAACAATAATTATATAATAAACGAAATTTTCAAATCGTTTTAATATAGGCCCACCATTAAAAATATATACTTTTTTTTAACAAATAAAAATATATTTTTTTTTTTTAAACAAAACTGTCAAAAAATAAAATAAAAAATCAACTCATTCTCACTCGCTCTAACCGGTAAAAAATTATGTTCACCTACTTTGTTGCACATACACACTAAAATGCAGGCAGGCTGGCAATAAACACAAAATATAATACTTCTTCCTACCGCTTTACTCTTCTGCTCTAAAAACTTTGCTAACTACTGTATTTTATTCGTATATCAGATCCAAATGCTCCATAATATTTTCGATATATTCACAATTTGCCAACAAAATAATATTGTGTGTGTTGTTTTTTTTTAAGTGCAACGCATTGATGACATTGAATACACAAACCTACAGCATAACACATCCATATGGGATCTGCACACTATGCAGAGTTTGAAAGAGTGATTTGTTGTGCAAAAATTACTCCTCAAACCTCTAATGCAAGTTGAAGGATATAATTTTAAAATTTATAATATTTTATAAATGAAGTTAAATTATTTCGAAAGAAAACATAATTTGTTTTTATTTACTACAATTTTAATCGCCAAATTTTTCATCCACATTGTACAACACTGCACTAATGGGAGACATTTTTTCCGGCAAGCGGGCATCCAGTGTATACAACTAATTCGGAACTCTGAATCCAGTGGTGCTAACCGTTTTTCTAGGTTAGCTCTTAAAAAAAAGATATTTGAATTTGAATATTATGGCCCCAAGGACCCCAGATCACGCTATTTTTTTACGATTAATTTTTAGTTAGGTTGTTTGTTACTCTACCAAGAAGGTTTGTGTTAAAAATAATCAAACTCGGTCTTGCGGTTCAAAAGTTGTGATTGAAAATGTAAGGACACCTTAAAAATCTTAATGCAAATTTTTTACTTTAATGCAAATTTCAGTACATTTAATAAAGAAATAAAATGTACAATTTTGTATAGAAAATTTCGAAGTGTCCTCACTTTTTCACCCAGAACTTTTGAACTGCTGCACCGATTTAGACCCAAAGCTGACTGGGGGAATAACAAATAACCAGGATAAAAATAAATGGTCAAACAGTTAGATAAATCGTTTTTTTGGGGTCCTTGGATCCAGAATTTTGAAACACAAATATCTTTTTTCCAAGAGCTAATCTATAAAAACGGCCAGCACCACTGGATTCAGCGTACTCGAATTAGGTTTACCCACTGGGAGCCCCGCTTGTTGGATTTTTCAACTAGCACAGTGCTTCATCCTTCTTACTCGAAAATTGGATTGTATGCAATTTAGCGAGGTGATTGAAACTTATATTAGTGGCAAATTCTATAAATTTTAACAAACCACATAAAATTAAGGCATATTTTCGTCAAGTTTTCCAGCTTTCGAAAATCGAAAATCGTCATAACATCTCAAGTTACATTACAAAAATTCCAATTATTTGTAAGTAATATTAATTTTGTAAATGTTATAAAAAACTCATTAAGTTTAAGTTTTCAAAGTCATTTTATAGTGATTTATTGGCATGTCAATCAGTGTAAAATTATTTTCTATTAGTTTCTGAAGGATTTAGAATTTTTTCTGAACTAGGGTTTTCAGAACTTTTATGAGTGTTTCTTAGTCTGGATAATTCGTTAAGAATTTTTAAAAATATTTTGTGAACAAAAAAGATATTTTATTTACGGTTGAAGAAACATACAAATAACATAAAAAGATGTATCAATAAAACGAATAAAAAAGTTGGGCATCTCGACTATAGCATACACTCATAAAAAAAAGTTAGTACAAAAGTCTGTTAAACGCGTTCTAATTCAATTGAACTAATTTTTCCTGTTGTTTTCGTTTAAATCCGTTGTTTAACTAAAGTTGTTAGTTATCAAATTTCACCACAAAAACATATTTCTGCTGTACTTGAACTAATTTTTCCTCCTGATATTTAGTTATTTTTTTATAAATGATTTTGACAATGTTATCAGCTAATATAGATAAATTTATTGGCAACTTTTTTAATATTTGTGTTTTCAAAAGAAAACGATAGGGGCGCTAGTGTATAGTGATTGATGACGCTTGAAGGTGAAGTGTGTATTGGTGAGTTTGCCGAACAATACAAATTAGAAAATTTCTAGTAAGTGTATTTTAATGTATGTGATGAGTCATCACTGATGACGCTTACCAATACAAATAAAAATAATATGCGCTTGTTTAGAAAGTTCTAGTAAATAAAATAATATGATAAGAGCATGTTTTCTTTTGTTTCTGTTAGTCAGCAAAGGAACGCAAAAGAAAACGGAGGTATACTGGATATTAACATTTCGCAGTTAAAATTGTATTTAAAAAATAAAATAATAGAGGTTTGTTTTATAATATAAACTATATTTAAAGGAATACTATTAAATATGTTATTTTATTTCAGCCCTTTAACATTTTCATCTAAATTCGACCCGCAGGTAGACGAAAAAAAGGAACCAAATAATACAACTCCAGCGAAAGTTTAACATATTGGCAAGAAAATAAAAGTGCAAATAGTGTTTTTGGTTGTGTAATTTATTTGAAAATAAAATTAACAATATTTACATTAATTTGTTTTTATTCAATTAATAACAAAAAGTGATTGTAATTTTAGCAGCATGTTTTGCAGATTTCAACTGACCCACTTTCATATCTATTAAACAAAAATTCTTCTAAATTTTTGAATGTTAACTAAATTTTTTACCTGTTTATAACCAACTAAAATTTAGCAGAAAACATGTGCTGATTTCAGCTGAGTAATTTTCATTTCCATTAAACAACATTTCTTATAAATTATTGTATTTAAACTAACTTTTTTACCTAAAATTTAGGTCACCTAAATTTAGCAGACCATGATTCTCAACATCATTGAAATTTCTGGTGGCGCAAATTCAGGTACTATTTCCTGTTATTTTAGCAGAATTTTTAACAATTTGTACGGGCTTTTTTTTATGAGTGTACCTTACACACCAGATCCAAAATTGAATAAATAAATACACAGTACAACAAAATAATAAAAATTTTTAAGAAATATTTGCAAAAATGTTTTTGTAAATACAAATAACGTAATTTTTTGAAAGGTTTTAAAATGATGAAATATGCCCTTAATTTAATATACTGCACGTTTTGACAGCTGCTAAATATTCCCTATACATGTATTTAAATTTCTCTTTTTTTCACGATTTCGTTAAAAATAATCTGCGATACAGGAATATGGAATATTTGAATTTGTACCTTTTGTAAGCATCTCTCGTTACTAAATTTATCAAAAAAATTTCTCATTTTCTCTTTTAATTTTAAGTTAATATTGACTAAAGCTGAAAAGAATTGACTATTTTAATACCTAAATATTAAGGAGTCTATGATAAATCTTAAATTATAAAACCCAGAGAAAACTATTCATAAATGTAAAACATATATTTTCTAATCAATTTCAACGAAGTTTTATATAATTGAGGTGCAAATTCCTAAAAAATAACGATTTTAAAATATGCATGACCAAAAATATACTTTATTTCCTTTTTCCTTAGTAAACTCATATAAAATTTATTTGAAAAAAAAGATGTAAAATTTGTATTTCAGATTGAATTTTCTGCAAATATTGATGCAGAAGTTATGATGCTTTTAATAAAAAGAATTTAGTGGAATATAAATTTACGTCATATGTTAAGATTTTGCAAAATAAGATAACAAGTGAAGTTTTCACTTTAATTGCAAGTATATCCTAGGTCCTTTAGCTAATCAAAATAAGTTGTTATGTTTCTAAAAGCCCAAAGTCTCTACTTTGAAATTGTATTAAAAATTATCCGTGGTTTAGTCAGGCATATGAATAAATAGGAAATCTTAAAGAAAAAATTGTATTTTTTCCAAAAGTTAGTTTTGCAAATATTTCAAAAAGTGGAGCTAATTTTAAAGTTCTAATCCTAAAATCTATCAGAATTGATATGTCTCATGTCCGATGCAATTTTAGTGTTGTACTGTGTAATTATTTATTAAGACATTCTTTTCAGATATTTTTAAAACTTTTCTTAATTCTGAGTCATTTACGAAACTTATTATGGCAGAGTTACAGACGTTTGAAATATCAAAATTTTATGCTACACCACTTTTTCCTATTGTCAACAGGAAAGGTCAGCATTCGTTCAAGGCTCTGATGTAATACGACAAATACTATTCATAACACATAACAACAAAACAACAGCAATAAAGTTGTATATTCCCGAGTAAAAAAGTGTATATATAATCATATATATCTTCATCTAATAATGTATGGTCATATGTAATTATATATTACATTATTTTTCTTAAATTTATCTTATGTACCCAGTGTAGAAAATCATTACCAGATATGTGGTTATGTAACTACATACTTGGTAATGGTAACTGGTTACTTTTGTTATTACATTTCTTATTACCTTTATATGACGATGTCGCGAAAAATAATGCGTTGTCGTTACACACCAGCATACGAAAAATCAAAAAATATATCATTACCTATGTGCTTACCAGTACTGACAAAAATAATGAGTCTAAAAATAGATTTTCTAAAAAATAAATTATATAAAAAAAAAATATTTTTTATTGTATTTTTTTTTAAATAAAATTTGCTGGTGCGGGAATCGAACCTGGGTCTACAGATTGCCAGTCAACAGCTCTACCATCTGAGCTATATCGACATGTAATATTTAATAGATAAAAACACAATTGACCTTCTGCGCACAAGTAAGCTTACTCGCCAACATACAAAAAATCAAAAAATATGTGGTTACATATATCCTTACCAGTGTTTAAAAAATATTGAGTCTAAAAATAGATTTCAAAAAATTTTCAAAAAAATCTAAAAAATTATTTTCTATTTGAAATAATGATAAAAATAAGTCATTATCAGTAACTCATTATTATAAGTTTTAAAATAATACAGAAGGTAAGTGGGTGTCGTTACTGGTAGTCCAAAAAATAATGATATGTCATTACCGTTTCTACACTGGGTAATGCTATATATATCCACATCTAGTTGTATATATTGATATTGCTAAAGTTAGATCATATATCATATCATACAAGATTATATATAAAACTATATATAATTATATATGGCTTATACAGAACCATATATGTTTATATATGCTATCATATAATGTATTAAATTTGAGATATAATCATATATGGTCCCTAATTAAAAACTGTTTTAATGTGCTAATTTATTATATAAGATATATAGGTGCCTTAATAAAAAAAACATTGTACGAGTTTTCGTTTTATATATAATTATATCCGAAAAATAAGAACATCTAATTGTATCAAATTAGATCGTATTAGATCATATTAGATCTACTTTGATAAAATTAAATGGATTTAGATATGATTCGATACAATTTTATACGAACTTTGTCCTCATCCAAATGTATCAAGTATTATTATATTATACTTCAATTAGATAGAATGGTATATAACACAATACAATTATATGTAATTGTATATGGCATATGTAACTATATATAGGACAATATGTAATTGGATGTTGCAATGTGTTACGCTATATGTGGTACTATATTAAATAAGATATATTAATATATTTAAGATATAACTCCACATAATTTTACATAATTGGTATATCTGTTCCAATATATAATTATGCAGTATTTTGTATAATAATATATGACTATATCAAAACTTTTTTACTTGGGTGGTATAAATTTTGGAAACTAATATGAGATATACCATAGTTATAAATGGTCCCTTATGTAGAATATTTTTTATATGATATAAGATGTAATAAGTTATAATTATATGTTTTTCCATATCAATTGTTTCGAATTTAATCAAGAAAAAAAAAATTATTTTTGTTTTAATTTATTAATATTTTCTTACTAATATTTTTTGACAGGACTTTAAAAACTTAACCTGTTTCGGAACAACTGAATTTTTTATATGATATGAGATATAATTATATATCGTTCCATATCAATGGCTTCAAATGTCAGCCAGAGAAATAAAAAAAATGTTTGTTGTTATTTTTCAATTAATTTTTATTTTTGTAATACTATTTTTTTGGCAAAAAAACTTGATATTATGTATGTGAGATCAGTGTTGCCAACTCTTGAAGGCAGGAAAGTACCGTGAGCATTGTGAAAACGGGTAAAAAGGGTAAAAGTTTACCAAAAATGTGGTAAAAAAGCACGATATTAATGTTTTGAAAAATTTGAGGCAAGAATTTAAAAACACATTTTAGCTTTGTAAAATGGTGTAAAAAGGGTTCAAAAAATAACCAAAAAGGGGTAAAAGAGCACCAAATTAATATTTCAAAATTTTCAAGTTTAAATATAACGAAGTTGCTATTTAAAATTGTACTACAAACATTGTGAAAAAAATGTATTTTTTGTATAGTTCGTATAATTTTTTCAACTTTGACAGAAAATTGAAAAAAACGAGAACAAATACCAAAAATATAAACTGTACAAAAAGCACTAAAAGCACTGCCAGAAAACTGAAAAAGCACTGTAAATACCCGCTTTTTTTAAACGGGTATTTGTAAAAAATCACCGGGTATGGGAAGAAAAAAAGCACCAAAAAATACCCGAAAAGCACTGAAATGGCAACACTGTGTGAGATATAATTAGAGATTAGATTATGTATCATATGTGATTTTATGTCAGTGGTTTCGAGTCCCGGCCAGGGAGAACCAAAATTTTGTTTTTCTTTTTTCAATTTTTTCCCTCCCGGTTAAAAATAATCATATATTTTCATATGTTGCCATATATGATGATCCATATATGTTCATTAACGAAAATGAGGTAATCACTGCTGTTTAGAGGGTTTTGATTTAGAATGGATTTCTAAAAGCACATGGAATTAAAATATTCGGAAATTTGCTTGAACGCGCTGTATTCACATATTAAGCGCGTTCCCGTATGTACCCAAAGTTAACGAAATTTACCCAAAGTTTAATTTATTATGTTTATTATGATTATGCTTTAAAATATATGATTACTAGGTCAAGGAATTTCATGCACATTAAAATGGAAAATATGCGTCTAAAATATGCAGCTAAAAAAGAAAAATATGCATTAAAAATATAAGAAATATGCACTAAAAATTTTTATTTTTGCAAAAATAATGCACTTTGAAACTTAAAAATTTAAGTTAGTTATTTTGCAAACAAATTAAAAATATGCACAAATATGCATTAAAAAGCACAAAATCTGCATTAAAAAGGCACCAAATATGCATTTAAAGTGAAAATATGCAAAAATATTCAACTAAAGGGTGTTTTTTTAAGCCCGATAGAACTTGAAATTGTAAAAAATAACACAAAAAATTAAATTGTAATCAAAATTTTTTTTTTATTGGAAAGATCAATACGTGACATTAACATTTGAAAATGATTTCGGGCATATGGGCACCGCGGCTGTTCTTGACGAAGCGCATTCTGGACGTCCAATTTTGGGCCACTTTTTCGAGCACTGCTGGCCGTATGTCACGAATAACACGAACAATGCTGTCCTCCAAGGCATCAATTGGTGCTGGTTTATCAGCATAAACCAGTGACTTCACGTAGCCCCACAGGAAATAATCGAGAGGTGTCAAATCGCACGACCTTGGAGGCCAATTGACAGGTCCATTTCTCGAAATCAACTTATCGCCAAATTTTGATTTCAATAAGTCGATGGTTGCGTTCGCCGTATGGCACGTAGCGCCATCCTGTTGAAACCACATCTCCTCCGGATCAATGTCATCCATATTTTCAAACAAAAAATCATTGATCATGGTGCGGTAACGATCTCCATTGACCGTAACGCGAGCTCCGGCCTCATTTTTGAAGAAATAAGGTCCGATGATGCCACCAGCGTGAAAACCGCACCAAACGGTGCATTTTTCTGGATGTAATGGAGTCTGTAGGGTCTCTTGTGGATTGGTCTCACTCCATATGCGGCAATTTTGCTTATTAACAAACCCGTTAAGCCAAAAATGCGCCTCATCGCTGAACACAATTTTGCGTCTATAAGTTGCGCGAATCGACGACTGATTTTCAAAGTAAATTTGGATAATTTCGTAGCGTTGTTCAAGCGTGAGTCTATTCATGATGATTTGTCAGAGTATACTAAAACAAATAAAAAAAAATGTTTCATCAAAATTTAATTTTTTGTGTTACTTTTTACAATTTAAAGTTCTATCTAGCTTAAAAAAACACCCTATACAAATCGATGCCATTTTGTTCTAAATTTAATGATTCGGATAAATATTTAGTCCATATTAGTTTTAGATTACCGAGAAAAAACATGCATTTGCATGGAATTCCTTGCCCTAATGATTATATATTTCTCTTCACATATTCTACATACATGTCTATAAATTCGTGGTTTTTATTTATGTTTTCTCATTAAAGACGTAGAAGAAGTTTTTGCATTTATAATAAATTGTTATTTTATTCGATTTTCTAAACACAAAATATTTACATACATAAATACAATTTAGATAAAATAAGAATGGGAAGCTACGAATTAAATTTATATATTCACTTATGTAACTTACAGATAAAATCTGCTTAGTTTTTGATAGTAAAACTTTCCACCTCCAGCCCTTAGACTTCTCTAAGCATTCTTTTACAAGCTGTGAGACAAATTAACCAATATTTAACGAAGAAAGGGATATATCAAAATGATATTTTTGATACTGGAACGCTTACAAATTTTAGGGAACGGACTGAGGGAATTTGTATCAATATCGATGTTAATTTTACCTTAAAATATTCTGCTTCATGGAACCGTTTTAAACATATTAATAAAATTTCTTCTCTGTCAAATTCTTCAGTCAGCTCCTTAATTGATTCTAATGCATCCATTTCACGGACTAAAATAGTAATAAAACACATCATTAACCATAATCTACATACAGAAATTAGCAAAAATAAATAATAATATTTACAAAACCACGAGTAGTATAATAATAAAATATAAAAAAACACTAACAAATTTCCAAAATAAAAAATAAATATTTTATAACTGGTTTTACCAAATCAGACAGTTTATATACGAAAGTACAAAATTCTCGTGCCGTTGATTTTTTGTACCTTATGTAATGTCTCATTTACTTATTGCGGACAACTGATGAGTTAGCGTGATGGCTACGAAACAATTGTATTGTCTATCAGGAAAATTATCAACCCTTTTTTGAAACAACAAATAAAAATATGACAATATCATATTAGAATTTGGACTTGAGGTAGAAGAATATTCTAACTAAATATATGAAAATATAGAAAGGCCGAAAAATCAATTTTTATATTCTTAATGCAAGAATTAAAAAGATTGTTGTAAATATTTCTAAATAAAATATTTGACAATCTGATTTTGAAGTTCAAATCATATAATTTAAAAGGAAATAAAAGAAATGACCACACATACAATAATTCCAAAAAACAAACAAAATGCATTTTGAGAGAAAAAAATGATTGCATTTGTATGTGAAAAATATTAAATATTAAACTGATAAAAAATGTACTAAAAAAAATATGAACAAAAACTTAAATTTTTTTTTAAGTTGCCCTCCATTTAAGAAAATAGTAAATCTATAGATTTCAAATGAGACCAATACCAACACGCTCAGTGATGGTACACCAAAGATACATGTATTTAAATCTTTAAAATGGCTCTCCTCTTACCCTTAGGTCCCTTTCTATTTTGCGCGTCACATATATATTTTTTTTTTTATAAATTATATTAAATATAATATATTGTTGGATCCAAGCTGATACAATTCGATGTTCTATTTTTCGTATAAAATTAGATCTAACATAAGTTTATCACCAAGAAAAAACTTAGACACCATTGGATCTCCCAATTTTAAGATATAAGTTGATCCATAGTTCATCCCAATATATACCATAGAATCTAATATGATATCATTGAATGATATTAGAGAATATAAAATTCGATATGATTAGATATTTCTCCAGATCAATTTGGTTTTAGTCGGGTTATTATAACAACAACTTCATGCGTAAGTTAACAGATAATAGGGGGTAGCCAACAGAGATGCGGGTGCAAAAATGCACTCTTATTAAGGTCCTTCAAACTTGTATGACAAAACAGGTCATACTTCGATTTTGTATACTCAATGCTAGATCATTGAAACTTTGCACCAAAATTCAGCGAAATTGTATGTTTTGTTTAAACTTTTGAATAGAAATTCACATACAAATTGAAAAACAAAGTTGACACCGAATTTGTTAAAACTTGAAATAATGTCCTTCAGAACAAAATTATGTACATTTTATTCCATATTCGTACATACTATAAAATTTTGTCCTGAAAGATAAAACTGTTAACAGTACTTGCAGTTTTTTTTTGATTTTGAAAGAAAAAAATATTGCAATTTTTATGCGTACATACTTATGAAAATACGTATCCAGCTGGCCCTTATTTTTTCAATTTTTATTCTCTGTAGTTTTTTTATAAATTTTATAATCATTCTTTCGTTTGAAAATCTATCATTTACCAATTAAAAGATAAACTATACATTACATTTTATAAGAAAAATTTAAAAAAGATTTAATTTATAGATGTTTTTTAGATTAAATAAATTCCCCAATTAAATAGTTCCATAATAATGGAATTTTGAAAAAAAAAAAATATATTTTATTGGAAAATGATTAATGTTTTAGACTTCACATTCGTAATTATAGTGAAAATATTTAATAGATTTGAGGTATCGCGTTTTGTGGTATTAAATTCCATTTTTTATTTGAAGATTTCAAATTTGAAGAGCCCTAATGCATAAGCATAAAAACTGCATTCAAATGTGTGTGATGTGATGCAGTTGTATGATGCGCCGACGTAGGGTAAACAAAAGTTAAAATATAAAAATCGAACAATAAAAAGTTCACCTATTTTTTATTTTATTTTTGTAAAAATTTTTTTTTAGGAGGGGATATAAAATGATTGTCCATCGTCAAATGCATATATGCACGTGTTTTATTTTTTTTTGTGTGTGTTATTTTAGCTCTGCTGCTTATGTTGTTCACGCATGTTGATTTGTTGCATGCAGCATAATGAATCCCCAAAAACAAAATAAAAAAACACCCTTTTAATAACACAATTGTATGCAGTTTTGTGCAGGAGAATGTAGTGGAGCAGATGTGTGCAGTAGCAGCAGTAGCTGCAACTGTGTGTGACCACAAGTGGCCAAGGGATGCGCAAGGACGAACACGAGGCAGGAAAAATAAGGACAAAAATAATTCGTAAAAATAAAAAATAAAAACATTGAAATTATATAAAAATTTGCTAAAATAATATACACGCACACAAATGTATATGCACACATGCACATACATATATGGTTGAAATATAAAATAGATAGACAGACAGACAAAATCAGGATATATGCATGTTGCATGAATATGCATAAATGCATGCGTATGCAATAGGCCATGCAAAAAAGAGAGAGTAGTTAGTGGGTTTGTGTGTATGTTGCATCCACGTGGGTTGCTGTTGTTGTTGTTTGTTGTTGGTAGATAAAGTGGGCCTAAAATTTTTATGTAGTAGGCTTACTTTTTGCTATTAGTGGCGGTAAAATATACACACACACACACATAGACTTTTTTTTGGCCATTGCAGCAAAAATGCAATAGTAATAATTGAGTAGTACTAGTAGTAGTGAGAGAGATAGCTACACAGAGTGTGAGTAGTAATAATAGACTATTTGTCTATCCCAGCAAAAACTTTCATTACCATGTAATGAGTTTTAGGTATTGAAATCTTAAGTGTTCACTAGTTACCTTTTAATTACTAAACTACTTATTTTAACATGGTGATGTCATTGGAGGAAAGTCATTACACTGATGTTACCTGTAAGTAGTTTATCAACTGTTCTATAAATAGATGTTGAATATAAATTTAAAAAAGTATAAAAATTTAAAAACTAATAGGAGCTGACACGAATTGATCAGCGTACCTCACGGTTGTCAGGCAAACACTCTAACCATTACACTACGACATCGGTATGATTTTTAATGCTTAACGTACATATGTACACATTTATTGTTGCAGCTGTTATACATGTCTATTTTTCACAAAACTTGTTGTTATTAAATACTGCTTAATGAACATCAACATTTCTGTAAATAGATGTTTAATATAAATTACAAAAAAAAAACAAAAAACAAAACAATGGAAGCAGACACGAATTGATCAGCGAATCTTATGTCTGTCAGGCAAAAACGCTAATCCCTAGGCTACGCCATAGTTATGGTTTTTAATGATTTATAACATATATTATTTGTTTCAGCTATTGTGAATTAGTAATGTGTGGGGTATAATTATGGGTAACTCATTACATTCAGTTTAAAAGTAATTCAAAGGGTAAGGAGATATGAGATCTAAGTAATGCATGAGTAATGACCAGTCATTACCAAGTTTTTGCTGGGATGTTATTTTTTATAGACTACACAATAAAAATTTAGAATATATAACAAATGTTTGTTAAAAATATCATTAAGAATCGAATAAAAAATTAAAAAAAAAATTAAATTTTTATAAAAAAAATTAAAATTCATTTTTAAACTTTTTAAATTTTTGGATACTAGCATTTGATGTGTTTTTTTTTGCCAAAGTCTCTAACATTTTGCATATCCAACTTTTATTATTTTTATGTGTGTGAGTGAGAAGGCATAGTTTTACCAATTGATCCTTTACGCATTCACTTATATTCGTTTACTAATTGCAAACAAACTTTTTTTGGGTTTTCATAGGCATTTTGTAGTACATAGGCGTTGTTGTCTTATTGGTTTGGGCCGGCAAATAGTTTTATGTTGTACAATTTGTTGTTTTCTGAGTAACATTTTTAAGGGTGCGTAAAATTTTCCAAAAAAAAAAAAAAAAATTAACCAAAAAGAAATATTGTATTATACATACAAAAATTGCATATTCTATATGTTGACAAATTAACAAAAAAATATGTAATTGGCGTTAGCCAAATAAAAAAGGATTTAATATTCAAGTATGGAATTATAGATGCTATTTTCAAATAATACTGGAAAATATTTAAAGTAGATTGGATTGTCAAAGACATGTTTTTTCTACCTTCGATAAAAAATTTATAGATTTGAGGCAGTGCACCCGAAGTTGACTGTGATTATTATTATTTTTTTTTTTTTGAATAAAAATTTTATTTTATTAATTAATTCATTAATTTTAATTCTCATACCTACAAAGCCATTTATTTAGCTTGTCTATAAACTTAAGATATTTAAATAAGATCGACCTTCCTCGAATTTTATCGGAAATATAGTCCATATGTTGCAAATATGAACCGATACTGTATCTTCAATGAACAGACTTCGTCTTTGCGCCCATCTAATCCAATTCTTGGGGGACCCTTCTACCAAAATCATTTTTAACCAACAACAGACAAATGTTTTAGCAAACTTATTTTGCGTACCGCCTTACTTTTATATTTCCTTCAAAAGCCCGCTTTGATGAAAACCAATTACAATTTGGAAAACATTTCCTTTTAAAAATGGCATTCTTTTAAAAAAACTTAAATTTTTTAGATCCAACTTCATTATAAAGGGTGGTCTAACCAAAACGCACGATATTAATTGTAAATAAAACAAAAAGTTTTCAGAGGATTATCTTAATATTTTGTATTATGATAGATGGATATATAAAAAATGTGTGTAAAATAAAATATCGGCCAAATGCTCGCCACGGCTTCGGTGGCATACCTCTATCCGATAGTCCATATTTTCAATGACTCTGAGACATAATTAAGGTTCAATGTCGTTAATGTGCCGGATTATATCATCCTTTAGCTGTTGAATTGTTCTTGGCTTATTGACGTACACTTTTTCTTTATAATATCCCCAAAGAAAGAAGTCCAACGGTGTCAAATCACATGATCGTGGCGGCCAATTAACATCGCCAAGACGTGAGATAACACGGCCATTGAATTTCTGGCGCAGAAGAGCCATTGTTTCATTGGCTGTGTGGCAAGTGGCACCATCTTGTTCGAAGCACATATCGTCCAGCTCCATATCCTCACATTCTGGTTACAAGATGTCCATTATCATATCGCGATAGCGAACACCATTCACGGTAACTGCTTGGCCGAACTCATTTTCGAAGAAGTTCGGCCCGATGACGCCGTCAGCCCACAAATCGCACCCAACAGTGTTTTCACATTTCCTACAGACCCGGTTTGCTGAAATTTGTGCACAATTCTCCCAATTGTGGACACATTTGGTCGATTATGCTGACCAAAGTAATCACGAAGTGTACAAAATGCTTTTTGATTTGAACTCCCATTTTCGTAAAAGGCTTCAACAATCTTAACGCATTGCTCAATTGTGTACCTCTTCATCGTTGACTTTGGCAAACATTGAAACAAAGAAATGTCAAATTAAGCTGGGCAAAAAACTTGACGTTAAGGTGTGACTCACAATTAACATCGTGCATTATGGTTGGACCACCCTTTATAATTATATCCGAAAAATGAGAACATCTAATTTTATCAAATTACATCGTATTATAATCATATTAGATCTAATTTGACACAATTAGATTTAATTTGATGGAATAATATATGGTTTGATGCAATTTTATCCGGATTTTGTCCTCATCCAAATGTATCAAATATAATATAATCATATCCAACTAGATATAATGGTATATAATTCGATGCAATTGTACATAATACAATATATTGTGCAATATATAACAAGATGTAGTTATATATTTAGGATACAATATCGTGAAATTATTAATGTTCCAATATATAATTATACAAAATTTAAATGATAATATATGATTATATCAAAACTTTTTCACTTGGGCTATGCTAGTTGAAAAATCCGACAAGCGGTGGGTAAACGGAATTCGAGTAGCCGAATTAGTTTTACCCACTGGGTGCCCCCCTTGTCATGAACAGTAGACCGTACCACAAAAAAAATCGCCGTATATCGTCGAATCTACATTAATTTTGTAAAGAGGTTTCGAATTTTTTTTGCCGATCGTAGGGGTCGCCTTTTTACATTTTTACAAAATACATAAGAAAAGAGAAACATAATATCATTTTCGTATCGTTTTATTCCAACTAATGTCAAACAAAAACAATGTAAGAAGAAGAAGCATTTGATGGGGAAAACAACAAATATATTTGACTTAAGTTTCTATGTACATATGTTTTTTGCCCTTAGCCAACTGCGATCAAAGATTCCGAATTGTGTAAATTTTTAAAAATCCCCTTAAGAAATATATAAGGTTTGACACATCAGCATGCTGAATACGAATGTTCTAGACCGCACCGCAAAAAAAAGTTCGCCGTACACCCTCCAAGGCAATTCCAAAAAATAATTTTTTGGCCGAACGTAGGGGTCGCCTTTTTGAATTTTTCGTTATAGCTTCGGCATTTAAAGTCGGATTTTAAAGTGTGATATATCGATTTTTTGCCTCGAGGAGACCAGTGTTTTGCCATAAAGAGAAAATCTAATGAAATAAAATTTAAAAAGGCGATCCCTAGGTTCGGCAATCAAAAAAATAAAAAAATTTTTTGCTGGGTTTATCGTTTAATGATTTTTTACGAGCTTTAATTTTCTGACATTAGGGTTGTGCATTAGTGTGGTAGCAACTGAGATCTGGTGGGTAACTACTAGAACGGGATACTTGAGGTCAATGGACCTTAGAGCAATATACCTCGAGAGAAAAACATCGATGTATCATACTTTAACTTCCGACTGTAAATGCAAAAGATATAACGAAAAATGTAAAATGGCGACCCCTACGTTCGGAAAAAGAAAAATATTTTTTTTGAAATTGCCTTGCAAAAATACTTTATATTGGAGGGTGCACGGCGCACTTTTTTTTGCCTGTAAAGGTGGTATGGTCTACTGTACACGCCAATTCTATTAAATTTTCAAAATTCCAGCGGTTTGATCTGGGTGATTTATGAGATCTATTTTTCCCTTTCGAACCCCGTTTCTAGCACTTCCTTATCTGAAGTTGATAGAAGTTTTTCTTTAATTGATGAATCAAAACGGACAAAATTTTATATTTATCAGAACAATTTTGACATTAGAGAATTTTAAAGATATTTGCTCTTGAGTGTCCGGATTCCATGATAAAAATTAGTTTTGTGTTTTTATTTAATGTAATTATGTTATATTGACTGTAGTGTTCAAGCACTCAAGTTAATTGTGATTGAATAAATAAAATTCATAAAGTTTATATCAATTGTTATACAACAATACTAAATTCTGCTTAAAATGCATAATTCCACACAATAGAAATCTATTGTGTTTGAAATTTCCTTTAATCCAATAAACCCCTTCCGAAACAGTTTCAAGATTGTTTTTACAAATTTTATTTATATTGTTAAATTTTTTTGCGTGAGTTAATTTTTGGATACATTCGGATTAATAGTCAAAACTTTTTACAACAAGTCTACTTATAAAACACATGCAAATTGGTGAAAATAAGTACTATTCAAAATATACATTCATACTATTGATTGAAAATTGTTTGTAGGAGGTGGCTCTCACTTTGAATACTTGAACCAAAAACCACTTTACGACGAAAAATACAAAAAAAATTTATTACATACCCAATTATAAACATGTGTGTGTGTGTGTGTTTGTTAGTTTGTATGTGTGGTATTTATATAATATAATATATTTTTTAGTAAATGCCCCGAAAAAAGAAATGACTTAAACAAAGGAATGAATGCATTTTTGTTATATAAACATAGTATAAAAATTATTGAACACACACGCACATAAACACCCTTACACACGCACACATACATACTGACACATAAATATATACATATGCATAAATGAATTACATACACATAATGTGTTAACATATTAATTGGAAAAACAAAATATAAAAATTTTTGCATAGAGTAGTATAGTATGTGGCATTATAAAAATGGTTGCTTTTTTGTATATAAATATATAAATAAATTAATTTTTTAACAAAACTAAAACAAAAAAAAATCTCAATTGATGCTTATAAAAAATTTACATGATTTTATTTTTATATTTTATACCACAAATACAGTACGTGACAATCTATAAAGGAACACGATTTATTTTATTTTCCAAAATATTTTAAAGTTTCATTTTGAATAACAAAATATTATGATTAGGTATGAGGAATTCGATTTCTAAATTTAGATTGGGCAAAAAAAAAGATTTCTATGTGGTTCCATTTATCCCTTGGGAATCGTCAAAGTTACTTTAATAGTATATTTTATTTAAGGCGAAAAACTAACTACTTTTGAGAAGCGAAATGAGATCAAGTCCCATAGATATTTTGTGGCACAGCTATTATTAAGTTGAAGATTACAAAAATCAAAATATTTATCAAATATTTGTTAATAGAAACGAAAATTCTATAAATGGGAAGTTATTTTATACATAACAGTATACATTTTAGAAATTAGTTTGCTTGGTTTTAGTTTTTATGATATTGTTGGATAGAAATTTTTCGTGGACATCCAGTATTATCCTGGTTGGAACATATTAAAGCCCTGCTAACTTGCTGATCCACTTCCATTCAAAATACCAGTAGACACCTGCTAACATTTGCATACATCCAAAAAAAATTATGGCCTAAAATTAAGTTTACACCTTACTTAAATAAGGTACATATAAGTATGTATAAGTATATAAATGGACCAATTTTTGCTTTTAATCTGAAATTTTCGAAAAATGTAAATTTTTTTCCACCAAAAGGATTTCTGCATTTTCCTTTAATAATGAAAAAAATTTAGAAAAGCTTAAGCTTTATTTTTTTCGAAATATTTAGCATAGAGATTTAAAAAATTTCAAATTAATTTTTTTTTTGTTTATGACGGAAAAGGGGTGTCAACTTTTATTTATTATGAAAATTGTTGCAGAATTTTATTATGCAAAACAAAAAAAATAATAGTTTTGATTTTTTGTAAATTTGCTTTATTTTTGTAAATATTAACAAGTGTAAAGCTCGTTGTAAATGAAAAAAATTACAACATTTGATTTGAAATTTGTTAAATCTGTATGCTTTGGTGAAACAAATTTTATATTATTCGAAAATTTAAAATCCAAAGCACAAACTGATCAACCCTATTGTATTGTATAGAGTGTTTTTTAAAGCCCGACAGACCTTACGAAAGGGTTAACTGTCAAACGAGCAGTCATACAGCGCTCACTTTTTGACATTTATGATTAGTGTACGTTGGCAAATCATCATGAATAGATTGACGATTGTAAAATGCTACCAAATTATCCAGATTACTTTGAAAACCAGTCATCAATATGCGCAACTTTCAGACACAAAATTGTGTTCAGCGATGAGGCTCATTTTTCTCTTTACGAGTTTGTTATCAAAGAAAATTGCCACATATGGAGTGAAACCAATCCACAAGAGACCCTAGAAACTCCATTACATCCATAAAAATGCAGCGTTTGGTATAGTTTACACGCTGGTGACACCATTGGACCTTATTTCTTCAAAAATGAAGCGGATGTCGCGTTATGGTCAATGTATATCGTTACCACACCATTATCAATCATTTTTTGCTTGAACATGTGGATGACATTGATCCGGGCTAGATGTGATCTCAACAGGATGGCGCTACGTGCCATATGGCGATCGAAAACATCGACTTATTGAAATCAAAATGTGGTGATAAGTTGATTTCGAGAAATTGACCTTTCAGTTGGCCTTCAAGCTCGTGTGATTTGACACCTCTCGATTATATCCTGTGGGGCCGCGTGAAGTTACTAATTTATGCTGATAAACCAGCAACAATTGATGCCTTGGAGGTAGGGTTTGGGGTTCGGGAATTCCCGGGCGGGAATTCCCCGGAAATCCCGGGAAAAGTTTGCCGGGAATTCCCGGGAAAATAATATAGTTTTCCCGGGAAAACGGGAAATTCTAAAAATATTAAATTTTTTAAATTGTTTTTGTTACGAATAGGATTTTTTAATTTTAGTCATAAAAAACATTTTAAATACCAAAACAAAAATGTCATTGTTAAAATCTTTTAAAGGGGAATACATTTATTTGACACACAAATAAAATCTTTGCCAAGTAATTAGGAGCATTTCAACTAATAAAAATTTTTCGCATAACTTATTCAAAATTTAAGTAGTAAAGCCTAAAAACTTGGTAAAATGTTTAAAAGAAATATGAAAAAAGCTTTGTTTCTTACAAATAATCGCCCTTACTATCTAAATTTTTCAAATGTATAATTTAGGTAAAGTCGACTTTAGTTAAAATATTGGGTGGCAGTATACCTTGACTTGGTTTATTTTTGGAGCATTCTGATTGGTTAATTTATTTTCAACCAATCAAAATATTTGAAAATATAAATATTTTTGTAAGGTTTTCATACACAAAATGAACAAAACCGTTTGATTAAAAATAAAGTCGACATTAAATTTAAAATACTTCTTTATATTAAGGGTCAGTAATTTTATAAGTAACGTTTTCATTAATAAATGTGAAAAGAAAAGACTAATGGTTAACGGTGGTATCTAAATTTGGTTATCCGACATCTAAATTTGGTTCACAAAAAAAAAAAAATTGATGGTCATGCAACTTCTCTTGAAGAAAACAACAACAAGCTAAAATTAGCAAAGTACCCGAAGAAAAAAGTGTAAGCTGAATAGGCATTAAAGGTTTTATGGTAGGGCAAACATTTCCTAAAATGGTATCCAAATTAGCCGCAGTCAATCCGCACCATAACTAGATCTTCGTTTATTCGAGAAAGTCTTTATAATAAAAACCTGGCATTGCAAAAAAAGAAACCGATGTAAAGAACATTATATTAAATTACTACAATCATGTAAAAGATATCATGATAAAACAAATATTGAGCAATATTTCTAACAATAGGAGATTTACTATAATCTTAGATGAATGGACAAGAATATCTCAAAAGAGATATTTGAAAATAAGTATAATCGTAAATAATTCATTTTATAACATGGGGTTGGTTTATATATCAGGAAGATGTAATGCTGATGAAATAAGAAGAATTGTAGAAATAAGACTAGAAGAGTTTTAATTGTCTTTGGAAAATAACATTGTGGCCACCATATCTAATGGGCCAAGTGTGATGAAACGGTTTGTTTCCGACAGTCCAGTAGTAGGTGCTTTCTGCTGGAATCATGCAATTCATTTGGCAGTGCTGCGATTAATTTATGTGAAATCAAATGTTCAACATTCTGATATTTTTTACTTTGAATTCTCACTACACAGACTGCATTTGTACTGAAATAGTGTTTTTTTAACAAAAATTATTTATATAGGTGGTTTTCATTAACAATTTTGTTCAAAAACATTTCAAATTTTTTCATTCCCGTTTCCCGGGAAATAAAAAAGTCCGGGAAATCTCAAACCCTACTTGGAGGCCAACATTGTTCGTGTTAGTCGTGACATACGGCCAGCAATGCTCGAAAGAATGGGCCAAAATTGGACGTCCAGAATGCGCTTCGTTAAGAACAGCCGCGGCGGCCATATGCCCGAAATTATTTGCAAATGTTAATGCCATGTAATGATATTTCGACTGAAAAATTTTTTTGGATTAAAATTTAATTATTTGTGTTATTTTTTATAATTTAAATTCTATCGGGCTTAAAAAACAGCCTGTACAACAGGCTATGCTATCGTACAGGCAAAAAAAGTGCGCGGTACACCCTCCAATATAAAGTATTTTTGCAAGGTAATTACAAAACTTTTTTTTGCCGAACGCCTTTTTCAATTTTTCGTTATAGCTTCGGCATTTAAAATCGGATTTTAAAGTGTGATATATCAATTTTTTTGCATCGAGAAGACCAGTGCTTTTCTATAAAGCTAAAATCCAATGAAAAAAAATTTTAGAAGGCAACCCCTACGTTCGGCAACAAAAAAAAAATTTCTGCTGGGTTTATCGAAAAACGTCCTTAGCAAAAGTTTAATGATTTTTTGCGAACTTTCATTTTCTGACATTAAGGTAGTACATTTGGGTAGTAGCACATGAGATATGGTGGGTAAATACTAGAACGGGATACTTGAGGTATCCCTCGAGAGAAAAACATCGATGTATCATACTTTAAGATCCAACTGTAAAGGCCAAATATATAACGGAATATGTAAAATGGCGACCCCTACATTCGGCAAAAAAAAATTTTTTTTTAGACCTCCCTGCAAAAATAATTTAGAGTGGCTATTTTGAAATTAAAAAAAAAAAATTAATTTTTTAGGAAGATTATATGGGAAAATCTGCGAAACAGGTCGAATTCAGATTTTAAAAATGAAAAATTTCAAATTATTGGCACACATTTTTTTTCAGATTAACTTATTTGAAATGCATTTAAAAGAAGTAAACTATTCGCGTGAAACAATTTTTTTGAGTACTAAAAAAGTTATAAACAAAAACCCGCACGCATTTTCAGTAATAAGTATTTTTAAACTATAGGATGTTTTGGGCATTTGAGCGCACATTTTTAAGTAACCTTTCCGTGCTGAGTCCGAATTTGGTTTCCAAATTTTTCCAACACAAAAATTGAGGGGAAAGTTAACAAAAACATTTTTTGGCTATTTTTGAGTGGTTTTTACACACTTTTACCTCGAGTTAATGAAGAAAAATAACACAAATTTTGCAATCATTACGGTAAGTTTATTCGATAACGCATAGTCGCGCTATATTTCCATTATTGATTTTAAGTAATGTTGTTTTTTTAATTTTTCCGTCCGTCCGTCTGTCTCTTCATATAATCTTGTGCGCATGCTATATGTCGCAAATATTAAGATATTTTGATGAAATTTGGTAGACCAACTTATATCGGCCCAAGAACGAAGTCTATTGATTTTGGTTGAAATCGGTCTATGTTTGGACCTAGTGCCCATATAAATTTCCCTCAAAATTGCAGCATAAAATTGAATGTCACATCCACGGTTTAAAGAATTTTGTGATCAAATATGTCCTGAGTGATACATATCTTCATTACGTTTGTTGTGTGAAAGTGCTAAATGGATCGGATGAACTTTGTATTCTCTACAGCATATCATTCTCCAAAAATCGCTACAAGGTTAAATACAAATAGAAGGCACATCCACAGTTCTACGAATTATGGAGTCCAATCTATCTAGATCTTATCATAGCTGTCATTATATGAAAGTGCTAAACAGAACGGATTTTTTTAGGCTCTACATCGATTTTTGCTGCACAATACGCTAAAAATCCAACTTTTAATTGACTGGCACATCCACAGATAAAATAATGGTTGGTTGAAATCTGGCTTATATGATATATATCGCTATTAATATTGTTATGTGTAAGTGCTAAATTGATTGGATTATCCGTTTCGTTTCTACAACACTTTTAGCTCTAAAAATCTATGAAAAGCTAAAAAATTTAACCTAAAATGGCTCTGGGTACCAAAATAATTTACCACTTACACACAATAATAGTATTACTGATACATACCGATCACGCAGGACTACAAATAAATATTTCTCAAACTGCGGATGTGCCCTCCAAAAAATATAAAATTTTATGTTCTTCAGGCATAGACACGAAGAGATTATTATTGTCATATCTTATTTATTTCTGAAGGCACACTAATCAATTTGGCCTCATTTATTTTGTTTATTTGTCAGTTGTATATGTCAGTATCAAAAAATTAAAAATCTCTGAAATTACGCTTTATTCAAAAAACAGACTTACAGATTTTAAAGAAGTTACAGATTTTAAAGATGTTACAGATTTTAAAAAACTACCATTTGTTCCTTATTGATTCATCTATTTTTTTCAACAAGTGGGAGATTTTCTTACATCACAATTATTATCCACCAAAGGTTTTGGGCGATTTCCTTTTATGCTGAAAAAGTTATAACCAAAAGAGTTGAAAAACTGTTAAAAGTTACAAGCAAAATTAGGGTAAATTAGGGTAGTTTTTAATTGAGTAGAGCACATTAGCAGTATAAATATTAAAATTTAAGATGTTCGCCTGATTAAATTCGTTGCCTCGAAAATGCTGATACCATCAAAAATATTATATATTGAATGTTCTTTAGTTTGACTATAGATCATAAATTAATATCACTTTCTGTTTAAATTATTTTCAAATTAAAGAAAGATGATACAATTTTCACAAGTAAATTACAAAAAATAAGAATTTTGAAAGAATTCGATAAGGCCAGCAAGACAGAATACGTATTTTCGGCTTTCGCTACAAAGCCATCATCAGTGTCGTTTGCCTTGAATGGGTTAATAATTGACGATCGCCTACTTATGTGAAAGATGAAAGCAAATCGAATTTGTTAACAACCATTCAACTTAGACTAACATCAACGAAATCTAACAATGCTATTTTTATCCTTTGTTATTATTACTCTCTTCTCTACTGCTTAGCAAATCAATGAGCAACAATCAATAAGCTTTTCTTACAACAACTTGAGCACTGACAACAGTAAAAAATAGCAAAAAGCAGTATTGCATTCAAATAGTTCCAAATATACCAAATTGTGCAAAAATTTAATGCCAACCTTTAACATACTAAGGTCGGCTAACTTATTCTTCTGAGTTAAAACAATAACAGAAAGCTGAATTGAAGAGACAACTATGAATTAGTTACATTCCATTCAAGGCCTTACTTGGGTGAGATGGCTAATCGGGCGAACCTTAGTACAGCTACGTTTGTAATGTGTTAACAGGAACATGTTCGAATCCTACAGTCGACAGGTTGTAGAAATATTATCATACAAAGAATATCTAACAATAAAATATAAACAATAATAAAATTTAATGGAAAATCACTGATGAAGCCTGTCCATAGGAAAAGGCAGATTTAGTCTGATTTTTAAAATTATTGTGTTTATAATTTTTAGAGGAAAAGTTTTATTTTTCTTCTTAACCTCAAACCTACTAAAAAAAATCCTTTTAACTTTCCCATTTTATTTCCTGCTACTGTATATTTTGCTGCATACAACACAAAAATATAATGGCAATGTACTTTGGTAATATAATAGATAAATACATGCGAAAACGCAACGCAAATCCATAAAAAAAGTTCACGAAAAAATCTTACTCTAACTACAGCAACAAAACCTCAGAGCATTTAAAACAAACAATACACATATATGACATGTATCGTATGTATGCGCCCAAAGCCAAAGAATTTTAAAACGAATATAATATGATGAAACACGAAAAATCACCATAAAATGTTTGAACACCATAACCAGGACCAAAACATCAGCACCTGTCTGTGTAGTAAAACTCCCAAAAAAAAAAAAGAAAAAAAGAATGCCGTATTAACCAACACCAACAAATTAACCAAAAATTGTCGAATTGATGGTACAAACAACACAACGCGCTTTTTTCATAACACATACAACCAACAAATGTGCAATGCACCCATGTAATGCAGATTTTTTCAAATATATATATATTTTTTTTTTATCAAAAATTACATATTTTTTATTCTTTTCACTCATATGTTCAAAAGCCATAGCCAAAAATCAATGTTTTTATTTTTTTCCATATGCAAAAAAATGCGTAAATGAGAGGAAGTTGACGATAGAAAAAAGAGTCAAGTATGGAGTTTAAAGGGGGCCATAGAGGTTTTTTTGGCTGCAATGCAATATTGCAGTTGCATTATTTGATGCATTATCCAAAAGGCAAAACATGAACATCACAATCAAAACACAGTGCGTATGAGGAATTTTATTTTAAAAGTTTGTCCAAAAAAGAAAAAAATACAAAAACTTTTAACAATGCTTGCCAATTTATACATACAAATACCCTGTGAGCTCAAACCAATAAACCGTGTATTGAAATCATAACACCCACAAGTTCAGAAGTTCACAATCATTGCAAGAATAACCATATGACATAAATTTAATGTCATGATCCGAGAAGAACATAGTTCTAATGCTAAACGAAATTACCCACTCGGCTAGAGTAATAAAACCACCAAAGCGTTTGGAATTGGTAGATAAAATTTTTATATTATCGAGGGCAGATATTATTCAGCTTTTATATTATCCCCAAAGGAAAGTTGCGATCTTTTTGCCATAAATATACTTTTAAAATATATTTTATTCTTAATTAAGTTACAATTTCATTAGGAATATTTTTATGTGACGTTTTATTCCTGCACCCAGAAAAAAAAATCGGTAGTCACAACTGCATTTGTAGCCAGTCGAATGGTTCGGTTGTGGTAGCCCAGTTTTTTAGTTGTAACAACAGAAAATTAATTGAGACAGGACTAATCTGTAAATTTCCAAGTGGGTATTTTTTGCCGAAAACTGAAAACATCAACCCTATATGGATAAAGTTACACAAAATAATAATTTTTATCAAGTGGAAAAAAGATTTTTTTGATCCATTCGTAGTGATATTTTTTCGAAAATTATGAAAGGTGTTATTCTGTTAATTTCCTAGTGGGTCGTTTTTGGCCAAAAATGTGAAAATTAACCGTATATGGATCATGTTAAATAAAATATTTTTATCCAGTTGAGATTTTTTTTTTGTCAAATTTAAAGGCTTTACAATCTCGTAGTCATAATTAATTTTAAGTTTCATGGGCCTTTTCTGACCCCTCGCCACTAAGGGTTAACGATTTTTAAACAAATGTAAAGATAATTATAGTCTTACCAAATTTAAGTGATACTTTTCCGAAAACTATGTAAACTTTGATGAACACAGTAAAATTTTTTTAAATTTTTGACAAAATGAGCAAATTTTGTAAAATGTCCTGGAAAGCAGTCGCTCCAAGCACAAACTCGAATTATCATTTTTCCAATTTATTTATTTTTTTTTTAATACCAACTATTATGTGGTACAACTAGTAATCGACATCTCCAAATTAGGCATTATAAAAAATATTTAAAATTAATTAAAAAAAAAATCATTTTTGCATTTTTATCAAATTCGTGGGTCATCTTGGATTCCAGGCTAAAGTGGGTTAATGATATCCGATGAAGTCAAAATTCCATACCTGAATCATTTTGACTCCATTAAATGAATAAATGAAATAAAAAATAAGTTTTTTCTAAATTTAAAATTTTGGGAATTTTTAATAATACGCCTTTTTTCCAAAATGGGCCATTTTAGTCCAACTTTCGGCACGGGTTAACGTTTTCCAAAAAAAAAAAAATATTTTTTCCATGACGAATCTATTTTTAAGGGACGCCCTAATGTACATATTACACACAAATGTTGTATATTTTAAAACTGGTACGGTGACATGTCTTTTGGGATGAGTTCTGTGGCGTGTTCTTGTGTGATAGTTTTGCGACCTGTTCTTTGGTTAAAGTGTCATGTTAAAGTACTGGTCCGAGGATCGGTCCCGGTCCCAATGGATCAGTCATGTGACGTGTCCTGCGACAGCTCCATTTTCCACAGGGAAAATGATTCGGTAGTCGCAACCATAAAATTCATTTGATGCTACGGAACCATTCGATTGGCAACATATTGGGTTGTCAGCTCCGAATCTGTTTTCTGGGTGTAAGTACACCATTTTCATTGATATTTTGAATAGGGGAATGTCGTGCGCCTTGTAATGCATTTATATTGAAACTTTTAAAATTTTTTCCTGTTTGTTGATGTTTTACTGTGAACTCTTTTTCCATGTGGTTTTTTCTCTTGATTCAAGCAATAGATATTATGGCCATCAAACTTCATATTTTGAGAGTTTTTCTCTATTAGATGAGATACAAGCAAAGTAGCGTCCACGTAACATAAATCAGTTAACATCGCCAATAACATGAAGATAATATCAAATGTGGACCACTCACGTTAATGAGTTTAACACAGCTGTTAAGAAAACAATTTTATAACATCTCAGACGATGCCATATTTTTTTTTACTGCCTAACAAAGCTAATAAAAAAAAATAATTTGTATTACTTAAAAGGTAGTATTCTTTTTATTAATCAAAGAAAAAATATAGAACAAATCAAATACTGTGAAATAAAAAGCATTCATTTACGGCAACAAAAAAATTATAATCAAATTTTTTAACATTAGTGTTCTCCACCTCAAAATATTAGAATTTATTTCTAAAATTTGTGTGCGTTGAAATCTGGCTAACATTTGGCAATAAAATGGTGAAAAATTAAAAAAAAATGAACAAGAAACTTTTCAATTTGCCTAATGTTAGTAAATTTGGTCCATATGGGCGCTAGCTCCAAATACGAACCGATTCTATATATTTAAAATCCACAGGCTCTATCCTAGCGTCCATGAAAGTTAGGCTGCCAAATTTCATAAAAATATCTTCTTATTTGCGACCCACATCTTGTAAACTAGCCTAAGAACCTATCTTAGGGGGGGGGGGGGCTTTATATGGATGCTAGGTGCAAACATGGAACGATCTTAAGCAATACACTTCGTTCCTGAGCCGATATAAATCAATATACTAAATTTCATTTCAGACGGACACCGCTAAATGGTAACAAAAAGTGATTCTTTGTCGATTGGATACTAAAAGGTGGGCCTAGGTCAAATATTTTTTGTTGTTACAAACATTAGCACAAACTCAATATACCATGTCCACATAGTGGTGTAGGGTATAACAGGTAAACAAATTATAGTCATTCAAGTACAACCATGAGATTCCCTATACCACGGTGCGATTTGGGTAATATTTCGGGAGTTAGACCAAATTCCGTGAAGGGAACTTATCCTTATTATGTGGGCGAAAAAATTAATTGTACAAGAAAAATTTAAAAAATCCGAAGGAATTTACAAACAAACTTAGGCGAAAACTGGTATAGTGGACTTATATGGGAACTAGGCCAAATGTAGTCCGATTTTCTTCAAATTTTGAGGCTTATGTTTCTTCATAATTCACAATTCACATGACTACCAGATACATAAGGTTTTATATGTTTTAATACTATTTAAGTCTAAATCAGATGAAAACTTCTATTAGTGGCACGTCTGGAAATGAATTTCAGATTATGTTTGCATTTGGCCAAGAGAAGCCTATCTGCTTCGTTTCTTCTAAATTCACTTTAAATAGCTTGTAATGTAAAAAAAACAGGAAATACAACCCATCTAAAAATCGACATATATGAATCCATATAGGTTAAATGTATGTTCGTGAATGCTCATAAACATGCATTCATGACCATACATGGATACATAAATCTCCAAATGATCATGCATGCTCATGCGTGGTCATGTATGTTAATGCATGTACACACATGTAGATATTACCTCAAATTTCGTTAATGCACACGTATAGTCATATATGATTCATGTATGGAGATTTATGTATCCATGTATGGTCATGAATGCATGTTTATGAGCATGCACGAACATACATTTAACCTGTATGGATCCATATATGTCGACCCCCCCGAACCCCGGCACATCAGTTGGCGGAGTCTTTTAATCGATTAAAATTTTTATTGCTTCATTACAAAGAGAATTCACTACGAATATTTTTAATTCTATTCTTTAATATTTTTAATTCGAATTGGTTTTAAAATACCACTGTTTTTTAGAAAATATACAAAAAGTTATATTTTTCCTTGTAATCCGTGTTCCAAATTTTAGGGCCGATGCGACACGTTTTCCCGATATCCGATTATCCTAATTTTTTTTTCGACAATAACGCAATTTTTTTTGTGGAGCACCCTAGTTTACAGAAATTCATAAAGAAGAATTTCCATTGAGACCAATTTGTTCTTTTATTAATTCTCCATCATATGAACTCTGTAAATACATTACAAACATTTTAAAGAAGATTACAGAAGAATCTAAGTACAACGTAAAGAACTCACTTGAGTTTAAAAATAGATTATTCAACAAACGGATACAGAATGATGAAAAATTAGTTTCTTTTGATGTAGTTTCTTTATTCCCAAGTATTCCTGTTGATTTGGCAATGAATATTATAAGGGGAAAATGGAATGTTATTGAGGAATATACAACTATTGAAAAAGACTTATTTTTCCGTATTTTGAAATTTTGTATAGGGGATAATAGATACTTTCAATACAGTGAGAAGATATATTTACAACGGAAAGGACTTCCAATGGGATCACCTGCTTCTCCAATTGTGGCTGATATAGTTATGGAAGAATTATTGGACACTTGTATTAAAAAACTTGATGTTAGACCAGGGATAATGACTAAATATGTGGATGATCTATTTTGTGTCATTTCTGAAAATGCAATTGATGATATGTTAAGAGCATTAAATGAATTTAGTCCTGATATTAAGTTTACCATGGAAAAGGAGTGTGATTCTAAACTTTCTTATTTAGATACTTTGGTAATAAGAAGAGGTAATAATTTGATAATGGATTGGTATCAGAAACCAACAGCGTCAGGTAGAATTATTAATTTTTATTCTAAACGTAGTAAGAAAATCATTATTAACACTGCAAAGAATTTGATAGAAAAAGTATTGACTATTAGTGACAGAAAATTTCATAGCAAGAATGAGGAAATAATTAGGAATTTATTAAGAGATAATGATTTTCCGATAGGATTAATTTCTTCATTGATAAATCAATATAAATTTAGGAGGAATAGTAACACAGGGAATTTAATTGAACAGAAGATTTACAAGTCTATGGTCTATATACCGGGAATATCAGAACGTTTAGAGAAATCAAAGATAATAGATACTAATAGATATAAAATAGCTTTTAAATCATACAATACAGTAAATAAATTATACAGTAAGACAAAGGATAGGATACAAAAAATTGGACATGTCAAATATAGTATATAAAATACCATGTAGTGGAAATGACGGAGAGAATTGTGATAAAGTATATATAGGTACAACAAAGAATAAATTGAGAACTAGAATAGCTGGACATAGATCAGATCAGAAATATAGACATATTAATTCACAAAAGACAGCATTATCTTCTCATTGTTCAAGTTTAAATCACTATCCTGACTTTGAAAATGTATCAGTTTTAAATACAGAACACAATTATAAACGTCGTTATATATTAGAAATGTTACAGATAATTAATACACCAACAACAAATAGAATTAACTTTAAGGCAGATATTGAAAATGTAGCTCAGAATTATAGATATTTAATACAAAAGAAATAGCACACATTACATTAATTTATAACACATTATATTATACATTTTTTATTGTTAATTATTGTTATTTTTGTTTGTTATACTTTTATACCAAAAACTTTGTTTGCTGGTATAAATGTATACATACAATTTATATTTGACAAATGCTTTTCAAATTTTTTCAAACTTTAAAATTGTTTATAATTTGTTCATTTAATTGTTATTTCCTGAAGATGCTACACATTGGAGTAGCGAAATATCGAAAATAAAAAACTTTTTAAAAATAAAAACCAAACCTTAAGCTCAAGAAAATAGTAGAGTTAAAAATTTATTTGAAATAGTTTAAATTTTTTTAAAATTATTTTGAACAAATCTATAAAAAAAAGTTTAAATAAATTGCCCTTTCAATCTAAATTTTTCAAATGCATTTTTTTGTTAGAGTCGACTTAAGTTAAAGTTTTGGGTGACAGTACGTATTTACTTGGTTTATTTTTGAAGCATTCGGATTCGTTAATTTATTTTCAGTCAATCAAAATGTTTGAAAATATAAATATTTTTGTAGGGCTGCCATAGACAAACTGAACAAAACCGTATTTATATTTAAAAATAGAGTCCATTTTAAATTTAAAATGAAATTTAGTACACCGACCTATGTCGGCCCAAGGACGATTTTGCTTAAAATCGGTCCATATTTAGACCTAATGCCAATATAATGCACTTTTTCCCAAGAAATATAATAGTCTTGTACATTAAATTTGCCTGAAAACAAACTCTACACAATTTTCACCTGAAACTCATTATCGTGAAAAATCACCTTTTATATATGGAGTATAACAGTTTTTTCACATGAAATCGAAACAACTTACGATGCTTAAACGACAAATCTAATTACACGCCAATTTAATATTTTACCAATATAAAGGCTACTAAATAGGAAACACCCGTTGGAAACTTTTCATTGATTTGGTTCAGCGGTTTATATTTAATAAAGATTTATTTCAAAAAAAATATATTGATAAAGTTCGAAATTACCTTGTGTCGCAATTACAATAACACTACGTATGACTAATAAAAACACACTCATACGCTTAGGTTAACTTAAGTTAAGTTATAAATGCTACATATGTATATGCACATAATTATTCATAGACATATTTATTCATAACTTCGGAATATATCAATATATTTCCAAAAAGATGAATCTTTTTTGCTTATAGTGTTATAAACCACGAGCGGAAAATATTACAAATTCGTATCAATAACACTTTACCAACACGACAAGAACTGTAAGCGACCTAATGAATTCTAAAAATAAGTGTTATATTAAGTTATAAAGAAAAATAGTGAGTGATATTTGATGTAAAAGGATATAAAAATAAGTACTCTTGTACAGACCTACCTTAAGAACCTCTGTACTAGTTCAATATGTAAACACATAATATGTCATTTTATACTAAACGGTTAAATAAAATAACAAAAAATAAAAAATAAATTCGAGAACAAAAAAAAAAATGTTCATGCATTTTATAGCTTTAAATATCAAACAACTGTATACTATAATCATTTTAACTCCCCAAAAACCCAAAAGGTTGAATGACTTTACTCCACTGCAACGAAACTTTTTTGGAATGCGTGAGACAAAGGCGGATTTTTTCCATTTTTTCACAAACAATTTTTAATTTCGTGCGTAGTTTCATAGAGTATGATATACATATATTCATATGATATATTTTATCCCTTCCACCTAAATGGGATATGTTAAGTTTGTACATACTATTCGGTAGAACATTTTTTCTTTCTTCCCACAATGCGCTTACGCAGTATGTACAGGCCCAGTAAAGATTTTTTTCAAACAATTTTTGATATTTTTCTTTTTTTTTTTTTTTGAGTATTTTTATATGTTGTAAAACCTAAAGTTAATATAATATTCGTTATTTTCAACCATTCTCCTTTTGTATGTAACCGACATTTTATATAATTCTGTTGTCGCTGTTGACCTGAGCATGAAGATTTTAAGCCTCTAGAAAATGTTTCAGACAATTAAAATTATATTTATTTTGCAACAACATCAAATGCAATCAAGGGCAGGCTATAGATTAAGATGATATTTGAATTAAAATTTTTTTGATAATATTTGAAGTTTCTGAATGTTTGGACCATTCTGTCAAAATTTGTGTAATCCTATAAAAACTAGGGCAACTTTTTTTTTAATAAAAAGTAAACTTTCGAATTTTAGAAAATATCGACTTTGTTTCAACCATAATTTTATCCTTTTAATGTTTGGTAAATTTTATTAAATGTGGTCAGATAGTTTGGGCACATTTTTGGCTATGTACCCAAACTATGCGCTTTACATACATACAGTGGTGGCCAATAAATTAGAAATGATTAGTTTTTTCTAATTTTATACTCGTTGCCTTTATTTTTAAAGATCAAAATAGTGGCTAAATTCGCCCTGAAAGGCAAGAAGATTATTCAGAAAATTGTACAGAATTTTAACGAAATGTTTGTTTTTTCATTTTGTCACTTAAAACAGGGTGTGGCTTTCAACAAAAAATTAGCGATGTCGACCTTTTATCTTATTTTATTACATAGTAAAATTTAGGCAGTACTGATCGGTTCTTTACAAACTGTATATTTTTGGAAATCCTATAAAATTTCCTTAAGTCTTGCATTATTTTTATCTACAAATAGTCTATCTATCTAAATTTTAGCAAAATTGTTGTAAACTGCAATTCAAAATTAATTTGCTAAAGTCAGTTAAAAAATTTATTAAATATCAAAAATTTTAGCACAATGAAATTAGTATAAATAATTAGTATATTTATAATCCAATTTAAAATCAATCTGCTCAAATTAGCAAAAAACTGTACTAAAAAATAAACAAACTGTAAAATCTAAAAAAAAAACTTAAAATCAAATTTAATAAAAAAATATTTATTTTCTTACGATTATAAAAAATGTATAAGTTTCTTTAATATACCTGAAATTTGGAGTAAAAATAACAAACGGTTCTCCAATTATTAGGTTTTTATGCATTGGAGACACAATTAAATTTTCTGTGGTTTATTTCCAAACTAAGAATATATCAATTATAACAAATGTAAACTAAACAAGAATTCTAAAAAATCAACGAATTCTTGTAAATAAAATATCCTTAAAGTTTCGACTTGTTGGTAAATTAGTATGTTTTTTTGTTAAATTAGCAGTCGGTTTTGAAAAATTAGTAAAATGTTTTGCTGAAATCAGCACCGAAAATTAGTATAAAAATCCATAATCCGTAATAAGAAAATAGCAAAAATTATTACTAAAAAAGAAAATTGTACTAAAAATCAGTACAAAAATTGTAAAGTGCGATTAAAAACTGTTCACAAATTTTTTTACTAACTTTTTTATCTCAGTGTAGTATCCATATAAAGGTCCCCAAATACGAAGATACAAATTTTGACAGAAGTCCATGACTGGGTTTACCATTAAAAATTTCTTGTCAAAATATTAGTTGGCTTTCAACCAAAATGGTGTAGTGTATCATATACTTTGCATGCTCGATTTACGAATTTTTAATTTTTATTTTGTAACAACTGATTGATTTAATGTTTGTGGATTATAAATTCTATAAATAGAATACTCATATTATGTTCCGAAAAATTTATTTAAAAATTAAATTTTTAATCAAAAGTTCAACTCTGAATTTTTTCAGATTAGAAATATGAATATTTTTTTTATAAACAATATTAGAGGTGTTTCGACTTAACTATATCCGTTAACTCAGAAATAAACTCAAAGTACACGAAAATGTGTTTGAGGCTAAAACTAACACATTACTTTTCGTATGTACGTTAACTTGAAATGTGGATAATTATCAATGTTGAAAACTCAACGTTTATAGATTTTCGCATATAACATAAATTCTTCACGTTACTTCCTAAAAAGTTTTGCTGGCATACGTTCGATTTTGGTACTTTGGTCGGTTAAACTTCGATTTACTTTAAATATTTAACTATTGTATCAACAACAGAAAATTAATTATGCCTTTTAATTTGAATAAATAAATAAAAATTATATGTCATTGTCACCAACTGGGATAGAATCGGCGATCTTCCGTTTGCCAGCCCATTGCTTTTCCTATTGACTAAACTCAATTAAAATTCTTTTAGGTTAATTTGAATTGTACCAACAACAGAAAATCAATTGAATTTTTTAATTTTAAATAATAAAAAATTATTCAAAAATAAAATTATATGCCTTTGCTGTGATTTGAACTTAGAATGTTAAGACTATCATACCTCTGTACCATGAACGCTTACATTTAGTTGTTGTTTGACTTTAAATTTGAATATTCATATGTATAAAACGCAAAAATATGATACATTCCAAAATGTTTTTATAATAATTAAAATTTTAGTTGCTAATCCCCATATGGTTGATTGGACTTACGTTGATAAAAAATTAAAAGTTGATTGGAAAAACTAATAAGGGGTGGTCCAACCAAAACGCACGATGCTAATTGTAAATTTTTTATTTTTATCGGGACATACATTAATTGCATTAAAGGAATTAAATATGCTAAAATCCCAAACGTATTTTACAAATTGTGAAAAATAATCTGTTGGAGGCATGTCCCTATTCGAAAAAAACTAATACGCAAGTGCTTGTGCAAATTTGAATGTTACTGACACTTTAGAAAACATTGTTTTCTATTGGCGTTTATACATAAATGGATGTCTCTATATTGCTAGATCTGTCAAAACAACAGAGTAATATATTGGAAGATGACAAAGCAAATTGTGGTAAATTCTTTGTTGTTGTTTTTGTTTTTTCTTTGATATTTTGAATGTTTAATAACGCTCCTAGACGAGAACAAGAAATTCTCATTGAGTTTGTAATTTAACTTAACAAATATTTCCAGAAGTTCTAAAAACATCGTCTCCTGACAAGTGCCTTAGGCAAGAATGAAATCCGGATAGGGACATGCCTCCAACAGATTATTTTTCACAATTTGTAAAATACGTTTGGGATTTTAGCATATTTAATTCCTTTAATGCAATTAATATATGTCCCGATAAAAATAAAAATAAAGAAAATTTATTAATTACTTGGTATTTATATTATAACATATCCAGCTTTTCTTTTAATAAAGTATACTGCTTGTACTTATTATGTACTTTGCAATAATAATTATAAGAATTAAAAGAAAGTCAAATGTAAAAAATTAATGGAAAACGCCAAAGAAAGAAGCAACCTTGATATTATAACGTTTGTAACAACCTTGGTATTTTAAAAAATATTTTTTTTCACGTACTTATAATTTTTATATAATTCAATTTTCATAGGGATTAAAATAACACTACCTTAACATTCCTTTGTGACACCCAGGAAATACAACTTACAAATATGTTTTTTTCTGACCATTATAAATATCTGTAGACATTTTAAATTAGAAAAGGGTGAAATTCACTATACTTTCTTTTGCCAAAGATCCAAATAAACCGCAAAGGGTTTTTGAATACAAAGCAAACAGAATACATACAAACACATACATATGTACATACTTTGGACATATGTAAAGGTCAGTGTTTAAGAAATACAAAAAATGTTTTGATTCTGAGAATTGATGATTTGTTAACTGTATAATATGTAGGTCAGAATGAAGAACACAACAACAACAACAAAAATAATGTGAAGAAAGGAATGTTTTGTTAAGGATGGGAATTGAAAACATTTTTATGTTTATTAAAGCCATAAAAAGGTGTTAAAGGAATTTTAAATCAATTGCTCCTTTAAAAACTTTAACAACACAGGAAGTTAAAGAGTTTGATAAAATATTCAGTATTAAACAATGCCCATAAAATGCTGCTATAGCATTTAATTAATTTTGACAGCTTATTGACAGGTTAGACAGGCCAACAACTTAGAGGGTATGTTTTAGTTGAATATTTAAAAAAAAAATTATGGGTAAATAACCTAAGCCATAATTTAATAACATAAAGAAAAACAAATTTATCATAACAAAAACCTGTCTAAACTAAATTCTAAAGATCAAAAATTCAACACATCTGTAAAGAAAAAGTTCTTTATGACTACACGAAGAGTGCAAACAAGATCATCTCGTATAACAACAAAATATACTTGCATATATAACTTGCTGGTATTTGGGGTTATAAATTCGTCATAGAAGCGCAAATAAAATACCAAAATATAGTACATTGATCCCAAAAAATATGAAAACAAACGAAATCATATTAACATCCAGATTGCTTTTTGGAACCAAAACATTCTCTGTTGTTTTGTAGAAATTTGTTTGAATTTTTTTTGTGTGTATGTACAGTTTTTACTCGACAAGCTTGAAAAAACAACAAGTATTAGGTAAAAATTGCATCTAACGAGACACTAATATAATAATAAAAAGTTCTAAAAGAGTAATTTAGCAAAAAAGCTAAACTGAGAGAGGTTTTGAAAATGACATACGAACATACCCATTGAAATACAACATCTTGAAACGACGCAGTTTCTTGACCGCACTAACTACTTACTCTTCAACTAACTAAATATTTACTATACTCGTTCCAGCACTCGATTATATCAAATTGTGTATACTAACGAATACAAAGATGTAAAGTAATAGAGAAAAAAGCAAAATTGCACAAACAGATGATGTAAAATAGAAAGACAATAGTCAGAGAAGAAAGAATTAATAAAAAAAAACACAGCAAAAACAGGCCAACGCCCCAAAATGTTTGTTGCTTCATTTGAAACTCGTAAATTGAAACCCCTTTTTTGTATTATTGTAGATCTTTATCAAAAACACTTTAAATTTAGTTTTAAAAAAGTTAGTTTTAAATTAAATTAATCCTTTCCTATCTCTATCTAACCCTTTCTTTGAAAATGTACTTTCTCCCTCTCGCTCACTTTTTTAAAACTCTCTCTGTATATTCTGCCATTCTCTGTCGAGTTTTTAAATTAAAGTTGCGCAGTTTTATTTTTTATTATGATCACAAATAGTAAACACGTTTGAATGCATCAAGTTTAATCACACTTGCAAGTGGTAAGCTTACCAATACAAAGATAATTTCAAAATTTTGGCAATTTCAATACAATCACAAATAAAACCTTGGAATTTTAGCTCAATTACGTATACTTGACTTAAAAAACAACACTCATATATTAAATTTGCAACAATAAGTGAGATATATTTCTTTTTAATTTAGGTTTTAACATTTATAAAGAGAGCGATATGAAGAAAATATAGAAGGAGAGTTGTGAAATTTAAATTTTGGCTACTCTGCCCCTAACATTTTGTTTTTAAATTCATTGTATAATTCTCTTTCGATTTAGATTCAATGCTCTCTAAATATTTTTTCTTTCCTATATTAGCTGTGTTTTCGACTTATATCCGTTAACTCAGAAAAAAACTCAAAGTAACATACGTTCGATTATACCGCAACTATTATAAACGTTAACTGTTTATAATTTTTTTATACTTTAATCGGTTAAAAGTAGATTTGCTTTAAATACTTAACGTTGATAGGTATGAGCGAAAATACAGCTATTATTTCCTTATATTAGTCTTATAACTTCAAATTTTAAAAGTTTCTTAAATGCTTTTCTAATTTCATCAGGAATGTTCTGTTCTGTTCTCTGGAATATATGAAAGGTCTTATTTACAGAAATAAAGAAACTACAGTCGATCAAGACTGACATTGAAATACCCAAAATCACATTTGGTCGCAGTACGACCTGGATCATATTCCTGGAAGCGCATCGATGGGTGAATAAATTATCGGTGCATTAAATATAGTGAAAAATCTGAAAAAAATTTGCCGAAAGGGAAGGTGGGTTTATATGGGGACTAGGCCCAAATGTGGTCTGATTTTCTTTATTTATGGTTCTATGTACCATTAACAACCCATACAACAATAAGGTACCAAGGACTATCTAAATGAAGGAGATTCAATCATCATCGGACACGACATAGGAAAAGTATAAAAATATTAAAAACAACAATGATATGAAAAATTCAAAAATCCTTATTTTTTATTAAAAAAATTTTAATTATTTTAATTTATTTAAAGTAGCGATTAATCAAATATCTGATCAAATATCAATCATCGTCGAACACAACATAGGACATGACTTCGGGCAAAACAGCTTTGCCTCTGCATCTAAAATGACAAATTAGCGCAAACGAACTAGAGCGCTATTTTGGTGAAAATAATTTATAATTTGAGATAAATGTTAAAAAAGCTGGTAGTTATGAGTAATAAAAACATAAAAATAATAAAAACAAAAATGATATGAATAAATTTAAAAATCCTTATTTTTTATTAAAAAATTTTTAATTATTTTTTAATCAAATATCTGATTAATTAAAATATCAATTAATCGATTAAGCATCAATTGTGATTAATCAAAAACATGATTAATCGATTAATCAGTAGATTTGGCTATTAAAAATAATGATTAACTTATTCACCAATAATTTGATAATTTATGAATAATTGAATAAATTCTTCTTGTTCCTTCGTTCAACATATATTTTTACATCAATTCAATATCGAAATATAAAATTTAACATTGGGCACTAGTGAAACTGGTCAAGTGTTGAATTTTTTCTGTCTAATTGCCCCTATTTAGAGCTATATAAAGCAACGCTACAAAACCAAAATAAAATTGGCGTAACTTTTTTTTTTCAATATTAAACAAAATAGTTCAATAATCAAAATTCAAATTAATCGATTAGTCATAGTTCTGATTATTCACATTTTAAATTAATGAATTAATTGAATAATCAGAGTTCTTATTAATCATACTGTTTGATTAATCAATAATCAAACAGTATGATTTACTAATTTAAAGAATTTACTTTATTACTTTCATATCACTTTCATATTTTTGGATTTAAAATTTTTTTTATATTATTAATATTTTTATGTATATTGTAATATTTCACATATCTTTTCTCACAACTGTATCGCCGCTTTCACATCGGGGCGCATTCAAATGTCCGATGACGTGTGTCGTGTCCGATGAATTTTACGATTCCTGAAGCGGTACGATATGTGGAAGATACCGACAGATATCTGCATATAGATTCCATTTAGGCTCAATGCCTATAGGGCAAGGAATTCCATGCATTTGAAAATCGAAAATATGCGCCTAAAAAATGCGGTTAAAAAAGACATTATAAGCAATAAAACGGTTATTATTTCCATTATTGGGTTTATGACCGAAAGTTTTTCAGAAATATTCTCAAAATTGGATATAGGCTTAATGCCCGTGGGGGGTAATGTTCGGATATTAAAAAAGTTTGTGATTAGTAGATGTTGGTAAAAGCAGAACATTACAAAAAAATTTAAAAAATTTTGAACAGGGATTTGTCTAAAAAAATATATGTATATGGATTTTAGACTATTACTCATAATTATCGACTTTTTTGCTTAAAAATTTGTCGGTTGAAAAATTATCTACGAATAAGCAAATGTTGAAGATTTTCGTTGAATATCAATTAATCACAGAGAGACGATGCTATGATATCTGAAGTAATATTCTTTTTTTTACAATAGATTACCACTCAGGGGATGCCCTATTGATGCAAGTGCATTGTGTTAGAATTAGGGAAATAGGTTATGGGAGGAAGGAAAGATGGGGTGGTGTTTGTAGACATTTGACTTGCATTTCTCTATATTGTAAGTGGCTGGGAAGACTTCCGCGGGGAGTTTGTTCCACATACGGCTTGTACGACTGATAAACGAATTCTCCCTGTAGTACGTTGTGCGATCTACGGGACAATCGACTACAAACTGATGTGCTCTACTAGAAAAGCGAGTATTCCGAACAAAAACCCTGGGCCTGGGAAGTAGTTTACTAATCTCGGCAGAACTCTTCCCATTGTAATATCGATGGAACAGTGATGCACAACCCACATTCCGACGATGCTGCACTGAGTCAATAGAGCTGAATACCCTACTGTCATTAATGAGTGCCGACGATCTCCTTTTAACACAGTCCGAAAGCTCCAAAATAGACTTTGAAGCTACTGCACAAATATGGGAGTTGTATTTCATCTTCGGTCGGATATAGATGGTATAAATAGTAAGGATATCGGATGGAGTGAAATATTTCCTACACCGTTTCAAGAAACCAAGATTATTGAATGCTTCTTTCGACACTTCAAATACGTGTTTATTCCAAAGTACATCACACTAAATTCGTATGCCCAGAACATCAAGAGTATCCGAATCCTCAATATCGATACCACCTATGTTTATAAACTGATGACCCTAACAACCCCACAGATTTATGGGTCAACATACAACATTGGGTCTTACGTACAGTGACGTATTCGCAAGACCCCACCCCGAGATTGTCGAAAGGTTCAGATTGAGTATGCCATTCATAATTTGCCTTTGCCCCCACCATCGGAAAAGCTTGGCCTACAATTAAACGAAAATGAATGAAAAATATTGTAGATAGTATTGATAGTTTGATCGAGAAGATCATTGATAAAGATAAAAAAGAGAGGGAGAATGAACTGAACCTTGCGGTACCCCTGAATTAAGCTAAAACTCATTGGATGAGACCCCATCTATAACAACACGTATAGTAAATCGGGAGACGTCATTATCCATACCAGAATCAATAAGCTTTGATAACAGTGCGCCAGGCCACACACGAACGAACGCCTTGGAAATATCCAGACCAACCTCTTTACTTTCACCAAACTGGTGAATGGATTGACTCCAACCCTCCGAAAGGAACGCTAACAGGTCTCCCATAGACCGACCTCTACGAAAGCCATCACTTAAAAGCGAATTGGCCTCTAGATAATTGACAAGATGGTAATTAACAATACTTTCTATTACCTTTGATAGTGAGCAAATTGTGATTGGCCGCACCCTTCTTAGGGATTGGCGGAACATTGGCAAACTTCCAGCATGAGCGGAAGACTCCCGCACGGTACGAAGAGCTAAAAAGGTTAGCCAATGAATGAGCTAGCATCGAAGAGCACTGTCTCAGCACTAGTGCTGGTATACCATCTGGCCCCGTTGACTTATTTATATTGGAATCTGCAAGAACACTTTTAACTGTACGAGCTCGGAAGAATATCTTAGGCATAGTACACGATACTCTTTCGAGTACAAATATAAATTTTTTGTAAATATTTTAGCTTGAAGGTTAGCCGTATCAACCGGGTCAGTGAATATTTGGTCATCCATTAAAATATTTGGGATAGCTGAACTATTGTCTCTTACTCTTTTGACGAATGACCAGAAGCTCTTACTGCCCCTAGGAGCAAAAAGAACTTTAGCACGAAGATGGTGTTCGTAAAAAAATTATAAATACTTTAAGAATATTAAATACAATTTTTGAAATTATTAACTGTTTTAGCATTCAGTTTTATGGCGTTTTCTTTTCTGGAAAAAAATGTTGCCTTGTTAAAAGGCAACATTTTAAAAATGTTGCCCTCACCCCATTAAAATGTTACATTTTTCCAATCATAATAGAACACAATAAAATCACTGTTGCATTTTTCTAAACATATGTATGTGTATTGTATACTCGTATGCAATATCGTTTACTCAAATTATTACTAATTGTAGCCTAGTGGTTGTGATGCCTGCCTTTGACATGGGCTGGACGGGTTCAAATTGCAGACAAAGTAAAAAATAAATTTTTTTATGTATTTTCTTTTTTCAATTAAATTTTTTTTTTTTTCATATTTAAAGCAAATTGTAAAATTTTTTATTTATTTTTAGCCTAAAAAATTGTTAAATACTAAATAACAACAAAACTATAAAAATCTAATTAAAATTTTATAAAAACAAAAAAAAAACCAAAAAAAATATTGTGCTCCAACCGGGGTTTGAACCTGCGATCTACGGCATCAGAAGCCATGATAGTACACCCTAGGCCACCAAGTTGCGAGTTAGCTGGCAAAAAACATTACAGTATATACACATGGCGTTGACATAAAGAAAAAAACAGGGCAACACTCTACCCCGTAAATTTTTTTAGGGCGAAAAATGTTGCACTTTTGCCCTTTATTTAGGCAACATTTCTAGAAAAGAACACCTAGCCCTCTTAGAATGTTACCCTTAATTTAGAAAAGAACACAAAAAAGGCAATTCAAAAGCAAAATGCAAAAAAAGGCAACATTTTTTTCAGAAAAGAAAACGCCATTAGATTTTGAAACATAGGAAAAGTTATTGTAATTTTTAAATTTCATAACCAGTGGCTACGTAAAAAGTTTTTTTTTTAATATATCAATTTAATTCTTTTTTTTGAATTTTAATTTAATTATGAAAGCGTCGCAGGAAAGTTAACGTTATCCTAGAGATTTATTTAAAAAAACAACACTTATTTTATCTTTTTCTTAACAACATTTAATACGTCGGTACAATTTTATAATTTAAAATAAAATTCACTAAAATGCTTCAAGATTAAGTTTTTTTTGAAGAATAAAAATTACCTATTGAAATAGTCCATTAACACTGGCAGCTAAACTAAAAAAATAAAATTTTAATTTGAAAATTTTTAATACAGATTATCGCAAAAACCTTTACTCTATATTAAATCTAGTACATATTTAAATTCGTAATTATACACAGAAAAAGTTATTAACCTTAAATATCTAATTAAATATATATTAAAAAAAATTAAATTAATTAATATTTTAATTGACAAATATGATACATTTGACATACCGTTATTTGAAAGTTTTACATTTTCATTCACCTATAGGATTTTTATCGTCATTTAGGGACCTTAAGATGAAAAGTTTTTAAATTTTTGTTTCGATTGCATAAACTTTTAGTATGTAGTAACATTGATGGGGTCTTGAGGAGCTGGCAAATCTGTATCACAAGTTAGAAAATATCTTAGCCCTCCTTTTTAAATTTGAAGGAGAATATAAGTGAAATTTAGGAAAATAATTGCCAATTGCCGATTTATGTGTGATTCATAAATACGAAACACACATAAATTTCCGTTTTACACATGTATTTCGTTTTTATACACAATTCTTTGTGAATCAGGGGGTATGTCTTGTTTTGAAAGAGAAGTTATTGACAGTATAGGATCTGTTACTCAAATGATTTTATCCCCATTCAAAAAGCACGAAATAATTATAAATGAACTCGGAAACTCTTTAAAAAACAACTCAGGGGAATTTCTTTTAAACTTTAATAAGACACATTAATTCTCATTTGAGTGAGGAGTAAAACGATCAAAAGAGAGTATGAGTAAAATTTAAATCATAATTTTTTTGGCAACCTCGTCCCTTAAAACATTAACCCCTCTAGAGAAAATTGTATAGAAATAAAAGGGGGAACTGTCATTTTATGGCTTCTCTCACTAAACACACACATGTTTATCCCCATATCCAGCTCTGCATCTCCCCGGATCCAAATTGCCTACAATATTCTTTCAAATGTGGTACAACGATGTTCATTTGCATCTTCGTAAATCTTCGTGATTTAATTTTTTTGCTGTTAGTAGTGCATTTAGAAACGATGTTATTCTTCTTTTTATCATCTCTGGGTAATGGAAAAACAAAAACAAAAAGTTGCATTGAAGCCGTTAACCTCGTAGTGCGTTCGACGCCCGAATATGTGTAAAGAAAATAAAACAACAAAAATAATACGAAATACAAGTTGTAGATAAAAATGTGAAGTCATTTGCTAAAATTTGGAACTATGCACACAAAATGTGTATAATCAGGCGTACATACGACTGGTCATGTATTAAGATATATGTACGTATGTAGTGCTGTTTTTTGGAAACAGTGGTACGATTAGTGATTTCGTTTTTGAAACAAATTTTTTAAGTTATGATTTTATTTAAATGGTTAAGTTAACAATTTTATATCATCATTTAAGGTCGAGTGAGGACAGTTGGTAGTATACAACAGAGTGAGTAAGATCTCTGTTTTACTATAAACACTGTCGGTAGCCTACCCCGAGAGACCAGTCGTCCTGGCCTCGGCGAGACTTTCGAATTAATGAGAGTCGCTTCGATTTTCTTTTGTAATATTATTTTTTAAATCAGATAGCTGCACATTTTTCGATGATTTAGCTTTTGTAGTCTTTTTCTGCAAAAATAGATTTAACTCCTTTAGATATCTGATTTTTACTATATAGTATATCAGTCAAGTATTTTTGTGGTATATAACAAAATATAATGCCTAAAAATTTACAGAGTGTGTTTTTTTTTCTTTATTTATTTTTGGCAATTTATTTTTAAGAAGAAACTACAAAAAGACTAAATCAAAATATCAGTATTATTAAACCAGTTCTTTGTTGTATTTTTTATTTTTTTTTGGAGAAATCTCAACTGGTTGCAAAAAAATTTCAACTGATTGCAAACCTAAGTTTCATTACAGCTCATCATCATCATCAAAATTGTATGTTGTTTTTGCACTGGTTGCTTGTCTGTTAAGAAATAGGGTCCATGGATTTGTATAGTGTTTGTTTGCCCTGTACCCGACCGCAAAATTCTGTTGATCCCCACCATCAAGTGCGAGTATGTGCAATTATGTGCATTGATGCATTTTTTAAGTGATGTCGTTTTTATTTCGTTTCCTTCATTTTCTACTGCATCTTTTTCGTTTTTATATTTTGAATTTGATGCGAAAGTAGCTGCTGTTTTTTTGGGGTTTCAGTTCAAGTACATCGTTTCAGAGCCATTGTATGTCTAAATATGTGTATAATTTATTATATGATTGCATATAAGATCTGTTGTTTGTTGTATATAAAGTGATTTTTGTTTGCGTTGTTGTACTACTTAACTATGTGATATTTTTCTTTGGTTTTTTTTCTTTTGGGAAAGTTTATTATTGTAGATTTCATTTTGTAAATTTGAAATTTTAAAATATTTTTTATGATGAAATCTTTGAGGTTCGATTTTTTTTTGTATTTTTAGAATAAATTAAAAAAAAATGGTTTATTAATTATATTTTACAATAATTATAAAATACCCAGTGTAGAAAATCATTACCAGATATGTGGTTATGTAACTACATACTTGGTAATGGTAACTAGTTACTTTTGTTATTACATTTCTTATTACCTTTATATGGCGATGTCGCGAAAAATAATGAGTTATGGTTACACACCAGCATACGAAAAATCAAAAAATATATCGTTACCTATGTGCTTACCAGTACTGACAAAAATGATGAGTCTAAAAATAGATTTTCAAAAAAATAAATTAAATAAAAAAAAATATTTTTTATTGTATTTTTTTTTAATAAAATTTGCTGGTGCGGGAATCGAACCTGGGTCTACAGATTGCGAGTCAATAGCTCTACCATCTGAGCTATAGCGACATGTAATATTCAATAGATAAAAACATAAGTGACCTGCTGCACACAAGTAAGCTTACTCGCCAACATACAAAAAATCAAAAAAATATGTGATTATATACATGTATCCATACCAGTGTTTAAAAAATATTGAGTCTAAAAATAGATTTCAAAAAATTTTCAAAAAAATCTAGAAAATTATTTTCTTTTTGAAATAATGATAAAAATAAGTCATTATCAGTAACTCATTATTATATGTTTTAAAATAATGCATAAGGTAAGTGGGTGTCATTACTGGTAGTCCAAAAAATAATGATATGTCATTACCGTTTCTACACTGGGTATAGATATAGGGTCATATGCATAATCACTTTTAAAATTTATAAGTAACTTATAAGAGAAATTTTCCACACAAAATTTATTTTATAAACTTGTTATAAGGTTTTCAAATTATTATGTATAAGTACTATAATTTGCAATACCCTAAGTCAGAAATTTGATCCTCGAAACAAGGGCAGATTGTTGGCAGCTGGTCTGGTTTAAAGATGCGTCTAATATTGATATTAGAAGGAGTAAATATCCGTTTGCTATTATAGGCTGACGATATTGTGATATTGGCGGATAGCATATTGGTAATGCAAAGAATGGCAAAGAATTTGCAATCCTATTGCAATAAGTGGAACATGGAGTTTAACATGAGCAAGTCTCAAATTATGATATTTCGAAGTGGTGGCCGACTTTATATACATGATATATAAAATCCCAGCAAAATTTTTATGAACTGGTTGCCTTTGAATCTGTTCTAGAATAGGTTTTTTTACCACCGGTTCCGTGGAACAGGTTCTATAACTGATTCCTGGAAGTCAAAATGGAAGGCATCACTGTCGCAGAACCGGTTCTATAACTGGTTCTAGAACCGGTTCCAAAGCAACCTGTTCTAGTTTGGAGGAACATAACCTGTTGCTTTTGGTACAAACTCAAACAAAAATCACCGATGATAGAACATAAATTAGAACAGGTTGCATGCAAGAACAAGTTGTTCTACAACCGGTTCTTTGCATTCGACAATTTTGCTGGGATAGCATGAGTTTCAAAATACACTTGAAAAAAAAGAAACAAATTACACAGTGTAACATATAAAATGCAACCTTCTACACATGTGCGGTTTTTTGAAGTATTTATCGAAACTAATAAAAACCCATTCGGGTTCTGCTGGTTTAGCTGCTGATCGGATTTTATGGCCTCATATATATTTTGTCTAAAACTTAATTTTTCCGAAGAACATGCAATTCTTCTCACGGTTATATCTTGGAAACCAATTGGAAAATGAATTTTTTCACAACATTTGATGAAAAATTCCATTAATTCAATAAAAAGTTTCCAGTTCAACTTCATTGGTTTTATGCAAAAATTCATATGATATTAAAGATAATTTTCTCAGTGTACTTAAAAGTAGAATGGGTTGAAAAATATTCAAATATTTTGTTTGTATATTCACCAATGTTATCTGTTCATCTTCTCTCACAGTTCAGATTACACTGTACAACAATTTCTAACTTTTTCCCAAATTATGGTGTTCTGACAATGAATTTTGGTAAAAAAAAAGTAAACATGTGTCGGCGTTTTGAAAGTTCACATAGGAATTTTATTTTAGGGGTGTTAAATGTTTATTATGAATCGGCATAGAAAACCGTGTGAATCTTCCATTTTAGGTACAGGATGTGTTCAGCGAGCTTATGTGCAACACTACGAGGAACATCTTTGTCGAACATTTTAACCCTGTAACTCTTCAATTAAAGGGACTTTTTAGGCTGTATTTTAAAAGGGGCAAAAAAGACCCGTAAGTTGAGGAGTTAGAGGGTTAAAATGTTTTACGAAAATGTTCCTCGTGCTAAACACATCCTATACCTAAAATGGAAGATTTACATGGTTTCCCCCTAAAATACAGGTTTGTTGGACATTTGAGCGCCAAATCTGAATAATTATGAGATTATTAGCCCTTAAACACATTTTAAGTTTTGACTTCTTTCTGGCATTGAAGTGAAGTTTTCGACTTTGATGTCTTAAGAGATTTATAGTAGAATTTTAATATTTTAACTCTCTAACTCTTCAACTTACTGGGCTGTTTTGTTCCTTTCTAAAAAGGGGTTCACAAAGTCCCTTTAATTTAGCTCAGGCTTTGTTTTTGAAGTAATAAGGTCTAAAGATGCCACAAGCGTGTAAACTGCACCAAACGGTGAATTTTTCTGGATGTTATGGAGCCAGTAGGGTCTATTCTGGATTATTTTCACTTCATATGTGGCAATTTTGTTTATTAAAAAACCCGTTAAGCTAAAAATGATCCTCATCCCTGAACACAATTTTGCGTCTATTAGTTGCGCGACTTGGTGACTTATTTGTAAAGTAAATCTCGATAATTTGGTGGCGTTGTTCGAGCGTCAATCTATTCACGATGATTTGCCAGAGTATACTGATCATAAATGTCAAAAACTGAGCGCAGTATGTCAGTTCGTTTGACAGTTAACCCTTTCGTAAGTTCTGTCGGGCTTAAAAAAACACCCGTTATAACTTCCACACAAATTGGTGCGTTTTACTACAATTTCGTAGTAGAGTCAAGTGAATAAAATATTTTTCATATTCACTGCAAATTTTTCTTCATTTCAAATCCTTTTCAGCTCAAAAATCATTTTCACATCAAATAAAGTAAATGAATGTTTTTCGTTCGATTTGAGATCAAATATTAATTATCACATTTTCTTTTAAATTATTTTTAAATTAAAGAAAGATGATAACATTTTTACAACTAAATTATAGAGAATAAAAATTGAAAAAATTCGGTAAGGCCAGCAGGATAAAATACGTATTTTTGGGTTCCGCTAAAGAGCCTTCCTCATTATCCTGTGCTTTTATAAGTTAATAATTGATGATGAGCTATTTATTTATATTTAAGGTGAACCTAATAAGTAATCAAATTAAACAACTCAACAAGACTAACATCAACGAAATTTTAACAATGCTTTTTTTATCCTCTGTTATTACTATTTTTGCTTTGAACTTTAATTCTGAAAGAATCGCAGCTGGTTATAATTCAACTCTGAACCATAACTGATGAAGAACCACTATCATCGCTAGGTAACACTTCTAGATTTTAAGATGACGTTGATTTAGACTCTTTGAATATATATGAATCTTTTGACTTTCCAGAACGAACTAAATTCTTCAAATCCTTTTCCTTCAAATGACCGAAGCATTTATGTCAATTTTAAAGTATTTAAGCGTGCTCTGTAACCTTACCATCTCAATATTTGAGCTCACTGCAGCGTGCTACTATCTTAAAAAATATAACTAAACACATTCCTAAAAGTAGTTAAAATTCCCTTAAAATATGATGAATTAATGTCAAATCTTTAAGACAGTAAACTTATAAATTTGATAAATGATTACTAACATTTATACAGTCATTAACTGACTGTTATAACTTTTAGCCCACATAAATAACTATTAAAAGTTTATCTTTTGGATAAATATTGTGGTATAACTCATTAAATTCATGCCTTTGAACTATTCTCACAGGTATGTCAAGAATTAATTACAAACAACAAAATGTAGTTAACTCTAAACATGCACGAACGATCATATACATTTTACGTAAGTAAATACTAAAGATTTTAATGTAAAACAATATGTAAAAACACCAAGACATGGGGGATATACAGGAAATCAACCCTAAAAATTAATTTAACACTTTACTTGTTACACTTAAAAATTTATTACACTGTGGGAGCTTGTAAAATATTGTATTAGGTGGAAGCAATTTTGTTGGTGTCATTTTATCGAATTTTTAAACCAAATTTTCTCCAAACATAGATCTACGTATATCGAGTATTTCTATATGTTGATCTTCTTACTTTAATATTTTTGTATGTATATATTTTTATAGGGCCAATAGCAAATAGACTCATTAGTTTTAAAAATTACCAGTTTTTCCACTAGCAATTACAAAAATTGTTCTTAAAATAATATCTATTTTAAATATGGACCAGTAGAAAATTTGAAACAACATGGATAAGATAAAGAAACAATTTATTTTTATTAATCATTAATAATTTAATTGAGTAATATTGGTCGAGTGACGTTTTTTAATAAACAAAATGGTTTTTTTTTTCAGTACAGTGTTGTTTTAACTTCATTAGACCAGCTGCAATTAATAGGCCTATTTTTTAATCACTGGATTTATTTTTGGATTTATTTTATTTTGTCAAAAAAATTAATGCTTTGTTTTTTAATTTGATAAATTTATAATTTTTATTAAATTCTTATACTTATTCGCCAATATAATGTACAGGAAAATCATTAAATTTTGTAAAAATGTGAACACAGGAATTGAAATAAGCTAAATCCAAAATGGATTTAAAAATAAATAAATCCGTTTTGGATTTAGCTTAATTTTATTCCAGAAATTCCATTTTCGCAAAATTTAATTTTTTTCTTTCACATTATATAAGGGATTAAGTGTTAGATCTGGATAAAAATATAAAATTTTAAAAATTGATAAAAAAAAATGTGGATTTTTTAACAAAATAAAAAAAATCCAAAAATAAATCCAGTGATTAAAAAAACGCCAAATATTGTAATTAATATGCATTTTATCAATTTTAATTTAGTAGGTTTTGAGGTAACGAAGAAGACTAAACCTTTTTCTCTAAAAATTATAAACACATTAATTTAAAAATCTGACTAGATCTAGTTTCTGCCATTTTCTATGGACAGGCTTCATCAGTGATTTGCCATTAAATTCTATTGTATTATTGTTTATATTTTATTGTCAGATTGACTCTATATGTGACAGCGCATAGAAAAAGGGACCTAAGGGTAAAAAAATCAATTTTTTATTTTTTGTTTGTGGACAACATCTGAGCATCGAATGAGACCGATCCCATGCTCTCCTGACCTTAGGTCCCTTTCTATCCTTAGGTCCCTTTCTATTTTTCCCGTCACATATGATCATTTTTTCAACAACCCGCTGGCTGTTAGAATCGAATCTCTGGCTATTCCTACATTACAAACGTAACTATACTAAAGTTTGACAGCCAACTAACCCAAGTAATGCCTTGAATGCAATGAGCTAATTCATAGTTTTTCTTTCCTCTTCAGCTTTCCGGTTGTAAGCACTAATCTGTTTTCTGGGTGTGCCTTCTGAAGAAGTAAAAGTGGTTCGATATTTTTCAGAGGGATTAAGGAGTCTTATATGATTCTTTTCTAATGAAGTTTCAACAGATTTTGCTTCAAATTATTCAAAACCATTCCGTTGTGGAAATAAAATTTTTTGTCAACCGAATTGATTCGGTTGCCTTAACTGAATTCAGTTGTGGCAATATTTTTATAATCAGTTTCTTATAATATATTTTTAAAGAAAATATTTTTAAAATCGGTTTGTAAGAACCGACAGTGCAGTGGTATCAGTTCGTCTAGAACCGATAACCATGAACTGGTTCTGGAACTCGTTGCGTTTAAGAGAATTTCAAACAAAAATTGTACTTAAACCATGTCCAATGAAATCAAATTGTAATAAGAAAAGTAAAAATTCCATAGATATTTAATATTAAACTAAATGAAAATTTCCTGGGAATTGTTTTCTGATTAGAAGCTCTTGTTTCATATCGGCAGTTGAAATGCAAAAGAATATAACTAACATTTTAATTTTTTTTTTTAATTTTCAGAAATTTGTTTATACAGATTTGATTATAGAATAATAAAATTTTGTTTAGAAATCTAGTTTAATGCAGTGTTTAATTTAACCCAAATTGATCACTAAACCCTGTTTGAAATTTATACAGGACAACCAAAGAAGAAACAAACATTTAAATTATTTCATATTCGAATTTTGTTCATAAAACTGCTATTTTTTTATAGTAGAAGCCCAAAGTTTTGTTTGGGCATGTAGTTTAGAATTATAATCGTCAATAAAACCATTTTTGAAAATATTGTTAGTTGCTTTCTTTTGCATTTCACCAGGCGATATGAAGCAGAATATGAATGAAACTGTCTTATTTTTTTACTAAATATTAATATAACATATTTTATTTGTAAAAACTTTTCGAAGGTCAAAAACTTCGGTTTACATCTAACATGTAATATAGAAAGTAACATGTTACAAAATGTTCACTATTTAGTCCTTAAGTTTCATAACAAGACATAATCATACCCTTAAATGTTAATATGGGCAATGAATAGATGGTTATGTATGAGCTTGTGTATACATTTTTTTTAGCTATTTTATATGATGTCCGGTTTGCTGTTTAGAACAGGAAACGTTTAAAATACCATAAAAAATCAAAAAGACCGTACATAGCAAAGGCACATTCATACATACTAAGGGGTGGGTTATTCTTGTTGTTGTATAAGTCAGTATGTAGATGGTCGTCTATAAACGGAACATAGAATTAGCATGATTTGCCTTTGGTTACATTTTCTTTAACTTTTTAACAGCCAGATAGACAGACAACAAAAAAAAAAAAGGATTATCAAACGTCCCATATCAGTCCAAAAGACGGGCAGACAGATCATAATGATGAAACGATATGTTGACACTATTTAGTTTCATAAAATGGGTTAAACTTGTTAAATTATACTTTGGTTTGGTTTATGTATGGGTTAGTTGGGTAAGGATGATGGTGGTGGTGGTAGTTATTGAGGTGATGAAATCTAATGCCAAAAGGTCACAAAAAGTATTCGTTACGCATTTAGACGAATATCAGGAGTTTAATACACATTCATTCATACGTATGTTAAAGCATGTGTGATTGTGTGTTCATAAGGAAAAGAGTTTAAGTGATTTTCTGATGAATTTGGGTTAAATTCTCAGTGAAAGTTTATAAACTTTTTAAGGGGGAAAACAACATAATTAAACAAAACAACCATATATGGGACTATAACTATGACTCTATGACTATTCAATATAAATGTGAGTGCGTGTGTGTGGTCTGGTATGATGTGGTTTTGTTTGGGTATGAGTATGTTTTATAAGTATAAGAAAATTTAAGTATTTTGAACTTTGAACTTTTAAATGTTTAGAAATGTGTGTAAAATCAAGTGTTAAGTGGCTTTAAATATTATATTGTTTTCAAAATGTTTTTGGGGTAGAAAAACGGGTTTTTTGTGTGCTTAAGGAAGTCATTATAATTAAGCTAATGAAAATAGTTAATTAATATGATTCGTTACACATACATAATAAAGTGTGTTAAATCTGGTAATAAATATTTAATTATCTTTACTTGGGATGTGTAAGTATTTGAAAAGCAATATAACTCTTATTTAACAATTAAAAGAAATATATTATTTTTGAAATATATTATTTTATTTTTTTAATAGTAAAAGCCCTACGGGGAAAGGGACCGGTCCAAAGTGACATGCAGGATAGGTGCCAAGGGGCAGTGACCGGTCCTTGATCGGCCTTTTTGTTTGAAAGAGACATATCACTTTAACATGGCGTTGTCATTGGAAATGACCAATTGCCACAGTTTAGGTGGTGTGTCTAAAAATAGCTTTTCAAATAAACTAATAAAAAATTAAGAATTAAAAATAATCTACTTGGCGTCGAAGTAGGGTTAGATAACACAACCTTCTGCTTGTAACGCAAACGCTCTACCGTCTGAGCTAATGTTGCTTATGCGTGATGGCTGGCTGATGGTAAAGTTATATGTGATCTTCTCCGAGAAAAGGGACCTAGTGTGTCAAAAAACCTAGTGTGTCAAAAACTTGGGAAAATCGATAAAAATGAGAAAATATCGATTTTCCCAAGTTTTTGACACATTAGGTCCCTTTTCTCGGAAAAGGTCACATATATTTTTCGTTTCTGTTCAAATAAAAAAGAAAAAGAAAAAACAAACACTGCAAGCAAATAAAAAAAATGGGAAAGAAAAAAATAGAAAAGAAAACAACATTAACACACACACAAATATAGTAAAAGTACCTTGAATATGCCCCCGATTGACCGGTCATGGGATAGGTCCTTTAATGCCAGTTGACTCGTTTTTTTCGTTGGCCATAATTAAATTAAAAAATCAATTAAAAATTACAAAATTACCTCAAACACTCTGATAATATAAATAAAAAATTTAAAAATTACCCTTAAGTTATAAATAAAAGTTAAATGAAATACCAATTGTTAAAACTAAAACAGCTTTAACATTAAAAAAACGTTAAAAATACAAAACTTAAAATTTCTTTGCAAAAAATTATAGAAATTTAAAATAAGAGCCTGGCGGTATTCGTCGCTCTCTTTCGAAGATTGACAATTTGTAGCGAAAATGTTAGCCTTTGTAGACGTGTGCAATTCTTATGGATGAATTTTTCGATACAAATTAAGAAGAGAGTGATTTAACAGAGGTAGGGAGAGTTGGGTAGTCTTTTAATTATATAGTCGTTGTAAGAGCTAAAAGAAACAAATCGTAAAAAAATAAAGTAAATAAAAGAGTAAAATAAAGAAAAAAATATTTTTAAAAATATGACGCGAATTTTGTTTTTTATTTAGGTATCGGTCAAGTTTTTTAAAAGCAACATTGAAAGTAACGGAGCGGAAAATACTTAGAAAATTAATGCATGCTCTTTTGTTCATATTTGTACTAATTTAGTAATATGCCTTCGGTTGACCGGTCACGGGATAGGTCCCTGGAGGGCAATTGACCCCAAATTCCCCTTAGGGAGTATCTGAGAACCAGAGATCTTTTACAGAACCTTAAACAATAATATATTTACGAAAATCTTTTGAAAAATTCTTTTTATTTTTAATATTATTTAAAAATTATATTTATAAGTGCAAAAATGCTTGTGATTTGAAGACTTTATTATGGGAATTATTATCTAATTTACCAATTTTCTAAAAGTCTTCGAGAATGCCTGGAAATCTACGAACTTCATACTACTGAAAGCCAGTGATACAAAAGTTTATTTCCACTTGCAAAAGCCATTTAGAGGTCACGGGTTTTCAAGTCAATTAATATGTCGTATGCCATTGCGACAACCAAATTTCTTGCCAACTGAATAGCTTTGTTGCAACAATCGAATTATTTGGATGTCAACTTAAATATATTTTTCCAACCGAAGTTTTGTTGTCTTTTTTCGGTTGTCGCAATGAATCGGTTTTCTCTGTATGGCTCATTATACCCAAACGTAATTGTGGGGGTATTATCACCTAAAATTAAATAAAAATTAAAACAAATTCTCAGACAAAGAAAAGTTTTACAGTAATGCTATTCGCTAAATTGCAGAAGATGAGATTTTTATTAATGGAAACAAGGTAATTCTTTCCTGGTCATTATTGAATAACAAATTTGTTATAAGTATTTAACTTCCCAGTGTAGAAAATCATTACCAGATATGTGGTTATGTAACTACATACTTGGTAATGGTTACTAGTTACTTTTGTTATTGCATTTCTTATTACCTTTATATGGCGATGTCGCGAAAAATAATGAGTTATGGTTACACACCAGCATACGAAAAATCCAAAAATATATCGTTACCTATGTGCTTACCAGTACTGACAAAAATAATGAGTCTAAAAATAGATTTTCAAAAAAATAAATTATATAAAAAAAAATATTTTTTATTGTATTTTTTTTTTAAAATAAAATTTGCTGGTGCGGGAATCGAACCTGCAATTGCCAGGCAATTGCTCTACCATCTGAGCTATATCGACATGTAATATTTAATAGATAAAAACATAATTGACCTGCTGCACACAAGTAAGCTTACTCGCCAACATACAAAAAATCAAAAAATATGTGGTTATATCCTTACCAGTGTTTAAAAAATATTGAGTCTAAAAATAGATTTCAAAAAATTTTCGAAAAAATATAGAAAATTATTTTCTATTTGAAATAATGATAAAAATAAGTCATTATCAGTAACTCATTATTATATGTTTTAAAATAATGCAGAAAGTAAGTGGATGTCATTACTGGTAGTCCAAAAAATAATGATATGTCATTACCGTTTCTACACAGGGTTAAGTATCTATTAGAATTAATTAACTTAATATATTTTTCTTGTACCTTAATCCCAGTTTTTTCAATGTTTTTGAAAAATTTCTAATAAATTACTATTTTCATTAGCAATTTTCCCATGTGGTTTTTGTTTCTAGAAAATTAAACTTGTGGTGTTAAAAGATTTTAGCTAAAACGACTAAAAATTATAACCCTGTTTCAAAAACTTAAAAAATACAAGCAACAGCAATTGTAACCACAAAGTTGCCCTATGTATGTGTCGTAGCTATAGTCAGTGTATTGTATCAACGAGCGTAGATTCTCAAGAGTACGCATGTATCTCATTCTCTGTTAACTGGCTCTGTCCGATATTTTAAGAATTTTTAATAGAAGGTTTCATAACAAAATTCTGTTAAATACTAAAAATTGTTGCAATAAATGTAGTTCAAAATATGAAAAAATACGAATAAAAAGTTAAATTCGGACATGGCGACTATATAATACCCTACACCAGTCTGATTTAAAGCCAACTAATGTTTGGATCCGAAATTTGAATGGGTTAAAACAGACTTATGTCAAAATTTTATATAAAATCATAAAAGAAGAGAAAATCGGAAATATAGCCCATATGGGCGATAGGTCCAAATATGAACCGATACTATCTAGAATCAATAAGCTTTTTCCTTGGGGCCATGTGAGCCAGCAAACCAAATTTCATTGAAATATCTTCGTCTTTGCGACAGCGTGTAAACAAGCCAATTTTGGGGGGGGGGGTACCCTTATATGGGAACTAGATCTAAACATGGACCGATTTTAACTAAAATCAATAGGCTTCGTTGTTGGGTTGACATAGGTCTGTGCACCAAATTTCATTGAAATATCTTCGTATTTGCGACCTGCTGCGCGTAAAAAAACAATTTTGGGGGGTACCCTTATATAGGCACTAGGTATAAACATGGACCGATTTCAACCAAAACCAATAGGCGTCGTCCTAAGTCGGTGTACCAAATTTCATCAAAATATCTTAATATTTGCGACCTGTAGAGTGCGCACAATAATGCATGGACAGACAGGATGCATGGACAGACGGACATCGTTAAATCGAAATAAAAATTGATTCTGAGCCGATCGGTATACTATAAGGTGGGTCTTGGACCAATATTTTTTGGTGTTACAAACATCAGCACAAACTTATAATACCCTCTCCACGTAGTGATGTAGAGTATAATAATGAAAAAACTAAACCCATTAACAGCAATTTAACTTCTTGAAATATCAGACAGAGCCAGTGAGAGAGCGGTTAAAATTAGTTGAGCGATTTGCATAGCACCTGGTTGTAGATAGTATTTAGGTTTTTGTAGTTAGTTGTGCATGTAATATACGTAGTTTGTTCGCTTGTATTTGTGATGCAGAGCTTTGAACAATTAATTATTTTTTGAACTAATTCGCCATAAATCGAATTCAATAATTACACTATGCGACAGTCAAAATCGGAATGGGATGAAACCAACGGGAAATGTTATATCGGTCAAAAACAAGTTATACGTGTCCCGGCGTTTCGCTGGGTCACCCCTAGGAATCGAGATATATCTTTTTTTTGACATAACTCGAGCACCACTAGTCCGGGAATCCCGCCCTTTTTTCGATCCCGCAATCCCGGGAATTTTGTGCGGGATTTCCCAGGATTTTTTATATTCTTTTTCAGAAGTTTTAGCCATTAAATATTTCTGTTTTGGAAGCTAAATAAATTTAAATCATTGATTTGAAATTAATTTAAATAAGAAATATTTGATATTAAAAAATGCGATTTAAAATTTAATAAACTGAATAAGTATAAAAAAAGATATTATTTAGGCCAAATTGTTTTTGTATGTAAGTTGAATTTGGTTAAGTTAAACCGAAAACAAATACTCGAACTTCAGAAAAAAGTTTTTCTTTAAAATGGTGATCTTTGTTCAAATAAAATTTTCGTATTTTAAATTGACTATTTTGAGGTTTTTTCACTTCCAAAAAGTTTATTTAAATTTCAACTGCTATTCCTTTATTTCAATTTGTATTTTTTAAATATCATGCAGATGCTTTTCCAAATTATTTTGGATTTCTTTATGTTATGTTAATTTAAAATACAACTATCCATCTTTTTAAATAGTTGCGGCATAAAAAATTTATATTCAAAAGATACCAATTAAACAATTATTTTAATTTTTGCATTAAAAAATACAAAAACTGTTTTTTCGGACTTTCTATATTTTCATATATTTAGTTAGAATATTCTTCCACCTCAAGTCCAAATTCTAATATGATATTGTCATATTAGATTTTTATTTGTTGTTTCAAAATATAGAAAGTATGAAAATATAGAAAGTCCGAAAAAAAAATTTTTGTATTTTTTAATGCAAAAATTAAAATAATTGTTGAAAATAAGCACACCACGGCTAAAATCTCATTCAAATATTTATTTTGTTTTGAGTTTAAAATTAGTTGTTTTTACAAAATGTATTGACAACAGACACACGTATAAATAGTACCCAAAAGGTACTTTTATGTAATTGTTGCTTTCAAAAAGGAGTTGATTTATAGCTGGTTTTACCAAATCAGACAGTTCATATACGAAAGTACAAAATTCTCATCCCGTTGATTTTTTGTACCTTATGTAATGTCTCGGTTTGAGTAAGACAGTTATCATTTTCTTATAGCGGACAACTGAAGAGTAGGGTGATGCCTACGAAACAATTGTATTGTCTATCATGAAAATGATCAACCCCTTTTTGAAACAACAAATAAAAATCTAATATGACAATATCATATTAGAATTTGGACTTGAGGTGGAAGAATATTCTAACTAAATATATGAAGATACCAAAAATAAACTATTTAATGAATATTTTTCGTTCAATTTGAGATCAAATATTATTACATTTTCCTTTAAATTAATTTGAAATTTAAAGAGAGATGATAAAATTTTTACAAGTAAATTACATATGTACATAGAATAAAAATTTAAAAATTCGATAATGCCAGCAGGATAGAATACGTATTTCCGGATCCTGCTGCAAACCCATCCTCAATATTCTATGCCTTTATGGGTTAATAATTGATGATGAACTATTTATTGAATTGAAACAAATAAGCTAATTGAAACAACTCAATTACACTAACATCAACGAAATTCTTACAATGTTATTTTTATCCAGCTGCTTCCTGTGGAATTCTACTCTGATCGTCAACTTATGAAGCACAGATTTATGAACGACAACGAACCGTTAATTTTAAATGCATATTCCAAGGTTGGCAACCGATACCGTTATCCGTTTCAAAACCCTTTCAAATTGACAACCGATACCGATACCAATACCGAAATTCTTGATTTCAAAAAATACCGGTATTCAAAAACCTTTTCTCTTAATACCGGTGTCGCACCGGTATGGAATCGGTTTTAAAAAAAAAAATTTTTTTCACGTTTTTAGCAAAATTACCAATTTTTTTAATATAAAATTTCCAAATATGTTAAACAATTAAACTTTTTTATTCATTGTTAATAGAAAATCGTGTTTGTGCGGTTATCAGCCTTTAATTTGCATTGGCAACATTGTTTTTAATTTATTTAACTTCATAAATATTCTCTAACTTGTGACAAATTTATATATATATATATTATGTCTTATGCTTCCATTAGGATAAAAGGGCCACAAATTTACAAATTTGTAAATAAAATTGAATATATAAACTGGTTTCTTAAACCTTTAATTGAATTTACAGTTTCTTTTAGATAATCCTTTTATTAATTTTATAATTTTTTTTTTTTTATTTTATTTTGTTCATATTATAAAAACATTTCCATAATCTATAGTTATCCTTTATAAAAATTTAATAAAATTGAGTTTTTTATAATCAAGAACGTTTTTTTATATTTTTGTAAATTTTTTCAATAATGCCGGTATATACCGGTATTATGATTAAAATACCGCTACCGATACCGATACCGAAACAAATAAAAAATCGACACCAATACCGATATCTATACCGTTATTCGTTTCGGTTGCCAACCTTGGCATATTCTAATTATTTTTTAACCTACAACATAAATCCATATTGATAGTAAACAGTTTTTATAACATACGTATTAAATTATATTTTTCATTATATCTAGTGTGTTAAGGTAAATAAAATATTATTTAATAATATTCTATGTAGTGTTGATTTTTATAAGAATTTGCGTAATAATTTGTGTGAAGAATACTCAATTTTAAAATAATTTTTTTATAAAATGATTCTATACGAATATTTCTGCAAATCTGCACAGAAACAAAATCTTTAGAAATACAAATTTTTGGATTCCATATTTAAGAAATACTTAAGCAAAAAATCTATCTTAGTTCTGACTATAAAACTGGTCCGACACAAGTTTGCACCCATTAGCAATTCCAATATATCCTGAAAGAAGGGAAGAAATTAAAATACCCGTGTCTTTCACTTTTTCAATTCGTGTAACCTTTCCAACCGCGAATTAATATTTATTTAATATATTTCATTTTAAAATTAAGACCGCCTTCCATATAAATATATTACCTAAATAGTAATTCGCGATTGAAACTATTAAACGAATTGATCTAGAAAAAGTGGAAGTCATGCATATTTTATAGTTAGCACTCCTTTCAGAATATATTAAGTAGATTTTATCATGGTTACAACCAAAAGATGAACTTTGTCGGACGGTGTTTTAATAGAAATCGAGTTTTCAAGTACAACATATGTTGGATTTATTTATTTTGTAACGAGCGGGAATTCCCGGGATCCCGGGAATTCAGAAAAAAATCCCGCTGCCTCTAAGAAGGAACTTGATAGCTGTATCAACAAAATTCAAGCAAATTTAAGCAAAGCGTTTATGGAAAATTTAAGAAAAGTGTGCGTATGTGCCAGCAAAGCCCTGGAAGTCAGTAAAAAAATACACTTGAAAAAATTTTTGTTTTCTATATAATTACCCTATGAATTTTTCATAAAAAAATCCTTATGGGTGCCTCCCGGACCACCTATTCTGTATAATAAGGGTGTCCATTAGAGCGTACCACCTTACAGGGAAAAAGTGCACCTACACCCTCCAATATGAAGTATTTTTGCAAGGAGGTTTCAAAAAAATGTTTTTTTTTTGCCGAACGTAGGAGTCGCTATTTTACATTTTTCGTTATAACTTTGGCATTTACAGTCGGATCTTAAAGTATAATACATTGATGTTTTTCTATCGAGGAGACCAGTGTTTTGCTCTAAGGGCCATTGACCTCAAATATCCCATTCTAGTAGTTACCTACCTGATCTCAATTGCTACAACCCTAATGTACGACCCTAAGACAGAAAATTAAAGCTCGCAAAAATCATTAAACTTTTGCTAAGGAAGTTTTTGGATAAACCCAGTAGAAATTTTTTTATATATGGGTTTCCGAACGTAGGGGTCGACTTTTTAAATTTTTTCATTGGATTTTTCCTTTATAGCAAAACACTGGTCTCCTCGAGGCAAAAAAATCTATATATCACACTTTAAAATGTGACTTTAAATGCCGAAGCTATAACGAAAAATTGAAAAAGGCAACCCCTACGTTCGGCAAAAATACTTCATATCATATTGGCTTGCAAAAATACGGCGAACTTTTTTTTTGCGGTACGGTCTAGTGTGCATTAGGGATGCCAACTTAGTGATTTACACGCTAAATCCGGTGCTTTTTGGGTGCGAAAATACGAAAAACATTCATCTAACGCGTAACTGAAAAAAGCGCTAAATTGGTATTTTTCGAATAACTAAATAGCGCGTTTTACAGTTTTTACATATTTTTTGTGTTTTGTTGTTATAGCAATTTTAAGAATATATCTATTAAGATTGGTTTTTATTTTAATAACGGTAAATTAAAATACCAAGGTAAATTTATTCATATGTGACCTTCTCCGAGAAAAGCGACCTAGTGTGTCAAAAAACGAGTTTCGATAAAAATGAGAAAAACATTAAAATTTTATTTTTAATTATCGTAATTTTTGCATTAAAAATACAAAAATTTGTTTTTTTTGGACTTTCTATATTTTCATATATTTAGTTAGAATATTCTTCTACCTCAAGTCCAAATTCTAATATAATATTGTCATATTAGATTTTATTTGTTGTTTCAAAAAGGGTTGCTCATTTTCATAATAGACAATACAATTGTTTCGTAGGCATCACCCTACTCTTCAGTTGTCCGCAATTTTCTTATCTAATATGACAATATCATATTAGAATTTGGACTTGAGGTAGAATAATATTCTAACTAAACATATGATTTTATTTTTAATTTAACTTTAAATGCGTTCTTCTCAAAACTTCATTTTCACACACTAGGTCCCTTTTCTCGGAGAAGGTCACGTATGTGAAATGCCAAAAGTGCCTTTAGGGCTAAATATATTGTTGTTTGATGAGGCAAAAGCGAAAATGTTAAATTTTGCAAACTTAGTTATAGTCATATATAATCGTATAAAACTGGCCCTTAAATTTTTAAAAGTTGAATCACTTTCTTGGATCTTAATTTATTTGTTTTTAATTAAACTATTAGAAATACGACAAAATTTATTTTAGAGGTCTTAAAAACTGTTTATTGCTTTTTTACCCGTTTTTAAATAGAAATTTACGCGTTTTTACCTTTTTTTGTATGTTTTTAGTGCTTTTGGCTATGACAAAGTCGGCATCTCTGGGTATAATGTGCTATTTAGCTTAGTTTTTGAATGCAGGCCATTTGGCATGGTTACACTCAGATAAGAAATGTTAGTAAAAAAAATTTGTAAACAATTTTCAATCGTACTTTACTATTTTTAACTAATTTTAGCAAATCGATTTTGAATTGCAGTTAACAACAATTTTGCCAAAATTTAGTAGCGGCTACTAATTTTTTCTACTGATTTTATTGTACTACAAAGCAGTAGATATGTGTTGCTAAAATTAGCAAAAAAAAAAAATACCGCTGGGCTCAAAACAGTTAAATTTCCGGTAATAATAAAGCCCCGTTTAGACACTGTTCGTTACACACATGTCAAAATGGGTGCACACATTTTAAAATACGGTCACACTTTTTGACAAGATTTATTTTTTGAAATATTTCATAAAGGTGGTAACTTTTTTTGTGGTGGTAACAAGTGTTGTGTTATTAACAAATAAATGTTAAACAAAGATTAAAAACAACTAGTGGTGAAAAAAAGAAGAAAAACCAGACAATTTCAGCATACTTTTTGTCATACTTGTGTGAAGAAAAGTATAAGCACTTGTGTGATAATGTGAACGGGGCTTAAGCAACATTTTCAGTAGCCATTACAGACTTTTTTTGGTTAAGTGTAGCTTATTTTTTTTTTTAACAATTTACTTGAGAATGCACTTAATGTCTAATATTTGCATGAGTGTAGAGTTGAATTAATTCTTTTAAAATGAAATTAAACGGGCCCAAATGCGCATTAAATTCTTTAGGTAATTGGTTATAAATTTAAATTCAGAATTCAAGAAATTGAATTAATGAATTAAATCTTCGTAGATCTGATATGATGGCAGAAGGTTGTTTAGTTTCAATATTTACCTCTATGTACAAGTACAATAACTACATATAGCACAAATGATACAACAGATTGCACAAACAAGTTTGGGTTTTGTTAGTTGTTTTATTGCTGTTAGTACGTAGATACAAAATACACACATGCATGCACAAAGAAACTGTGTTTTAGTTTTTTTTTATGCTTACAACATCAAACCAAGTGAAATTTCATTTTTTTATTTTCGGAGTTTTTCAAAATTTTAACTAAAAAGCCTTCATTGTTTGTTTGTTTTCTGTATTAGCGTTTCAGGTTTGTTGCAGTATTTTTGGTTAAATTGGTTGGCTAAGTTTTTTTTTGTACTCGTTATTTTTGTAACTACCAACAACATCAACAAAAAGTTAACTGATGTGCTAATACCTTCTTTTCCTTATTCATTTAAGTACTACATTAGTTAAACTGTTGTTTGGTGGATGGATGGATGGATGAATAGCACTACCATCATCCTCATCTTATTAATCATGATCACGATCATGATCATCTTCATCAACATTCACATTATCGTCATCTTCTACGCTATAATCGTTAATTTTATTTGTTGTTGTTGTTCTCGTTTACTTCTACTTCAGCTGCAATTTAAGCTAAGCTTACAAATGCATAAAAAACGCTTAATTTTCTTTTTATTATAAAACAAGGTTTTGTTTAATTTTAGTGCGGTTGATTGAAGTTAAATGGTTTAAAATTTCCTTGACTTTAATTTTTTAAAACAACAACTAAAAATCAAAAACTGCATTTCATTTTTTGGTACTTCAATACAGTTTGTTTGTTGTTTTGGAAATCTTTTGAACGTAGTTTCCATTCCTTTTGTTTTTAGAAATGGCGTTTGTCGGTTTGGTTTCTTCGATTTTGTTAATAGTTTTATATCCCTACAACATGTTCCAAAAGCTTATATCAGGTCTTCTATGTAGGTCGTTGCAATTTAATACCTGGAGTACATATTTGGTTGTATCGTTTGTTATAGTGTTATTGTTTATTTTTATGCAGCTGGGCTAATGTTGATGGTTGTTTGGTGTCTTATTGGAAAGTACATTTTATGTTTGCTATTGACAAACTGGTTTTTTGCCTTATGACTTTATTTAGTTTTTGATAATAATTATATGATGATTTAGTTTGACACATTACTTTCACAAAGATGATATACTGCAATCGTAATGCATTCCCTTAAATCATTTAAAGAAATAGCAAGATTGAAAAATTGTGATTGAACCTAAATAGAAGGCATCAAAACTATATAGTCCCACAAGTCCTCAACAATTTTTTTCCCTCAACATTTTTTTTTTCAATAAAAAAAAATACGTTTTGCGAAAATCCTTTTTCTAATCTAAAAGAATTTTTTTTTTGCAAGAAAACACCTTTTAAACAAAAAATTTTTTTCTCATGAGAAAAAAAGAAAATGATTGTGAGAAAACTTTAACGGGAGAAATGTTTTCTGGTTTTTCCTTACAAAAAAAAAATGAAATTTGTTATAAATAACTAAAAAGTTTTAGACAAAATTCATTTTAAGCACAGAAAGTCATTAAAGAAAAAATTTTATGACCAAATTCTTTTACCAAAACATCCATTCCCGATCCATTAAATTCGTTCCCCGTTGTAATTCTTCTTCTTCTATTACGAATAAGAAGTTAAAATTTCAATAGAGGAACAGTTTTTGCTGATTAGAAATTTTCCAATGGAAATATTTTTTTTTCCAAAATTTTTGTCATTTAGTTTCAAGTATCATGCCACTATTTCATTGGGGAAATTTTATTCTCTCAAAAAGCGTTGTCTAGTTTTTAATAAGTTTTTTAAGCAAAAGCCAAAAAATGTCATATTTTACGAAAAATTGCCAGGATAACGTTATCCTTCCTGCAATGGACAATTAAATTTATATATTAAAATATTTCTTTTTTCGACTCAAAAGAATTAAAAATTATATTTTGTGTTTTTCTCGAAATTATAAAAACGCGAATATTTCGAAAACGGTTAACAATTTAATAGATTATATTCATGGATGGTAACCGAAACGATGCGGCTATCGATAAGGGTAACGCTATTTCATTTATTTCGGTATCGGTATTTTAAGGATAACGGTTCTTTTAGTTATTTCGGTAACGATATTTTAAGGGTAACGGTTTTTTGATTATTTCGGTAACTGTATTTTAAGGTTAGCGGTATTTCATTGGTTTCGGTAACGGTATTTTAAGGGTATTGATATGTCATTTATTTCGGTATTGATATTTTAAGGAAAACGGTATTTCAGTTATTTCAATAATGGTACTTTAAGGATAACGGGATTTTCCTTATTTCGGTAACGGTATTTTAAGTGTAACGGTAGTCAGTTGAAAGGGTTTTGAATTTAGCGGTATGGCCTGCCAACACTGACTTTATTTCACATTCTTAAAGTATATAAAATTGGGATTAAAAATTTATGAAGAAATCTTGAAGGACATAATCCTAAATGATAACAAAATTGATTTATTCTTTTTTGTCTTTAATTTATATAGAAATCAACATACAAAAGAAAATCCAGCTATTCTTAGAGACCTCTAAACGTGACCCAATTAAGCTAAAATGTGGTACAGATGTTCCCCTAGTCTATTCACCACGATCCCACCTTGAGGAGCAAAACTCAGACTACGTGATATTTCCCCATACGATTTTGGAGACCCTACTCTACATAGAATATTTGGTTATTTATATTTATTGAGCACCCATATGTGCAAAAGTGTTATTTTTCCAGCTCCCCGCTCATTTTCGGATAGATTGAGAATCAAAAATAAGATATGTACAAAAATTGGGTTTCTGCGATGAAAACCGGCCAGGCCGTTTACATTTATGTCCTCAAAATTACCCCAAAAAATGTTCATGGATTTATCCATCTATAACTCTTAAACTAGAAGCTTCTGGTGATTAAGTTATATAGCTGTTGCTTACACAATGAAAAGGCAAACAATTTCTTCATACAAACTTTTAACCCTCTCATGACCGTTAGTGGTGTTTTAAGCGGTAATTATCAAAATTTGTGTCAAAACTAAATTTTGAATGTCTCTCATTTAATTTTGGAGATTTATAAATAAGTATACTCTTCATAATGTAATAGGAAATTTAGTGCAGATTAAATGCAAAATATGATTTTTTAAAATTTCGTCCACTCCATGACAGAAAGCCCAAAAATTGATTCTGAGTTTAAGATTTTTTACATATGTGCACTAGGAAACCATGTGAATGTTTCATTTTGGGTATAGGATGTGTTAAGCGAACTTATATAAAACAATACGATGTACATTTTTGTGGAACTATTTAACCCTCTGAATTTGAATTTGAATTTAATTTATTTATTTGATGTCCTGTACAACAAGACAAAAAGTCTTATAGTTAAAGTACAGGATTATTATATGTAATTATTAGAATATATGTACAATAAAAAAAGAACACATATATAAATAAATAGAAAGTACAAAATTGAAATTTTTAGAAAAAAGTAAAAAAAATAAAAAAGTACATCATTAGAATTAAGATTAAACATTAAAAATTAGAAATTATTACAATTTAAATTGATCAAAGTTAAACAGAGCAAAGTTTATAAATGTTTACACTTAATTAAACAAAATTTATATGTTAACTGTAAAATTCGTAAATTGATTTCTTAAACTGCCCTGCGTTGCTTAAAAATTGTATGTCTTCAATTAAAGGGACTTTTTTGACCCCGTTTTTAAAAGGGACAAAAAGACCCGTAAACTGAAGAGTTAGAGGGTTAAAATGTTCCACAGAGATGATCCTCATATTGTTTTATATGAAATGAAAGATTCACATGGTTTCCTCCTAAAATCCAGGTTTGTGGGCACTTGAGCGCCAATTCGGTATAAGTGCGAAATTAACCCTTAAACACATTTTAAGTTTTGACTTATTTCTGACATTCAGCTTAAATTTTACACTTTGATGTCTTCAAAGACTTATAGTGGAATTTCATGAGAAATATTTATGTGGAACATTTTAACCCTCTAACTCCTCAATTAAAGGGACTTTTTGCCCCTTTTCAAAACGGCCACAAACGACACCTAAGTTGAAGCGTTAGAGAGTTAAAATGTTCCGCAAAAATATTTGTCATAAAATTCTACTATAAGTCTCTGAAGACATCAAAGTTTAAAATTGAGGTTTAATGCCAGAAATAAGTCAGAACTTAAAATATGTTTAAAAGTTAATTTCGTGTTCAGATTGGCGCTCAATAGAGCACCCATATGTGTAAAAGTGATATTTTTTCACCTCCCCACGCACTTTCTGGTAGATTGGAGGTAAAAAATAATATCCCCGCGAAAATTGATCCTTTCGGATTAAAACAGGCCAGTCACCCGCGGCTTTTAGCCCTGAAAATGGAATAAAATTAATTCAAAGCTTCTTTGCGCTACAACTCTTAAAATAAAGGTTTTACAGAAAAATACTAAATAAGTATATCTACAGACAAAAATGTGGCTAGCATTTCTCTCGTATACAATTTTGATATATAGATGACGCGTCATGGTGATTTATGTGGTTAAAATCAAAGTGATTTGTATGGTTAAACACAAATTTTGACTTAACCACTTAAATCACCATGACGCGTCATCGGTACGTCAAAAATGTGTATGAAAAAAATGCTAGCCCATATTCCCTGTAGATATGCTTATGTGATATTTTTCTGTAAAACCTTTATTTTAAGAGTTGTAGCGCAAAGAAGCTTTGAATTAATTTTAGTCCATTTTTAGGGCTAAAAGCCGAGGGCGACTGGCCTGTTTTAATACGAGAGGACCAATTTTTGCAGGGATATTTTTTTTTACGCCCAATTTACTGGAAAATGCGTGGGGAGGTGAAAAAAACAACACTTTTGCAAATTCCATATACTTCATGGGTGCTCTAATATTTATAGTATTTTAGAATTATTAGTCTTCATTTATTCAAATCGGCTTCAATTTCAATAGTTTTGTGCTAAGTGCATTTAAGTATGAAGTATAAAGTCGACGATTCGTTTCATTGTCTACTCTGTTTTTTGTTTCATTTAGGAAAATTTTTTCACTCAGAAAAAAATAATATGCAAACAATTCTAGCAGAAATAACAATTAAAAGGCCTGTTTAGCGGACTTTGAAAAATTACTGAAGTATAATAATCGTCGGCGCCGTCAGGACTATGACCCTCTCATTTGGTTGCCTTATGTAATACTAGTACTTGTAAAATATTTTTTTTTAACAAAATTGAAAATATAACATTTTTCAAATAAAAACGGGATTGATGGAATCAGAGTTGGGAGTAACTAATTTTTTTTAGTGCTCATTATTTATTTTAATTTCCATTACATATACGTAATTGTCGCTTAAAGTCCAAATAACAAATAAGATCACATTTTGAGGTCTGAAGCTATAAAATGCACCATATGAAAATTGATAACTTTGCCAACTTCGCTTTTAACAAAGTAGTAGTTCTTTTTCATTTCATTACAATTAATGAATTTTTTACATAAAGTGATGGCAATGAAAATGCAATGTTAATGATTTTGGCCCATCTCTGAATAGAACAGTATATTTATCATACTTGGAATTAAAGCATTGCCTTGGCATTAGCATTTATATGAAAAAACCATTGTGTGGTATACACCAAAAAATAAAATAAGTAAATATGTATTGTTGCTATACACTAATAGAAAAAAGTCCGTAAAAAATTTAGTTAAAACTACTAAAAATTAGTTAAAAATGATGCTGCAGAAAGAAAGAAACTGCTAAATTAGCAGATTATTTTTGCTATATATTAGTAATATAGGAGCAGCAAAAATAAAACTGTTAAATATACAGAATTTTAGTTATATTTGGGCTAAATTTTTGTAAATGGAGAATAGCAAATTAACTTGCTAAAATCAGAAAAAAATTTTGCTAAATAATTAGTAGCCTAAAAAATCACAAAAAAATTTAAAATTTTCTAAGTTTTTTTTTCGATTTATTTTTAAATGCAAATAAAAATCGAGCCTTTTGAAAACAGCAGTTTACAATTTGTTAGCAAATATTTCTGCTGATTTTAGCAGAATAGCAAAAATTTTGTATATTTAACAGTTTATTTTTGCTATATTTAGTCTGCAAATATTTAGTAAAATTTTCTGCAGATTTTACAGTACAATTTTCTATTTTCAATTAACTAAATGTTAGCCTAAATATTACTAAAATTCTGTAAATTTAACAGTTTTAATTTTGCTGTTCTCATTTTACTAGTATTTAGTAAAAAAAATCTGTTAATTTTAGCAGTTTTTTCTGCAGAATCATTTTTGGTAATTTTTTCTACTAATTTTACAGATTTATTTCTATGAGTGTACTATTTATTGGGTTAGGGACGAGTATTATAAGTTAGATATACTCGTATGGATAAGTTTGGTTTGAAATGTCTAACTTATCATCAATAAATTTTGTGTAAATATTAATTGGGACTTAAAGTTTCTCAGAAAAGCTAGCATGTTTGCAGATTAATTATGTCCTTCCTTAATTTATTTTTTAAAACCATTTTCCTACAATCTTTAACAAATGACCAATGGCAAAAATTAAACCCAAAATACATTTATCCCTTTACTGCACTCAACCAAAAAAGTCTGTAATGGCTACTGAAAATTTTGCTGTTATTACGGGAAATTTAACTGTTTTGAGGCCAGCGGTATTTTTTGCTAATTTTAGCAACACATGTCTGCTGATCTGTAGTACAATAAAATTAGTATAAAAAATTAGTAGCCGCTACTAAATTTTAGTAAAATTTATGTAAAATGCAATTCAAAATCGATTTGCTAAAATCAGTTAAAAAACTTACTAAATATCATAATTTTAGTACAATGAAATTAGTATAAGTAATTAGTTGCAGCTACTAAATTTCAGTAAATTACTGTAAACTGTAATTTAAAATCGATCTGCTGAAATTAGTACTAAAAAATAAAAAAACTATAAAATCTAAAAAAAAAATTTTTACCTTTCGATTGTAACAAGGAGTCAAAATTGCAAACGGTTCTCCAGTTATTGCCGTTTTATGCAGTGTCGCCAACTCTTGAAGGCAGGAAAGCACCGTGAGCATTGTGAAAACGGGTAAAAAGGGTAAAAATTTACCAAAAATGGGGTAAAAAAGCACGATGTTAATTTTTTGAAAAATTTAAGTCCAGAATTTAAAAACACATTTCAGTTTTGTAAAATGGTGAAAAAAAGGTTCAAAAATAACTAAAAAAGGGGTAAAAAGCACCAAACTAATATTTAAAAATTTTTAAGTTTAAATATAACGAAGTTGCTATTTAAAATTGTACTACAAACACTGGAAAAAATGTATTTTTTGTATAGTTCGTATTATTTTTTCAACTTTGACAGAAAATTGAAGAAAAATTAAAAAAAACGCGAACAAATACCAAAAATATAAACTGTACAAAAAGCACTAAAAGCACTGCCAGAAATTTGAAAAAGCACTGTAAATACCCGCTTTTTTAAAACGGGTATTTGTAAAAAATCACCGGGTACGAGAAGGAAAAAAGCACCAAAAAATACCCGAAAAGCACTGAAATGGCAACACTGGTTTTATGCATTGGAGATGCAATAAAATTTTCTGGGTGTTATTTCTAAACTAAGAATATATTAATAGTAACAAATATAAACTAAACAAGAATTGTAAAAAATCAAAAAAAAAAAAATATTTTTAAATTAGTATATTTTTCTGCTAAATTTAGCACTCGGTTTTGAAAAATTAGTAAAATGTTTTTCTGAAATCAGCAGCGAAAATTAGTAAAAAAAATCCGTAGTTTGTAATAAGAGAATAGCAAAAATGATTACTAAAAATAAAAATTGTACTAATAATCAGTATAAAAATAGTATAGTGCGATTGGAAACTGTTTACAAATTTTTTTACAAACTTTTTTATCTGAGTGTGCATTAAACTTCAAATATTAACGAAAATTGTGTATTCTGTGAGTATATCGGAAATAAATAAATATACACATTTTTCGGCGTTTTACAAAATTTGTACTTAAACGATTTAATTAGCGAAAAACTAAAAATGGTTAAAATTTAGGATCACTTAATAAAAGGATATACAATAACGAACAGGATTGGCAGGCAATACCCCGAAAATACTATTATTGATTTAAAACCTTTTCAGCTGAATTCCGTGAAACTTAAAGTACCGTTACCGAAATAATCGAAATACCGTTACTTTTAAAATATCGTTAACGAAATAACTGAAATACCGTTACCAAATACCGATACTGAAATTAATGAAATATCGATACCCTTAAAATACTGTTACCAAAATAAAATATCGTTATTCGTAAAATACCGTTATAGTTATTTTTAATTATGTGATCTTGATAATTGCACGGTGTTTTTGAGTATTGTACATAAATTAAATTGATTAATTTGTTTTGTTTTTATTTTAGTTTGTTTGTTTTTTGCAAAGAAAAATACAGTATGCACCGAAATAATTGACTACCGTTACCCTTAAAATCCCGTTACCGAAATAGTTGAAATATTTTTAAGCCATCACTGAAATAACCGAAATACCGTCATCCCTAAAATACCATTACCGATGTAACTGCAATACCATTATCCTTAAAATATCGATAGCGAAATCAATAAAATACCGTTACCCTTAAAATATCATTACTGAAATAATCTAAAGTAGCGTTATTCTTACCGATAACCGCATCATTTCGGTTACCATCCATGATAGCGAATATATAAAAACAAATATAAAAGTGGCGGAATGCTTATACCTATCTCCCATATTTAATTAGTTTGTTAAATAATTCTTCAATTATACTATATTTTGATGTTTAAAATGATATTTCTAGCTTTTTTTTGCAAACACAAATTTTTTAAATTTAAAGAATATTAAAATACAAAATTTTTTCGTTTTAATAAAAAAAATATATCTTGGTTACTTATGTTAGGTACTGCATGAAGTCAAAGCATTCGTTATATATGTATATGTAAAGCCATGCAGTAAAGGGTTAAGTAAAAAATTGTTGGTATAGTTGCCAAAAGACTTTGCAACCTGTTGAAATGTTGTGAATGAAAAGTAGCTGAGAAAAATATAACATCATTCCTAGGTCACATAAAAGAAACAAAAAAAAAAAAACAAAAAGACCACATAATGATGATGATAATGATGTTGTAGTCATAGAATAATCAGACTATAAAGTTGGAAAATAATAACAATGTGTAGACATGAAAATCCTTTTGTTATCTTTAAGATGGCAAATTTTCTTATTGTTCTTGTGACCATTTATAAGTGGGTGTATAAAATATTAAAGTGAGTTTTCTTCTCACCTACAGTGTGTAAGAAAAGTCATCGAATGCTTTTACTTAAGTCAAGAGTCTTATTGAAACTTTAAAGTATGCCTATTCTAATTATTATTATTATAATCATTACTTTTTAGAAGGTTTTTGCGTCAATAAAAATAATGGCGTTTTTATTTTTGAAAAATTCCAACTCCTTCAATTCCCTCTCGGCAGCTATTTTGGGTACCTTCTTTTGTAGAACAAAAGTCGCTAAATATATTTAAAATCTGACTTCACGAATCGATTCTACATGAAAAATTAGGCTTATAAGCAGTTTTTTACGCTTTTACAATGCACCGGATAGCCATTAGAGTGGTCGGAAAAAATCGATTTTTTTATTCTTTAATTTTTATTATTTTTTTTAATATACACAATTAAAGAGGATTCTTTCCTGAGGAAAATGGTATATATAGTATATATTTATAAAGTATATATATACTAAGATTTCAGTTTGAGGTATTCTAAAAAAACTGCAAAGATTTGAGAGAAAACATCATATTATAATTAAAACCAAACACGTATATTATTATCATTTAGTTCGGGTTTGTTGTAAACAAAATTGTATTAGCTTTAAGAACCTGCTTCTATTTTGTAAAAGATTTTGTTTTTAACCCATGTTATATTTAACTTTATAAAGTTATCGTGGTAAATTGTTAGAATCTTAAAATTTTTTAAAGAAATTGTAAGAGAATATTTTTTCAGAAATATTTTTCATAAAAATAAATCCCTATAATGTTAAAGTACACATGTTGTCAGATACTGTTCGGAAGATACTCTCCCCATATCTATATTGAGATAAATAGTACTTAAGGTTATACCTAAATAAATTTTAGGTTTTTGTTCGGATATATTTAATTTTGCATTTTGTTATTTTTTAAAGAGAAGCAAAACTCTAGAAATTCGTCATATTAATTAATATGCTGCTTTGTTTGGAAAGAAGATAGAGGACAAATAAATATTATACGATTATATATTGTTACGAAATTTGGTTATTCCAGTATAGTCTGTTTTAGAACAAATATACCCCGAGAAACGGGATTTACTAAACCCGTCAATCCGGTAGCACTACATTTATGTATAATGTTGACTGGTTTTAGTACCACTGGAATTTTCTATCATGTTCTAACTAAAACCACAGTAGTAAAATACAAAAAGGCTGCCACTTGACGTTTAGAAAGTTAGTCGGGTATTAGCGTTTGTGTAGTCAATTGCATATTAGCCTTTTTATAGTTAGTTGCGTAACAGTAAATCATTGGTAAAATTGAGTGTGTTATACATACTGTTGTATGTAAAAATAATGTTAAATAAATAAGTGTATAAGCTCAATACCAAACAAAAGAGTGCGTGGTTATTTTGATTGCAATAGAAAATATCCCGGCTTATTTAAAAGAAATAAACTAACGGTTTGTAAAATGTATATTTTGATAATCAGAATTAAAAATGATTTTTGTCTCAAATATAACTTATGTAAAAAAATTTTATTTTAAAATTTCTTACTTAACTCAAATTTTAGAAAAACTAGTTCTTAGTGCTGACTATAAAATTGCACTCTAATTAAATTCTGTTGAAATTTACCCAACTTGTAGTAGGAAACTGTACTCCTACTATAAATTAGGTAAATTTACTCTGTGTAATTGAAAAAAAATACCCACATTATGTTTAAGTTGGTAGATAAATAGTGTGTAATTTTACATGAAAGTGCGTAAAAATTAAATGAAATTTTTAAATTAGTATGATAATTTACTAAATTTGTGAGCAAAAAAGCATGTTTTGCGTGTAAATGTACACATAAAATGCGTAAAAATCCACAGAATCTTCGAAAAAATCCCCAAGAATGCTTATATTTACCACAGCTGTGCTTAAAGTTAAACCACCAAATAACCAAAATATAAACTTTGAAAATCCCAATAATTTGGCAACAGTATCAATATTAAATGAAATCTGATGATAAAAAAAATAATTCTGTAATAGTACAGTAGATTTTTGGTACAGTAAAATGTTTTTTTGTTAGTTTTAGGTCAAATTTGAATTACAAAAAACTCTAAAAGTGAACATAATTTGTTAATGCAATATGACATATATACAAATTTTGGATCTTTTTCTTTCCAAACTGGCTTTGATATTTAAAATCGGACTTCGTCTTATATTAAATTTGTTTTTTTAAAAACCTTAAAAAATTTTGAAATTTTGATTTTGAGAGACTATATTTAGAAAAGTTATTGAGATATTGCTACACAATTTAGTTGGAAAAATAGGGCACGGAATTCAGCTTAAACTGTGTAAAGGGTTTTCGTTTTGGAGCTATAGTTACTGAATTTTTTATTTTTTTGTATTGAAAAAATCGCGTATTGTACAAAATCTAGAGCCAATTTGAATAAACTGGTTGCAGATTCGAAATGAGCCCCTCCCCCCATTATCCTAAATCCATTGCAAAGTTTTCCTCCTTATATATCAAAGTTGTGTCCAAATCGGCATCTTAAAGATTAAACTTTAAGCTCCAAACCAACACCAGTTTTAAAGTTTTTAAAGTTAAAAATTTTGAAATAATCGTTAGTTTTTCGTTATTACTGTATGATGTTATTAATGCCCCTCTCAAGTTTCAGTACTCACAAACAAACATATGACCGCTAAAGGACATACACCCATACAAGTATGATAATAATCAACTATTATACAATTTGTCTTAATGTCTAATGTGGTGTCAAGAAGTTTTTTCTGCCTTCGTGTGTGTCTGTCTGCCTGTGCACACACATCAACATATGTTAGTGGGACAAGGGTGTTACGCAGCTTGATTTTCAGGGTTAGGGTGACCTTTAATCTTTAAGTGTGTGCCCAACAAAATTTATGTTAAGAGTCTTACAGGTGGTTTTGCTATTCAAGAATGTTCTTAAATGCCTGTTGCTGACCAAATAGAAAAGTAGAAAAAAAAATATAAATATATTCAAACTTAAATTATTCTAAATATATTGTATACCAGCTGTTTTGTGCAAAAAGAAATATTTGTATGTATATGAAAATGTATGTAACAGTGTGTTAGTATTGTGTGTATGTTATTTTTATCAACAATCAACAGGACTGACAATCCTAAGGATTTTTTGTTTTTGTTGAATACTCCTTAACATTTGTATTATTGTTGTTGTGAAGGAGAATTTTTTTCTTTTGGTTTTCTTGTGATTGCCTGTATTATGTATTTTGTGTTTTGCAAAACAAAAAAAAAAAATAAAAAATAAGTAAAAAAAATCATTCTTATCTGAAGGCTCAAGGTCGTTCTGGAAAACTGAGTTTTTCTTCTTTGTGTTACTTTTTTTTTGTGGCTGCTTTTATTTTTTTCTTATTACTTATCTTTTTCCAGAATATTTTTTTTCTGTATTTTTTCAAACATGTATGCAGAAATATTAAAGTACTGTCTTATTCTTTTTTTCTTACTCAGTCTAAAGGATCTACCTCAATGTATTCCAATGAAACTGAAAGTTCCGTACAATAAAATATCAAAACCCTACTTTTGGCCAGAACTTTAACTAGGGGAAATCTAGTTTAAAAAATATAAATTTATAATGCTGGTGTGGTTGGCAGACGATTGTAAAATTTGTGAAAATATATTCTAGAACTCCCCATTAAAATTGATTGTAAAACGATTGCCAACCACAACAACAAATAGTTCCAGAACGGATTCTGGGGCACTAGCTCCACTTTGGAGCTATAGAAGCTGTTGATTTTGGGACAGTATCAAAGAAAAATCATCCGCGGTAAACTGACAGTAGATGATAGGCTTAAAAAGGAAAGAAGTTATTATACAACCGAATCTCTGGAACAAAAAATTTTGCCGCATCAGCTAAGAAATAACAGAAGATTAAAACATTTGCTAACTCTGTTAGTGGCATCCGTTCCTCTTGTACAAATAGCAAGAAAAAAATCCATTTTTTCACAACATGTTCGTTTGCTCAAATGATGGCTCAAAATACTTTTTTTTTTAATTTTTCACAAAAATTCTTATTCGTTTTTCTTAACAAAAGAAAAAATCCACAAAATTTTCTTTGTATTGTTGCTTTTTATTTTTGCCAGTATGCCTGTGTGTGTGTGTGTATGCGTATGTGGAAAAATGTTTATATTATAAATGTGTGTGTTACACAAAGACTTCTTCTCTTTGGATGTTTGCAAGTTTTTTCTTTTTAATATTTTTCTGAATTTTTCTTTTTTTTGTGCTATTATTGAGTGGGCTGCGTGCAGTCTGCAAAGCAACATATATTTTCTTTATTTTTTCGATTTTATATACCTACTCTGTATTGACGTTTTCTATATAATTTTTATTTTCAGTGACTCTTTTTATTTTAGATTTTTCTCTTTTTGCCATAATGAATAGAGTGAACAACAAAAAAAGAGCTGTTATTGAAAAAAGTATATGTATGTTACCGGTAAATTTATAAAGCACGATAACTGTCTACAGGTAAGTGTAAATTCATTATATTAATAGTAATTAATTATAATTAGGGTCACAGCTGTGTAATTATAATTATTTATTTTTAATAAGAGGTTGAATTTTAAAGTGCCTATGCATAATATTTTAAAAACTTTATAACACATTTATAAAATGAATTTTGTATGAAACATTTGTCACTTATAAATTTTAAAAATGATTATGCATATGACCCTAAAACTTTAATGTAGTTTTTAATTAAAAATCTAATTATGTCCCAGTAAAAAGGTAAAATAGAGTTTAATAAAGAACCTATTTTTCCTTTTCAAACTCTTCTACTGTCTATTCGAACACCAATGATTTTTGTTTGAAATTGTCCCAAAAGCATCCGCTTCTATAGTTCCAAAGTGGAGCCGGTTGCCCTAGAATCAGTGCTGAAACAACTTTTCCATACAAGATCCGTGGACTTAGTTCCTGAACTAGTTCTATAGAATCTAGAACCTGTTGCAGAATTAATGGAGTGGGCAAGTAATTGCAAAAATTTTGCTGGGTTCTCTTCGTTTGTAACTCTCAATTCCCTTCTACTCTCAATTCTAACACCAATGATTTTTGTTTGAAATTGGAACCGGTTGCCCGATAATCAGTTCTGGCACTAATTAGAACTGATTTTCCATCACTTATTAACGAAAACCCATTCCGTCGTTCTCGTATGAGTAATGTGAATTTGTTCATCAAACATATAAATCATACGCACGAAGTACTATTTAGGTACAAATACCATTTGATCTAAATTAAAATAATTCAGTTGACCTAAATTAAAAAAAAACAACATTAAGCAACAGCTTAAAATTATTTAAACTTAACTGAAAATTTGTTACGGTGGATCTCATACTGCAAGTTTAAGCGTTAACTAATAGTTAACCCAAAAATTTTTTGTTGTTTGGTATATAATTTTTTAATACTTTATTTTGTTTAACAAGGGAGAAAATTTTCGGTGTGCGTTTTAAGCGTGGTAAACAAAAATCACAATAATTTATAGATTTTATCTTAAATTCGCCAAATTTTTAAATAATTTTTTTTGTAATATTTTGAAAACATCTTTCATTGAATTACATTTCTCACAATTATTTAATTTTTATTTGAAAATAGTACCAAATGAGTCCAAGAAGTACCATAGTACTTTTTATGTTCTAATAGTACCAAAAAAGTACTATAGTGTCAACGTTATTATCCCTTATTAAGAGCCATGTTTTCTAAAAAGCCAAATACTTTTTTTGTTGATGTTAAGAATAGCTTTTCACCACATAAAATTTGCTATCTCTTTATTTGTTTCTACACTCTTAATATTAAAGCTTTTATTAGATATAAAGAGTTTACGATCAAAGCTGTTTATAAAAGCATTATTTCATAATTTTTAATAGTAACGGAAAATTTATTAATAAAAGCTTTTTTTTTTTATAAATATTGTAGTAACAAAGCCGCGTTTTCTAATCACTTGAATTTAATAAATCCAAAAAGTAATTCTAAAAGTGCTCAACAGATGGGGTTAGATTCTCCCTATTTTAAAAGGAATTTTCTGTCCGACACTTCTTTCACCCTAATTTTTAATACCGAACTCGATGATGAAGAATTTTACTTTAACTTTTAAGATTTAATTATATTTTATATAAAACAGCGATAGATAGGCTGCCTTTTCAGTTTTATCACTTCAATTTATATTTTTACACAATTGAAAAATTTCATTGCAATATTTAATATTCACTAATTGGATTTAATTAAATTACTTGCAGTAGAGTGAAAAATTGCCATTTCTATTTCAGCTATTTCTCCATGTCCAAGATGGAAAATATGTATTTGGTGAGGTGTAGTTTTTTTCTAAACATATTTCATAAAAAAAAAATTAATAAAAACCTTTTATTTGTTTTGTTTCTCTTTTAATTTTCATTCGTATTTTTTCTGTCATTAAATTAATAGGTTGTTTCATATATTTATGCTTTTATTGTGGATTTATTAAATCCAGTTTTTTTGGATTTAATAAATCCCCTTATTGTATGAAAAATTCTAAATCCAGGTGATTAAAAAAACGCTAAATATCGTGAAAATGGAAAACTTTTTACTAATTTAATAACAGATCTGCCAATAAATCAGTTTGGTCAGTTACTGAAACAGAAAAGGTTCATCTTATAGATTTTTTGACGCTGAATTTGAGCAAAAAGTATTCATTTACCAGAGCTTCGAAGAATTAATTCCATAATTCCCTTTTTTTGAACTGAGTTTATATTTTGGGAATGAATTCCCGTTTAATTCAAGGAATTAAATTTATTTCGTTTAATTGCCTAAGGAATTTAATTTTTTTCGTTTAATTCCCTGAATTTAAGTTTTCAATTCCTAGGGAATTAAACTTGAATTCCTACGGAATTAAACGAAATAAATTTAATTCCTTGAATAAAACGGGAATTCATTCCCAAAATATAAATTCAGTTCAAAAAAAGGGAATTAGGGAATTAATTCTTCGAAGCTCTGTCATTTACTAATTTTAATTTTTTGTTGTTGTGTGGCGAACTTGGAAACACAAATAAAAACATTTTTTTATATGTAAAAAATTTCATTGCAACATGTTAACTTAAAATTGTTGCTATCAGCACGAACTTTTATTTTGCTTTTATTTTGTTATTTTCTATTAAAAATTAATATTTTTTATTTTAATTGTTTGTACGTTAAAATACTGAATATTTGAAAAAATGTGTTGAAATATTATTAACAAATAAGAAAAAAATGTAATTAACACAGTCATATTTTACTCTCAATGTTTTTATTTGCTTTGCCCGACTTCACGAACAAAAATAAATAATGAGCGAGGAAGAGAATCAGGCCACTGATTCGAATCAGGGGAGAATTTCTCAAGTTATGGCAGTGGCCTTCTATACTTCTCTTCCTCGCTCAACCTTTGTTTTTTATTTTTTAAAATTAATTGTTTGGACATTGACCGAAATAGAGGCGATTAATCGAAGAATCGGTTACATCGGAACATCTAATTGCATCGGATTATATCGTATTGGGCCAAATGAGTTATACTTTGATACAATTAGATCTAATTTGATTAAATAAGATATAGTTCGATACAATTTTATTCGGATTTTATTCTTATCCAAATGTATGAATTATAATAAAATCATATCCAACTTGATATAATGGTATATAATAGGATACATGTAATACATAAATATGTATATGGCATATGTCAAAATAGTTATTCATATATAATATGATTAAGTTATATCTGTATAAATATACAGTTCAGCCGAAAAATGGCCCGATGGAATTTGATCAGTTGTTTATCGGTTTTTATCAAATTGAATCAGTTTAGATCTTAACTGATTAAATTACATATTTCAGATGAAACTGTATCCGATATTTGAGCTGATACAATTTTATCGATTTATATCTAATGGTAGCTGTTTAGATCGTAATTGGTAAAATTTTATACGAAATAAGATAAATCCGCTGATTATAAAAAGCCTAAATAAAATACAATGGAACCGATTTCAAGAGCTCTGGAACATGGACATTTTCGTCTCAGATTATAAAATGGCTCTGCCAAATGCGACATAGAAATTATTCGATTATTGGTACCATTTTTGTCAGGCACTATTTTTTCGAGATTATTTAATCTCGAATTATTTAATTTCTTCCGTGGAAAATTATTCCATTATGATGATTATCCAAACCTTGGAGGTTATTTAATTTTTTCTTTTCTAAATCATTTCATACTTTTTGATTATTATTTAATTTTTTTCTCTCATATCACTTTTCTGAGCTTTATTTCTATTGGGGTATTTCATTTCTCCGTTTGGGTGTTATTTATTTAGTTTTCGTTTGCGTTACGTTCTTATAAAATTGTCTTTTTTCTAGTAATTAAAAAAATTTTTTTTGTTATTAAAACAATTTAAAATTTTTGAAAATTTCAAATAAAACCGTTGAACGAGTTTTGAAAAAGCATTGTATCATAATAGCTTTAAAAAAAATTTAAAATATTTAATTTTAGAAATTTTTTATAACTTTTGTTCTCTTCGTTCTTATAAAACTATGTATTTTTTATATAAATTCAAATTTAATATTCAACAAGCTATTTGTATATTTAATCCCGTTAAGAAACGATGTTAACATGTTGCAAAAGATGCTAATACTACTTACACAGTGACATCCATACACTAACGGTTTGATAGTCCGATAGTAAGCTTTTATAAAATGAAATACATATGTTAGATGAAATTTCTTAGCATACATTTAGGCATTAACCATATGAATACAATGGGGTAAACATTTAGAATGTAATTTTGTTGAAAAAACATGGTAAAATAAAAATTTGTATAGAAAGAAGAAATCAATGTCGTTAACAAAAAAAAAAAACATAGCAAATATCAAAATAACACAAACATTCGTATGTGTATATACACTGTGTTCGAAAAGTATTCCAAAATTTTAAATTCAAACAAAACCAACTATTTAGCATGGCTCTCTTCCAAAAATCTTAACAGTGGCATCTTTAGTTAATTTTTTCTCCAGTTTTAAGCCATTTTAATTAAATTTTATATTTTATTTGTAAATTTTATTAAATTGTTTGCATTATTTATGAAATTTAATACAAAATTTAAAATATTTATGTTGAAAAATAAGCATAATGAAATCTCTATTAACAGTTTCCCAGTTCCAGTTGATATACATATATGCACTCTTGACAGTAATTGTAAATTTACTACACTCAGAATAATATGTCTGTTCGCTCAACAGAAAAATTTGTTATTTTAAGAAAATTTATTCCTGTTTTTTTGGCTTAAAATTAAATTTGTTGATTTTAACACATTTGCTTGTTAAATTTAGCATATCTTCAGCTTATTATTGGTTTGATCCATAAGCCAAAAACTTGTTACCGAGAAAAAAGATAAAATAAAATATAAACTATATATCTCAGATAATATAGGAGATGTATTCCCTATAAACAATTTCACTGGAATTCAAGTTGAAAACAAGTTCAATTACAGCCATGTTTTCCAGTTTCAAGGCTTGAATACAACTTTAATTACATTTTATTTCAATAGCATACTCCAGCAAAAGGGAAACAAAAATTCAAGTTTGAAATATTTTTGTTAAATATACAAATGCTAGAATTTGAAATCTACTTTACTTCAAGCAAAATTTAAAGCACTTGAATTTTTAAAACCTTTGTACTTATTGGGATTGTATATGATTTCGGAATTAATAAGAGTCATTAAACATGGCACAACCAATCTCCATTTTTATATGCACTCATAGAATAAAAAAGTTATTAAAAATTAGTTAAAAATGATGCTGCAGAAAAAAATTGCTGAAATTATCAGATTTGTTTTGCTAAATACTAGTAAAATAAGAACAGAAAAATTAAAACTGTTAAATTTACAGAATTTTTGTAATATTTAAGTTAACTTTTAGTTAATTGAAAATAATAAATTGTACTGTAAAATCTGCAGAAAATTTTGCTAAATATTAGTAGATTAAAAATAGCAAAAATAAACTGTTATATCTACAAAATTTTATTCTGCTAAAATATTTGCAAAAAAATTGTAAACTGCTGTTTTCAAAATGCTCGATTTTTATTTGAATTAAAAAAAAAAATCAAAAAAAAAAATCCGAAAATTTTAAATTTTTTGTGATTTTTTAGGCTACTAATTATTTAGCAAAATGTTTTCCGATTTAATTTGCAATTTTCCATTAACAAGAATTTAACTCAAATATTGGTAAAATTTTGTATATTTAGCAGTTTTATTTTTGCTGTTCCTATATTACTAATATATTGCAAAAATAATCTGCAAATTTTAGCAGTTTTTTCTGCAACATAATTTTTAACTAATTCTTAGTAACTTCTTCTGCTGCTTTTACATATTTATTTTTATGAGTGTAGAGATAATCTTTTTAAGGTTGTTTTGTATAGATACATTTTTGTCAATTTTGCTCTATATCCATTGTTTTTCGGTATATGGGCCATTTTAAAAATTCGGGAGGAAAGAAATAGCCCCGTCTTTGAAACCTCGGATACATTGGTGGCGGCACCTACCGGGTAGTAGCAGAAAAAATCAGGTATTATATTTTTACAATAAATTGTGTAAAATTTAATAAATGTGTTATTTTGTTATAAACAGGGCAAGTTTTTTTTGGATTTTTCCATTAATTGCCATTTTTACAATTATTTTGTAAAAATTCACTGCCAAAAAAAACCATTGGCGTTTTTTAAGAGTTCTAATTAAATAAATTCAATAAAAACTTTGTAGACAATTTAAAAAAAAAAATATTTTTAATATCCCAGCCAGCAATTTCGGAACGCTCATAAATAAGATTCCTAAATAGATCATAGAAATGATTATTGTTTTTTGAAAACACTCTTTTTTTGGTAGAAAATATGAACCCTCAGAAAACAATCCAAAAAGTTGTCTCTACAATCTAAAAAGCTGTCTCAAAATGAGGGTTCATTTTTCGGACTCAAAGAAGTTTCTAAAATTATTTAGATTTATAAGGAAAATTTCAATTTTATATGTTCTTTTTTCTAAGTCATTTCTGAGTACACGGGGGGCTCTTTTGGACGGACCACTTTCATAGGAAAAAGTTGAAAAATGTTTATGTTTTTGGAGCTCATTTCTGAGTCATTAATGACCATCTTTGTTTGCTGGGATTGTTCAAACTGAAATTCAGAATTTTGGTTTACTGCAACGAAAATTTCAAACTTAACAATTCAAATGTGAATTCCTTCATTTTTGTTTTTATACATATACATTAGAGTGTCCCTTAAATATAGATTTGTCATTACAACCCCCAGTTTTATTGGATATGGTCGCAAATGGAAGAAATAGATTTTTTTTTTTTAGAAAACGTTAACCGAAAGTTGGACGAAAAAAGTTGGAAAAAAGTGTATTACTATTAAAAATTCCCAAAATTCGAAATTTTGAAAAGAATTATTTTTTATTCCATTTATTCATTTAATATAGTCAAAATGATTCATACATGGAATTTTGACTTCATCGGATATCATTAACCAAAATAACCCACAAATTTGATAAAAATGCAAAACGTGTTTTTTTTTAAATTAATTTTAAAGATTTTTTAAAATGCCTAATTTGGAGATGTCGATTGCTATTTGTACCACATAATAGTTGATATTACAGAAAAAAAATAAATTGGAAAAATGATAATTCGAGTTTGTGTTTGGAGCGACTGCTTTTCAGGACATTTTACAAAAATTGCTCATTTTGTCAAAAATTTTAAAAATTTTAATGTTTTCATCAAATTTTACACGGTTTTCGGAAAAATGCGCGTCAATTTCAATATTTTTTATACCATTTTGAACTTGCCCTGGTTATAAATAATTTTGAAAATTAACATTCACAGTCAGTTAAAGTATTTTGGATTTTTAGTATTGTATTAAATAAAGATAACCAAAATCTTTGTTTAAATCAGCGTTTCAACTAAATAATTTTTAAAAATTAGTCAAATCGATTTTAAGCAGGTTTGACAGGCATAATATTTCATATAACGGCAAAAATTTACAGTTTTTGGTAACAAACACCATCATGGTATTTTTATAACATCTTTTCGACCGTGTTCTTAAAAACCAATTTAAAACCGTGCATTGAATTAAATCGGTTAACGAACAATGTGATGTCGATCAAACTACCCACAGCAGTTGTTACATTTTCTAAATAATCAAAAACTTTTCCCAAATTGGGATTTCTCTTTATGTTGAAACTTTTAATAAAACTTCACTACCCAGTGTAATGACATATCATTATTTTTTGGACTACTAGTAATGACACTCAAAAAACCTTTCATATGATACCCATATTGAGTATGTTGTCTTCAGCTAAAATGCAAAATTCTTACAAAAACTAAAAAAGACATTTTTAAAAAATAGTCCACCTCGTGAGATCTTATTCATCACAAAACTAACCAAGATTTGTTTTAATGGGTACACTTTTTTCTGTCCATATAAGGTGAGTCACTCTAATGTATATATATATTTGGTAATGATTTTCTACACTGTGTGACATATTGTGAAGCTTCCAATGGACAACAATTAATGAAGGTTTTCATTAAAATCAAGGATTTTTTTGTTATCAATGTAGTTTGAATTCATAACCGAAGAGAATATTCAGATTTATTCAGCCCGTTAAAAATATTGAACATTTAAGAAACAAACTGACAAATCAATAAAAAAAAAAAATCCTTATCCTTTTTGAATTTAGTGTAAAACATGTAAATATGTAAAAATGAAAATAACAAACAAATCCCGATTTGTAAGCCAATTTGCACTTATGCTTATCTAACTAATGTCATATCATTTGTATAATGTTCTCGATTGTATCGTATATACACGATTTAGTACTACTCGTGTGCATTAAAAATAATATATGTTTGTATGTACCATTATAATATTCATTCATTTCAATCCCTGATCTTCCACCTCCTTCATTTGATATGAATGTACATATGAGCAAAATATATAAACGAATGATGTTCAAATTGCGGCAAAAGTAGATGAGGAATAGTTAAATTGAAAGTGTTAGTAATATACAAACCAACAACAACGGAGGAGGAAGAATATGGAGAAAAGAACAAGTGTCTTATCCTGCGGGGGTTCATTTCTAAGCTCATTTATGTTTATAACAAATGCGTGCCAACGCAAAAATTTTTGCTTTTAAACATTGCCTGGTATCATTCACTCACTGCCTTTCCTTCCATTATACACGCACATTTTCATTTTGAAGCACATATCGCGCAAATCTTCTAAAATATTTAAAAACATTGAGATAAATGGTTTTCACATACTGTTACATGAACTAACAAAACACTAAAGTCATACTAAAGGTTTAGTAGTAAATGGCAGAATAAAACGAAAAAAAACCAACTTTATATGTTCTATATTAACTCTACACCATATCTACTGGCTCATATCTAGGTAGGATATGATATGCTGCATTACGTCACTTTTTTCTGTATGTTTTGGTGGTTACGAACAGTGGTGGGATGAGACAAACTTTTTTAAGAAATTAAATGTATTACTTAATTTTTTAGTTCTTATTCATTCAGTTTGGGGAAGTTTTTGAACGGATATTTTCACTTTTCCATATATTGGCTTTAGAAATAATAGGAGTTTTTCTGCATGAGATTCGGAGAACTTTTTCTAAAAACACAGCATGAGATTTTAGCACCATTTTCCTGTAAAAAGCTCTCGGATTCTGGTTACTTTACATTTATTAGAAAAACTCTTAGATTCTGAGGAATTTTTTATAAAAAAGCCATTAGGATCCGAAATGTTGTCCTACAGAAAACAGTCAGTTTCCGAAAACCTTTTTCCCAAATGTTTTGAAGGCTTTGTCAAGAAAAACTGTTAGATTTTAAAGACTTTTTTAAAAAGGAAAGCCCTCTGATTCTGTCGAATTTTTCTGAAATCGACAGAATTCAGAATTTCCATTTGAAATTAAGAACGCATAAATTTAAATTCATATTTAGCGTTTTTTTTAATCACCTGGATTTAGAATTTTTCATACAAAAAGGGGATTTATTATATCCAAAAAAAGCTGGATTTAATAAATCCACAATAAAAGCACAAATATATGAAACAACCTATTAATTTAATGTTCGAATGAAAATTAAAAGAGAAACAAAAAAAAAAAAATAACAAATAAAAGGTTTTTATTAAATTTTTTTATGAAATATGTTTAGAAAAAAAAGTACACCTCACCAAATACATATTTTCCATCTTGGACATGGAGAAATAGCCAAAATAGAAATGGCAATTTTTCACTCTACTGTAAGTAATTTAATTAAATCCAATTAGTGATTATTAAATATTGCAATGGAATTTTTCAATTGTGTAAAAATATAAATTGAAGTGATGTTATCGCTGTTTTATATAAAATATCAAGGTTGGTTACCGAAACGAATAACGGTAAGGGTAACGGTAACGATATCAGATTTCATTTGTTTAGGTAACGGTAAAAGTAACGTTATTTAAGACTGTTTCGGTAACGGTATACCGTTATCGAAACAGCAATACCGGTACGTACCGGTATTAAAAATTATGTTAAAAACATATATAAACAAGTAAAAACATGGCATATTTATACCCTACACCACTATGTGGTCAGGGTATTATAAGTTTGTGCTGATGTTTGTAACACCAAAAAATATTGGTCGTAGACCCACCTTATAGTATACCGATCGGTTCAGAATTTTTTTTTATTTCGATTTAACGATGTCCGTCTGTCCGTCCGTCCGTCCGTCCGTCTGTCTGTCTGTCCATGCAATCTTGTGCGCACTCTACAGGTCGCAACTATTAAGATATTTTGATGAAATTTGGTACGCAGACCTATGTTGGCCCAAGGACGAACAAGTTTGATTTTTTTGAACATCGGTCCATGTTTAGACCTAGTGCCCATATAAGGGTCCTACCAAAATTATATTGTTTATACGCTGCAGGTCGTAAATATTAAGATATTTTGACGAAATATGGTACACAGACCTATGTTAGCCCAATAACGCAGCCTATTGATTTTGGTGAACATCGGTCCATGTTTAGACCTAGTGCCCATATAAGGGTCCTACCAAAATTATACTGTTTATACGCTGCAGGTCGTAAATATTAAGATATTTTGATGAAATTTGGTACACAGCCCTACATTGGCCCAATAATGCAGCCTATTGATTTTGGTGAACATCGGTCCATGTTTAGACCTAGTGCCCATATAAGGGTCCTACCAAAATTATACTTTTTATACGCTGCAGGTCGTAAATATTAAGTTATTTTGATGAAATTTGGTACACAGACCTACATTGGCCCAATAACGCAGCCTATTGATTTTGGTGAACATCGGTCCATGTTTAGACCTAGTGCCCATATAAGGGTCCTACCAAAATTATAATGTTTATACGCTGCAGGTCGCAAATATTAAGATATTTTGATGAAATTTGGTACACAGACCTATATTGGCCCAATAACGCAGCCTATTGATTTTGGTGAACATCGGTCCATGTTTAGACCTAGTGCCCATATAAGGGTCCTACCAAAATTATACTGTTTATACGCTGCAGGTCGCAAATATTAAGATATTTTGATGAAATTTGGTACACAGATCTATGTTGGCCCAAGGACGAAGCCTATAGATTTTGGTGAACATCGGTCCATGTTTAGAACTAGTGCCCATATAAGGGTCCCCCCAAAATTGGCTTGGTTACAAACTGCAGGTCGCAAATATTAAGATATTTTAATGAAATTTGGTGCGCTGACTCACATTATAGAAAATTTTGACATAAGCCCCATTTTAACCCATTCGAATTTCGGATCCAAACAATACACCAGACTGGTGTAGGGTATTGTATAGTCGGCATGCCCGACTTTAACCTTTTTACTCGTTTTAATTTTAAGTACTGAAAATACAGATTTTAAGCTATAAATTCAATACTGGTAGTTTTAATAAGTAAAATTATTATCTATAAATTTTTTGTAAAAAAAAACACGCAAGATTATAAAATAAAAAATAAAAAAATTGTAATTTTTATATAAAATAATAAATACCGGTAAAATACCGGTAACTAGCCATAAAAATAACGCTATCGGTAACGATAAAGGTATTTAGAAAATTTTTAGAGGTATCGATAACGGTAACGGTATTCAATTTGAAACGGTATTTTAGCGATAACGGTATTATAACGATAACGGTAACCAACCTTGTAAAATATAATTAAAAATTAAAAGTTAAAGTAAAATCCTTCATCATCGAATTCGGTATTAAAAATTAGGTTGAAAGAAGTGTCGGACAGAAAATTCTTTTTAAAATAGGGAGAATCTAACCCCATCTGCTGAGCACTTTTAGAACTACTTTTTGGATTTATTAAAGCCAAGTGATTAGAAAAAGCGGCTATTATCCATTTAAAATTCAAAAATATCATTCGATATTTAGAAAATAAGATTTAAAATTTAGAAAATAAAAATTAATATTCAGAAAATATTATCTGAAATTCAGAAAAGCATTAGCTGTAATTCAGAAAATATCAATTGAAAATATCAATTTCCAAATTCCAAAAATGGAAATTCAGAAATCATCAACTGATATTTACAATTTTCTGAACTAATAAAGCTCTTTTTTGTTTTCTTTTACAACTCATAGTATGTAACATGACGTGACGTGACGTGGCGTGATGTGATGTGACATAAATAACATAATTTCATAAAAAAAAAAAATCAAAAATTTACCTTTTACTGATCTTTATTTACTAGCTTTGTATTTTTGTTGGAGTTAAATATTTAAGTGAAAATGTTAATAAAAACTAAAAAGCTGGCCAAGCTCTGAACACAACTTTACAGTCAATTTAATAATATAAGCTATTTCTACTCGTGATTTATTGTGACTATCATAAGAGTATTTTTAAGACTGAAGGTCACGACTTTTCATTAAATAAAAAAAAATAATGAAATTCATATTTTATTGTGATTATGTCGATAACTTCCTTTTTTTTCTCAAGTTTTCAAACAAAAATTTTAATAAATATAAGTTTTTCTTACATTGCAGCAACAAACACGAGGGGAATACAGTCACAAATAAGATTCATAGATTTTTTTCAGGAATAGATGCTGTTACATTTTTACCTTTTAAAAACTTTGGTTTATTTCTTTTAAATAAACCGGGTTGGTGCTCTTAGTAAATAAAAAGAATACGCTCTCTTTAGTTTGATTTAGCTTTGCACTTATTTATTTAACACTCTATTACTTTAAATACAAAAACATAACACTCACATAAACCCTAATGATTAACTGACTATACAATGCTATTGCGCAATTAACAAACTCTAGTACGTAACTTAACAGCAAAAATCGATTGAGTTAGAGGGTTAAATTGTTCCGCAAAAATATTTGTCATGAAATTCTACTATAAGTCTCTGAAGACATCAAAGTTTAAAATTTATGTTCAATGCCAGAAATAGGTCAGAACTTAAAATGTGTTTAAGAGTTAATTTCTTGCTTATTCAGACTGGCGCTCAATAGAGCATCCATATTGAAAAAGTGTTATTTTTCACCTCCCCACGCACTTCTGGTAGATTGGCCGTAAAAATAATATCCCCACGAAAATTGATCCTGGCGGACTAAAACAAGCCAGTAACCTGCGGCTTTTATTTAGTCCTTAAAATGCACCAAAATTAGTTCAAAATTTATTTGCGCATAACTCTTAAAGTAAAGGTTTTACATGCAATAATGTGGTTAAAATCAAAGTGATTTATATGGTTGAACACAAATTTTGATTTTAACCACTTAAATCACTATAACGCATCACTGACACATGAAAAGTGTGTATGAGAAAAATGCTAGCCACTTCATTACCTGTAGTTATGCCCATGTAGTATTTTTCTGTAAAACCTTTACTTTAAGAGTTATAGCGCAAAGAAGCTTTGAATTAATTTTAGTCCGAGAGGACCAATTTTTGTGGCGATATTATTTTTTACGCCCAATCTACTGGAAAATGCGTGGGGAGGTGAAAAAAATAACACTTATGCACATTGCGTACACTTCGTGGGTGCTCTAGTATACAACTCTACTGTTCGTACACAGAGGGAATTTTGCTTGACTACACTCAAAAAATAAGTTAGTAGAAAAATTAGTAAAACGTCTTTTATATCCAGTGTACTAGTTTTCAGCAATTTTTTTTGCTGAAATTCCGTTTTCAGCAAAAGTTTTAGCACTGAACTAATTTTGAACTAATGTTTTACTAATTTATTTTGCTACAAACATTGTGCTTATAACCGCATTTATAGCGTGGAAGACAACAAGATAGACAAGAAGTAGATGTCGCAGCTTGTCTGGATGTAGTACAGACAACGGAAATGATAAAAAAGAAAAACAACTCTACACAATTTCTACATTTAAATTTTCAGCAAATAAATTAACTAAAGTGAAATTTCGCTACAAGTTTTTTGAATTTTTTTCAGTCTACTAATATTCAGCAAAAAGTTTAGTGATTTTAGCAAGGATTTTTTTCATTTGCAATGGACTAAGTGTTAGCAAAACTTTTGCTGAAGATAACTATTTTTTGGTAAAAATCAGCTCGCTGGTTTTCAGCAAACCTTTTGCTGACATTACCAACTTTTTTACAAGCACGCTCCTGACTAAAAATTTGCTGACACAGCAACATTTTTTGCTGACTTTACTGACTTTTTTTTTTGAGTGTAGTTTTAATGAAATTTTTCAGTAAGCTATGAAGTTTTCTTCTTAAATTTGATGAAAAAGCTTTATATATTTTACGAGTCGAGTTTTAATGGAACTTTTTTATTGAGCGTATGAAACTTTTAATAAATAAAATGAAATTTATTATACCATTTTATGAAAATTTCCATTAGTTCAATGAAAAGTTTCAGTGGACGAATTTCACTGGAACTTCATTGGTTTTATGCAAAAATTCATTAATATCATGCCGATAATCCTCTGAGTGTAGTCTATAGTCCAGTTTATATATTTACAGAAAATTAGGTTCTCATCATCTCCCTGCGGAAATCAAACGTTTACCAACACTACACCCTCTTTTCTCCTCCTCATAACCTATTTTCCTGATACTAACATGATAGGGGATATCCTCTCGTTGTTGGTTCAGAGATAAAAATTAAAAAGTTGGTAGTATTTGTTATCTTTAAGTGGAGTCTCATCTATATCACTGAAAACAGACACGATTACATTTTTAGGAGAAATAAAAATCGAAAATATTTTTAAAACTTTTAAGCGTAGTTGTCCAGAACTCGATTTCTTTACAGTTTACGACGGCACATCGAACAGGCCTAATGAATTTAGAGCGCTCATGAATATTACTATTCTGTATTTGACATATTCAACACATGTTTGATATTAAGCTGAAAAAAAATAAAGCTCACGATTATGTTAAGTTGGATTGTTAAAAAATTAAAAAATACCACTGTGCAGTTTGAGATTTGTTTACAGTATTTATATAAATGAAAGAATCAACCTATTCAACACTTGTTTTATCTCCATCATATTATCAAAATCCCGGGGCATACAATAATACAGCTAGTAAATGATGTTGGCGGCTCATGTTCTGGCCATAGAAATTCATCTAACGGCTGTAACAGGTAATTGAACGCACTTATGATGCGTGGTATTATATGTGCGTGCCAACTACCATACAAAAGACACTACATGATATGAGATGATATCTACCTGCCAATAGCATTGAATGTAATGGCATTGTATACATACAGCGTATGTAATATACGAATAAATGGTCATAAAAAGGGTTTGTTAGGATATGTTTAGATAATAGAATATATTTGAAATGTTTGTTGCTGTGCTTTTGATTACATGAAATTGCAAATGTATACAACAACAACAACATTCAATGGCAAATAAGGGAATTTTCTTATTTAGATTTGCACTCGGTTTTTTATAGTTTACTCTCATAAATAATTCTAAATGGGTTTCATACACACATTCAACGACTTTTAGTGCTTTAACCTTATAAGTATTTCTGTTTGGTAAGCTGATTGAAAATGTAAATGGTTTTTATTTATTATAATGATGATTATATGATAGTTTCTACGAGTTTAACATACAAAATAACTAACTTATATGTTTAGAAAGAAAAAACAAAGTCATCATGGGAATTGCCTTAATGGTTAAATTAATGGAAACTACTACTTACATGGAAGCTATGAATGTAAGTAAGAATTGTATATCCAACACACTTTAATATAATGTAAGAGGAGTATATTTCACGAGCGTCTAGTTTGAATAGATTTGTGTAGAAAGATTGTAGAACCCACTACCTGGCAAAACAGTCTCTAGGCGGGTTTCATGAAACTGACAAAACAGGCGTTAAATAAATGTCTTGTAATAAAAAACAAGAATTTTCGACAGAAAACCATGTTGGCTTAGTTATTTACTTGCGAAGAAATTTTGCCATGTAGGAGTAAATAGAACGATTTAGAAACGAGAAAGGGCCAAAATTTAAATTTTAAAGAATTTAGAAAAATAAACACTTTGTTGACACCATACTTGGCACTAGTTAATTGAATGGACTAATTAATTCATGATTTCATTGGCATTATTTGATAATAATGACAATAAAATAATGTTAAGTTTTTACTTTTTAAAAACGATGGTTTATTTACTTTAAATTAAATACATTTTTTCTGCAATCAAAATAATCAATATAACCGATATAACCGATTGTTATTGTACTTTCACCTTCTAAAATGTACGTTTATCTCCTTTAGATAAACCGGGTTGGTGCTCTTTGTAAATAAAAATAACACGCTCTCTTTAGTTTGAATTAGCTTTACCATTACTTATTTAACACTGCATTTACTTTTTACAACAATATAACACCCACACAAACTCTAATAATCAACCAACTCTACATTGCTAATACGCATTTAACAAACTCTAGTACGCAACTTAACTGCAAAAATGTTAAATTACAACTTCACTCCACAAATGTTTAATTTTTTATGGAATAGTGGTTGGTTGTAGAACATGCTAGGAGCTTCCAGTGTCTATGATTATAACACTTAACATTATTTATGGCATTTAACTTTATAGCATATGCTGAGATGTATACTTACCAGATTGACGTGTTTAGTAAATCCCGTTCCTCGAAATATTTTCTTCCAGAAAATTACAGAGTTTTCTATACTAGACTAATCTAATTTTGAAACAATATTTTGGCATTATTACTCTTACAATTGACGATAAAAAGCCTTATTAAATGAATAAGTTCTTTCCTGTTATTTAATCCTTTATTTGTTAAAACAAAAAAAATTATCTGAAAATTCTATGTTATTTTTTTTAATTGTATTAGGGTACACTCAGAGAATTATGTAGATAATATCAACTGCAAATGCCAGCTAAAATAACTGCATTTGCAGCTAAAAAGGTGTACAATACATTTGCATTGAAATCAGCTGCAATGAGAAGTTATTTTTAACTGTTTGAAATCAACTGCCAAATGTAGTAAAACCAACTACAAACACAATTAAAACAACATACATGCAAATTATTCTAAAACTGTACAAACAACTGCAAATGTAGTTAAAATAACATAAACAAAAATTATTTTGCCTTGCTGGCCTTATCGAATTCTTTCAAAAAATTTTTATTCTTTGTAATTTACTTGTGAAAATTGTATCATCTTTCCTTAATTTAAAAAAATAATTTAAAACAGAAAGTGATATTAATTTATGATCTAAATTCAAACTAAAAAATATTCATTTGCCCAATAAAATATCAACTATACATACCCCTCATTCATCTTAAAAACACATGATTCGGTGCAAAATATAATTTAAATAACATACATATATTAAATTTAACGGTTCGTTGTAATTCAAAAAATTTGTGCTTATCATACACAGAGTTGAATAAAACCAGCTGAGATATTTTAAGAATTAAAGTTAAAAGCAAAAAAAGAGTAATAATAACAAAGGATAAAAATAGCATTGTTAGATTTCGTTAATGTTAGTCTAAGTTGAGTTATTACATATTCGATTTACTTTCAACTTTCACATAAGTGGACGATTATCAAAGTTTAACCCGTCAAGGCAAATGACACTGATGATGGCTTTGTAGCGAAAGCCGAAAATACGTATTCCGTCTTGCTGGCCTCATCGAATTCTTTCTAAAAATTTTTATTCTTTGTAATTTACTTGTGAAAATGTATCATCTTTCTTTAAATTAAAAAATAATTTAAAACAGAAAGTGATATTAATTTATGATCTAAATTCAAACTAAAAAACATTCATTTACCAAAAAACTAAAAGATCAACTATACATACCCCTCATTCAAAAATTATTAATTTAATAAAAAAAAAATTTATGTAAATACTCTTCACTTAATTTTATTCTCGCATAAATCTTAAATTGAGAGTTCGAAATTTATACTTAACATCACTTTTATTGATCATTATTAAGATATTTTTCTAGATGTCCGTCTGTGAGGGATGAAATATTGTTTGGCTTCTGAATTGAAAGAACTGAAAGAAAGAAAATACAATATTTTTTAATATTCCTGTAAATAAATTTATATTTTATATTATAAAACTTACTTTATTATTTTAATTATTTAATAAAATATATAACCTTTTCCGTATTACGCGTCTTCACTCTTTAGCGTTGTTTAATGACTAAAGGCACAAGAGAAAACATGTTCTCATATTCTTTCACTAGAAATTTCTAAACAAACGCTTCGTACACACACTCTTGTTTGCTTCATACACACACACACTTGAAAATTGAAGTATTTCTAACAAAATTCAAAACAACTGAATAAAATAAATGTTACTACAATCTAGTAGTTTTTGTAGTTTGTTTAAAAAAATAACTGTCAAAAATATTGAAAAATTTTGTTTTAAGTAAATTAACTGTAATTGTAGTTAAAATAACTACAACCGCATTACTACACAGATAACTGTCATGCAGTAACTGCAGAACTTTTCTGAGTGTAGATGACATTTATAGAACTTCCAGTGTATTTATAAATTTATTGAATTTTTTCAAATTTCCATCTCTAAGGTCCTATTAGTGAATGTCCAGTTAGGTCTTAACTGACAAATTTGTTATTGTTTTCCATATAAAATTTGAATTTAACTGTCGCCTTAATTTTAACTGGACATTCGGTAATCGGGCCTAAGTATTTTTATTACTATTATAAGTTACTAACAAGGAAAAACTCCCAACTCGAAGCTTTATATTGTAGAGGAGAAAAATTTAAAGGACACATAATTTTTTGTAGCTGCCAAAACTTGTATTTAAGGGTTAAAAGATGGGGTGAAAAGGCCCAATTTTTCGTTTTTCGGTTTGTTTCTCATTTGTTTCAAAATAACTTTAGGAAATTTTGTTGTCATACGACATGTAAAAACACTGCAAAACACAAAACATCATTATTTTAGGTTGTTTTTTATGGGAATGCATACAGGGTTAAAGGTCAACTTCACATATATTAATCCTTAACATATTTATGTGAGGGGGTATTTCGGCTTTTTTCGATATTCGGCCTACTTCGGGTTGGAGACGAATTTTCCTGAAGGTCTATACAAAAATTGAGTTTTCCAAATGTCGTTTTGGTTGTTATACAATATGGTATGAGATTGGGCTGCTAAAAAATACGTGTCCTTTAAAATTTTCTCCTCTACATCATATCCGTAGCTCATTAAGATCTGCGAATCCGAGTTGGTAGTCTTTCCTTGTTAGTTCTTACTATAAAACTTGAACGCAGACTCAAAATGAGATTTCCCACAGTTTTAATTTTCCTAAACGTTTAAGATTTATTGTAGAGTTGAAGTAATTTCTCAATCAAAAATTCACACCACTAAAATGACGACAAAAACATATAAACCTCATTGCACAAATTAAAACACTTGTTGCTAGGGAACTTAACCTTTTTACCAAACACCAAAAAAATAAGAAAAATGCACTGTTCCTATCTTAAAATATTCCACCTCAAATTGTAATAGTATTTCACCCTGAAAAAAAAAAAATAATACCCAGACAAACACATAAAAGTTTAAGACTACAAAAAAAATATATATTAAAATTTTTTGTCAACAACACCCAAAAAGAAATCATGTAAAAAATAAGCAAATATAAGATGATTTCAAATAGAAAAAAATAAAAATGCCAGCATTACTCAATTTCTACAAAAAGGATCAACAAAAGTAGCGTGCCATATTTTAAAGTGTGCCACAAAATCTCAAAACAACAATAAAAAATATACTTCAATAACAGCAACAACATCATCGACAACATACAACGACAAGGTTGTGCACCAACAACAAAAAAATACAATTCACGACTCAATATAAAGTTATGCAGGTTGGTTGGTGACCATCTGTAAAGTACTCCAGTTGGAACAGAAAAAAATTAAGAAAACTTTTATAAAAAAATTTGCCGGTTGTTATTATGACTCGCGTGCTCATGATTTTCCTGCTGCTGCTGCTGCTACTTGACAAAAGAAAAAGAAATCATAACATCGATATGGAACAAACAAAAAAAAAACTGAACCAAAACTTGGACAAAAAAATCCACACACATTCAGACACAAGCACACACACTCCAACAACAAAAGCAATAAAATCATCAACAGCAACAATTGTGTTCAAATTACTGTTGTTACTACTCCAAACGAACGACAACAAGCAGGAGTATGAGTTAAGGAAAAAAGAAAAACTTCTACAAAACCTCCTCCACAGTTACATACAATTGCGATGCAACTTTACTATATAGTGACCATGTGTGTGGCTGTATTGTATGTCGATGAGTATGAATGAAAATGTGACACACATTCCAGCGCACACCGGAAAAAAGAATTCAACAACGACTTTTGAAAATATACACTGTATAGAGATAAATGTGTTTGTTTGTGTATGAGGAAAATAAAATATTGAAAAGAAATTGTAAAAGGAAGCAAAAACACAATATTGTTGATGTAGAATTGTGTGTTACTCATACTTACTGTATGCCGGTGTATGTTGTATGAGTGCAGAGAAAAAATTACAAAGTTCATAGTAATGCTTGCATTTATGATATGGTCTATTCAATGTCAACCAAAGGGGGGAGTAGATGCCAATAAGAGCAAAAAAAGATGACAATTTTTCCTTGTTTTTGATGTATTTGTATGCATGGGGTACTAGTAATTTTGTTAAAAGTTAATGTATTTTAAATTAAAGGATCAACAACACCTGTGATGAAGTAGTGAAAACAATTTTATATTTTGTTACATTATTAGGAATTTTTTAAAAGTCTAATAGAGGCAGTTTAATATGTTAGATATTTGAGTTAGAGGGACCCAGACTTGGAAAATTTCAACGATTGAGGAGTTGACTATGGAAAATCGACTTTTCTTTACTACAATGAAATTTTATATCTATGTTGAGATATACTGTTTTGGTTTTGTTTGAATTACAGTAATGTTCTTATTGGGTTCCATCATGTATAATTTTTTTATAGACATCATACATCCACAATATTTCTTCTTTAAATTGTACTGAATATACACTGATAGAAAAAGTTAAAAAATATATTTCTTAGATACCGATATATTTCTTTGTATTTTAACTGTTTATTCAATTGAAACAATTAAAGTAAATCATAATTTTAAAATAACTATTGAACATTTATGGTAAATATATTGTTAAGAATTTGGATTAGTCTAGCACGAAGACACACTTAGTAATTAACAATAAATAACGATGACGATGTGAGGGCTGTGGTGAAACGGTTAGCGCGATGAACTGTTACACATGTGGTAGCGGGTTCGATCCACAGCTACCGTAACATCTATTTGGAAAAATAATGTGTATGACTTTTCTATCCCTAATACACTGTCCTCCTTCACTATTCCCATAGCACTTAACCCCACCGAAGTAAAATAATATAACAGGGATTTGAAATAAACAGCCTCAACAAAAGTTCGCCAACTCACCATCAAATGGCGCGCAACAACTATTCTAAAATTCAACATCTCGCGCAATTACAGTGTTGCCATATTTGAGGTCTTTCATATTTAACCACCTCCTATCTCTTCTTTATCCCCTTTCCAAATAAAACAACACGCTAAATAAGGTTGGATTAGATTAGGTTAATGCTATAAGTGCTGCCTGGTAGGCATAGTAACGCCAAGGCTTGGTTGTCATAGCAAAACGAAAATTTTATAAGATAAGATAAGGATCAAGGATTAATGATTAAGGAATAAGGATTAACGATTAAGGATTCAGATTAGATTAGATAAGGTTGGATTATATTAGGTGGTTCTCATAGTAACGCCAAGGCCTGTTTGTCATAGCAACACGAAGATTGTCATAACAACACAACAATTTTATATGTAGGGACGCCCTAATTCCCAAGCGGTATGAAAAATACCTTACGACCTATTCTCATACCTACCAAATACACATACAAAATTTCATAAAAATCGATGGAGCCGTTTCGGAGGAGTTCGACAACAAACACCGTGACACGAGAATTTTATATATATAGATATTATACAGATCCACCATTTTCCGGATCAAATCATGTATGGGTTAATATAATTATATAAAAAATATATTATTTGATCCGAAAAGTGGTGGATCTGGTTAATATAATTTTATATAATTAAATATCTTTTGATATAATCATATAAAAATATATGTTTCACAATACTCGACAAGTTATAATTGTATAAAATCATAAATGATTGTATAAAAATCATATATGAATATATAACGAGTAAAAAGGTTAAAGTCGGGCATGCCGACTATACAATACCCTACACCAGTTTGGTGTATTGTTTGGATCCGAAATTCGAATGGGTTAAAATGGGGCTTATGTTAAAATTTTCTATAATGTGAGTCAGCGCACCAATTTTCATTAAAATATCTTAATATTTGCGACCTGCAGTTTGTAACCAAGCCAATTTTGGGGGGACCCTTATATGGGCACTAGTTCTAAACATGGACCGATGTTCACCAAAATCAATAGGCTTCGTCCTTGGGCCAACATAGGTCTAGGTACCAAATTTCATCAAAATAGCTTAATATTTGCGACCTGCAGCGTATAAACAATATAATTTTGGGGGGACCCTTATATGGGCACTAGTTCTAAACATGGACCGATGTTCACCAAAATCAATAGGCTTCGTCCTTGGGCCAACATAGGTCTATGTACCAAATTTCATCAAAATATCATAATATTTGCGACCTGCAGCGTATAAACATTATAATTTTGGTAGGACCCTTATATGGGCACTAGGTCTAAACATGGACCGATGTTCACCAAAATCAATAGGCTGCATTATTGGGCCAATATAGGTCTGTGTACCAAATTTCATCAAAATATCTTAATATTTACGACCTGCAGCATATAAACAGTATAATTTTGGTAGGACCCTTATATGGGCACTAGGTCTAAACATGGACCGATGTTCACCAAAATCAATAGGCTGCATTAATGGGCCAATATAGGTCTGTGTATCAAATTTCATCAAAATATCTTAATATTTGCGACCTGCAGCGTATAAACATTATAATTTTGGTAGGACCCTTATATGGGCACTAGGTCTAAACATGGACCGATGTTCACCAAAATCAATAGGCTGCATTATTGGGCCAATATAGGTCTGTGTACCAAATTTCATCAAATATCTTAATATTTACGACCTGCAGCATATAAACAGTATAATTTTGGTAGGACCCTTATATGGGCACTAGGTCTAAACAAGGACCGATGTTCACCAAAATCAATAGGCTGCATTATTGGGCCAATATAGGTCTGTGTACCAAATTTCATCAAAATATCTTAATATTTACGACCTGCAGCATATAAACAGTATAATTTTGGTAGGACCCTTATATGGGCACTAGGTCTAAACATGGACCGATGTTCACCAAAATCAATAGGCTGCGTTAATGGGCCAATATAGGTCTGTGTATCAAATTTCATCAAAATATCTTAATATTTGCGACCTGCAGCGTATAAACATTATAATTTTGGTAGGACCCTTATATGGGCACTAGGTCTAAACATGGACCGATGTTCACCAAAATCAATAGGCTGCATTACTGGGCCAATATAGGTCTGTGTACCAAATTTCATCAAAATATCTTAATATTTACGACCTGCAGAATATAAACAGTATAATTTTGGTAGGACCCTTATATGGGCACTAGGTCTAAACATGGACCGATGTTCACCAAAATCAATAGGCTGCATTATTGGGCCAATATAGGTCTGTGTACCAAATTTCATCAAAATATCTTAATATTTACGACCTGCAGCATATAAACAGTATAATTTTGGTAGGACCCTTATATGGGCACTAGGTCTAAACATGGACCGATGTTCAAAAAAATCAAACTTGTTCGTCCTTGGGCCAACATAGGTCTGCGTACCAAATTTCATCAAAATATCTTAATAGGTGCGACCTGTAGAGTGCGCACAAGATTGCATGGACAGACAGACAGACGGACGGACGGACGGACGGACAGACGGACATCGTTAAATCGAAATAAAAAAAAATTCTGAACCGATCGGTATACTATAAGGTGGGTCTACGACCAATATTTTTTGGTGTTACAAACATCAGCACAAACTTATAATACCCTGACCACACAGTGGTGTAGGGTATAAAAATCATTTTTACTAGGGTATTTTCTTATTTTTGTTAATCTTTAAGTGAAAAAAATAAACACAATAAATATACTAAAATATTTCACATAAAATTTTTTTTAATTTTTATACAATCAACATTGAGACCATTCGTAGCAATCGTTTTTATTCACACTAATCGTTTTGCATTCGTGGCTTTTGTGAGTATTAGGTAAGATTAACAGAAGACATGCAATGCAATGCATGGTTTCGTCATACTCACTTTTTATACCCTACACCACTATGTGGTCAGGGTATTATAAGTTTGTGCTGATGTTTGTAACACCAAAAAATATTGGTCGTAGACCCACCTTATAGTATACCGATCGGTTCAGATTTTTTTTTTATTTCGATTTAACGATGTCCGTCTGTCCGTCCGTCCGTCCGTCTGTCTGTCCATGCAATCTTGTGCGCACTCTACAGGTCGCACCTATTAAGATATTTTGATGAAATTTGGTACGCAGACCTATGTTGGCCCAAGGACGAACAAGTTTGATTTTTTTGAACATCGGTCCATGTTTAGACCTAGTGCCCATATAAGGGTCCTACCAAAATTATACTGTTTATATGCTGCAGGTCGTAAATATTACGATATTTTGATGAAATTTGGTACGCAGACCTATATTGGCCCAATAATGCAGCCTATTGATTTTGGTGAACATCGGTCCATGTTTAGACCTAGTGCCCATATAAGGGTCCTACCAAAATTATACTGTTTATACGCTGCAGGTCGTAAATATTAAGATATTTTGACGAAATTTGGTACACAGACCTATATTGGCCCAGTAACGCAGGCTATTGATTTTGGTGAACAACGGTCCATGTTGAGACCTAGTGCCCATATAAGGGTCCTACCAAAATTATACTGTTTATATGCTGCAGGTCGCAAATATTAAGATATTTTGATGAAATTTGATACACAGACCTATATTGGCCCATTAACGCAGCGTATTGATTTTGGTGAACATCGGTCCATGTTTAGACCTAGTGCCCATATAAGGGTCCTACCAAAATTATACTGTTTTTTACGCTGCAGGTCGCAAATATTAAGATATTTTGATGAAATTTGGTACACAGACCTATATTGGCCCAATAGCGCAGCCTATTGATTTTGGTGAACATCGGTCCATGTTTAGACCTAGTGCCCATATAAGGGTCCTACCAAAATTATACTGTTTATACGCTGCAGGTCGCAAATATTAAGATATTTTGATGAAATTTGGTACATAGACCTATGTTGGCCCAAGGACGAAGCCTATTGATTTTGGTGAACATCGGTCCATGTTTAGAACTAGTGCCCATATAAGGGTCCCCCCAAAATTGGCTTGGTTACAAACTGCAGGTCGCAAATATTAAGATATTTTAATGAAATTTGGTTCGCTGACTCACATTATAGAAAATTTTGACACAAGCCCCATTTTAACCCATTCGAATTTCGGATCCAAACAATACACCAGAGTGGTGTAGGGTATTGTATAGTCGGCATGCCCGACTTTAACCTTTTTACTCGTTTTCAATTGTGTCTGTATTGCTTTACTGAAATGATGTGTATTGGCAACAATATGCTCATTTTTTGTGATTGCATTCAAAATCATAAAATAAGACACACAAACCGTTCTCTGACGTGTACTCTAAATAATAATACGCATCTACGAAGATGTCGTTCAGTGCGCACTAGGGATGCCGAACGGGACTGGTTTTTACAAATCCCGGGATTCGGGATTTTGAAAATTGAAATCCCGGGATCCCGGGATTTTTCGGGATCCCGGGATTTATCGGGATCCCGGGATTTTTCGGGATTTCGGGATTTTTCGGGGTTTCGGGATTTTCCTGTTTCATTATATTTTTAATTTTAAAAATAAATAGCTGAAATAAACCCTACAAATTAAAATAATTCATTACAAATCTACTTATTTATTTCTTGTAGTATAAAAAAATAAACAAATTAATCCGGATTCACTATGCTGGAGTGTTCAACGCCGCAGAGTGGAGTAGACAAAAGTACATTTGACATGATACAAAAAATATAGATATGGGAAAAAGAAAGAAACAAAATCAGCTCAGAGTGGAGTACTACAGCATTGTGAATCAGGCTTTAAACGAAAGTACACCCATAGAAATAAGTGCGTAAAAATAGCAGAAAAAGTTACTAGTAATTAGCAAAAAAGTTTCGCCATAAAAACTACCGAAATCAGCAGAACGTGTTTGCTAAATAATTGTTAAATTTCCGAAATATAAGTAATACACTTATAAGGTTAATTCAATTAATTACAAATTACAATTTATCTCTGAAACTTCTGAGAAAAAACTTTTTAATTAAAAGTAGCAAAAAACACTGCTATGTCTACAAATTTTTAGTTATATTTGTCTAAAATTAATTGATTGACCATACAAACCTCTCTGCTGAAATCATCAAAAATATTAAGTGATATATTGCATTCTTTAAGTGTACTAATATAAAATATTGAGCACATATCTCTGCTGATTTCAGAAAGGTAGATGGTTAGGTTTTACTAAATACTTTAACAAAAATGTTCTGTTTTTGGTACACTAATATTTGGTAAAATTATTTTGCATGAAGTTAAGATTTCAGTAAATCATCAATAAAATAAATAAAAACATGTCCGTTAAAAGATTGAATAAATCCGAATTACGGTTTTTAATAGTTTTAAAGCTGAATAAAATTTTTTACATTATTTAGGTTTATATTCAGATCTATTTAATGTGTGACAAGGTTTTCTAGCCAAGAATCGGACTATACTTTCCCAAAGGTTTTAGACATGCTGAATCCGATTATGATCAAAATAAATTTCTGGAAGTTATAGGACCTCAAATGTACCCAAAAACGTGTTTTTGCACTTCTAGGTCAGATTCGGATTCAGCACGTCTAAAACCGTCGGAAAAGTAAGTCTGATTCTTGGTTAGAAAATTTCATCAAATTTTGTCGGCCTGTGTTATTTACGAATAGTAGAAATTAGTTTTTTTTAATAAAATTTAATAAGATATTAGATTTTTAAGTGATTTAGGTCGAATATAACAATAAAAATAAATACAAAAACTGATAAAATATGCCAAATAATGAAGTCGGAAATCCCGGGATTTTTTCAAGAACAATCCCGGGATTTCGGGATTCGTAAATCCCGAAAATCCCGGGATTTTCGGGATCGGGATTTCGGGATCGGTATCCCTAGTGCGCACCGAAGAATCAATTGCAGCTGTAAAGCGTAGTATTGAGGAAGACCCAAATAAAGTCGATTCGTCATCGCGCACAGCAATTGGAGCTTTTACATAATCATCTCGGCCTACGATCTTATAAGATCCAGTTGGTACAGCAATTAAAGCCGAATGACCATTAATCGCGTCGTCCGGTCGGTCAATGTGTACAATATAAATTGGAAGTCAACTCATGGTTTTATCACAATAGCCTGTTCCGTGATGAGGATAATTTTTGTTATTTAATCAATTAATCGTGTAAATGATTTTTCGGGTTTTTGTTTTTAACCAATTAATCGAATAAAATTTAAAAATTAACCGATTAATCGAAAAGAATATATGTTATATAATATACAAATTTCGTTGAATATTTAATAATTTTATTAAAAAACAGCAAATACAATCATTTCAGTAAGTCTTCTAAAATTCATAAAACTAAAAAATGTATTTATTCAGATTGCATTTTTGTCAAAATGTGAAACTTTTCTGTCCCCTCTATCACATATTCAAGGTTTTCTAAATCGGTTATAATCACTCTGTAGACCTTCCTTGTATATTTTTCATTTCATGAAGTTAAGACTGGGTAAAACAGACGTCAAAGTAGCGCTCCTTAATACATTCAATGAGTTAATAGTTTAGAACACATTGTTTTTAATTTTTGTGTCCTTCGTATACATTGAACATATTTAGAAAAAGGTAAACGTGATTAATTTTGTCGAAATATCTTCAGAGGGATTTGACTCAATTGGCTTCTGAATATCTCGTATGTATAAAAAGCTATTTAATTATCATTAAAGATTATTTGGATCGCAACAAAGATAAACTTTGTATATAATTTTTGAATTATATAAAAAAAAACTGAATATAATATAATAAAATAATTTATGTGTCTTTTAATTCGCCTTTTAATAGAATTATGTGCTTACTAAATAAGCTTCATAACCCAGTGTAGAAAATCATTACCAGATATGTGGTTATGTAACTACATACTTGGTAATGGTAACTAGTTACTTTTGTTATTACATTTCTTATTACCTTTATATGGCGATGTCGCGAAAAATAATGAGTTGTCGTTACACACCAGCATACGAAAAATCAAAAAATATATCGTTACCTATGTGCTTACCAGTACAGACAAAAATAATGAGTCCAAAAATATATTTTCTAAAAAATAAATTATATAAAAAAAAATATTTTTTATTGTATTTTTTTTTTTTTTAATAAAATTTGCTGGTGCGGGAATCGAACCTGGGTCTACAGATTGCCAGTCAAAAGCTCTACCATCTGAGCTATATCGACATGTAATATTTAATAGATAAAAACACAATTGACTTGCTGCACACAAGTAACCCAGCAAAATATTGGTAATGACATCTGCATTACCAAAAATGATATATCATTACCTTTTGCATTATTTTATAATATAAAATAATGACTTCCTAATAACGGCCTATTGTCTTCATTGTTTCTAAATATAAAATAATGACTTACTCGTAATATTTTAAATAAGTACTTTTTACACAGTTAAATTTTATACATTTTTATTTATTATATGCAAATATGTTTTATGTTTAAATTTTTATGACGAGTCCTAAAATTACACACTAGAAAAAACTTAAATTTTTCTGAATGTATTTCCTTAAGCTAATAGTATTTGCTTAACTCCTTATTTTTAAGAATCAAGTAAGCCATCGGATAACCACTTATAATTCAATTTTTTGTAAGCATGTCTGTAACCACTTATTATTCAAAATCTCATAACTACTTATTTCTCATTTTTTCGTAAGCGAGCGGGTAAGCGTGACTACTTATAAAAACGACCACGCCAAACAAAAATAATGAGTTTAGACGCCAAAAAATAAGTTGTGCGGAGCTATAAATTTATATTATATAACCACTTATTTGGTAATGAAAGATTTTGCTGGGAAGCTTACTCGCCAACATACAAAAAATCAAAAAATATGTGGTTACATATATCCTTACCAGTGTTTAAAAAATATTGAGTTTAAAAATAGATTTTAAAAAATTTTCAAAAAAATATAAAAAATTATTTCCTATTTTAAATAATGATAAAAATAAGTCATTATCAGTAACTCATTATTATATATTTTAAAATAATACAGAAGGTAAGTGGGTGTCATTACTGGTAGTCCAAAAAATAATGATATGTCATTACCGTTTCTACACTGGGAATGTTAAACATTATTTATTAATGCTTTCGTTCACTTTCATCATTTATAAAATCTTAAGAAAATAATTTAAGAATTTGTTCTACATAAATATCTATATAAATGTCAATACATTGCTATATCTATCAAAACAACAGACTAGTATTTTGGAAGACGACAAAACACTGTGACAGTTTATTTGTTTTAATTTTTTCTTTGACGTTTAAGAAATTTAATAAAGCTCCTAGACGAAAACAAGAAATTCTTATTGAGTTTGTAGTTTAACCTAACAAATATTTCTAAAAAGTCGTCCCCTGAAGGTTTCGCTACGCCAGAATGAAATTCGGATGGTACAACCCTGCAGCAAATTATTTTTCACAATTTTTTAAATAAGTTTTTGGGATGTTAGCACATTTGAAATGTCCAAATTTCGAATAATGAATAATTCAAATGCTAAGAAAATGTGTATTTTTTTAAACAATTTTGTTTTTTTTTTTTCAACAATTTTGATTAATCGGTATAAATTATTCGAATTAATTTGATATTTTAAATTCAGACGTTTTAAATTATCCGAACAACTTTTGAGCAAAATTGTTGGATTAATTAAACAACGATTAATCGTTTGAATGGTCATGTCAATAAGCAGAATTGCCGCATTTGGAGTGAAGGGGAGCGATCCACAAAAACTCACTATTTGGTGTGCTGTATGGGCCAGTGGAATCGTTGGGCCTTACATTTTTTTATTTTAAAAATGAGAACGGCACTGTTCACGAATCGGAGACATTTTTTTCCGAAAAGCGGGGCGCCCAGTGGGTAAAGATAATTTGGGTATGCTGAATCCAGAGGTGCTGGCCGTTTTTCTAGGTTAGCTCTTAAAAAAAAGATATTTAAATTAAAAATTATGGCCCAAGGACCCCATATCACCCTAATTTTTATTTTGTTTGCGATTAATTTTTAGTCAGGTTGTTTATTACGCTACCAATAAGCTTTGCTTTAAAAATAATCAGAATCGGCCTTGCGATTCAAAAATTGTGATTGAAAATGTGGGTACACCTTAAAAATCTCCATAAAACTTTTTCATTTCAATACAAAGTTCAATACATTTCAATACAAAGCAATAAAACCCCAGTGTAGAAACGGTAATGACATATCATTATTTTTTGGACTACTAGTAATAACACCCACTTACCTTCTGCATTATTTTAAAACATATAATAGTGAGTTCCTGATAATGAATTATTTTTATCATTATTTCAAATAGAAAATAATTTTCTAGATTTTTTTAAAATTTTTTGAAATCTACTTTTAGATTCAATATTTTTTAAACACTGGTAACGATATATGTAATCACATATTTTTTGATTTTTTGTATGTTGGCGAGAAGCTTACTTGTGTGCAGCAGGTCAATTATGTTTTAATTTATTAAATATTACATGTCGATATAGCTCAGATGGTAGAGCTATTGACTGGCAATCTGTAGACCCAGGTTCGATTCCCGCACCAGCAAATTTTATTTAAAAAAAAAAATACAATAAAAAATATTTGTTTTTATATAAATAATTTTTTTGAAAATCTATCTTTAGATTCATTATTTTTGTCAGTACAGGTAAGCACATAAGTAACGATATATTTTTGGATTTTTCGTATGCTGGTGTGTAACCATAACTCATTATTTTTCGCGACATCGCCATATAAAGGTAATAAGAAATGTAATAACAAAAGTAACTAGTTACCATTACCAAGTATGTAGTTACATAACCACATATCTGGTAATGATTTTTTACACTGGGATCTACCATTTTGTATAGAAAATTTCGAAGTGTCCTCATATTTTTACTCACATTTTTTGAACCGCTGCACCGATATTGATTATTTTTAGGCCAACGCTGATTGGAGGAATCACAAACAAACCGAATAAAAATGAATGGTGGAAAAATCGGATTTTTGGGTCCTTGGAACTATAATATTCAAACACAAATATCCTTTTTTTAAGAGCTAATCTAGAAAAATGGCAGCGTATTCGAATTAGATTTACCCACCGGGTGCCCCGCAAAAGGTAATTAGTTATTATTACAAGGTAATGCGTAAGTATATTGCAACCATTAGCAAAGATTTGCTGGGATCATGCGCGGTTCCAGCCTTTAATATAAGGGGAAAAATCATACGCCTCAGTGTCCAACTCAATGTATTTGTTTACGGTGGTGTATGATTTTTCCCCTTATATTAATTGCTGGAACCGCGCATGGCTGGGCTATAATGTTTAAATATGAACTGTAACGGAACATTACTTTAGATCCTATAAAAAATAGTGAGCAAATTAAAAAAATAATTGTAAACCAAAAAAAAAAACTTTTTACATTTATTTAGATGTAACACTAGACATTTTTCAATGACAAATTTGAAGTTAATCAGCGCGAACTAAGTAACACCTCTTGTGATAATGACAATTAGGCAGTTATTCAGCGTCGATTTTGAAAAACTTTTTGTATTGCTGACAAGTATGTAGGTAGTTTGTTTACACGCGACGTATAAAATAGACATATTTTTCCAACAAATATGCCTATTTTTTACACTCAAGAAAAAAAAAGATGTTAAGCCTGTCTTAAACAAAAAAATATTCTATATATAAAATTTTAACATCCACAATATTGTCAAGTACTGCAGAAGATAAGGATGAATTATTTTACGTTTTAAAATAAGGTAGAAGGTAAAGATGTATGTATCATTATTGGTCATATCTTTTCTGCACTGGAAAGTTGTAGCCAAATGTATGTTATTTTTCAATTTCAACATCCATATTTAAATATTTGTTTTTGCAGTAGTTAAGGAAATAGGTGTTAAAATAAAAAAGTCAAACCGACCTTTTTGGAGGCAATTTCTAATAAATGAAATCGTTATTTTGCTTATATTCTGATGAAAAAGATAATAAATAAAAATATGTTTATATACATGCACATAAAAACTCATAAATATTTGTATTGCAATAATTCATAAAAAATCAAACTTTTCCATCACAAAAAGAAACAATTTCAACCACTTATCATCATAAATATGAGTCCTTCACACCTCTTTGTATACAAAAACAATTTTTTTTAAACAAAATTTTTAACTGCTGCCCAAAAAAAAGTCCTCAGAAAAACAAACGGTTTTATATTATTTTTTTGAATGTGCTTCAACTGAAAAATATTTTGGCAACAAAAAAATTCGTCCTTGCTTTGTTGCAGTTTCTTTTTGGCCATGGTCGAAAGTCGTTGTATTCTAAAAATAAAAGAAGAAAGAAAATCCAGAGTTGTTGATGTGTTTTTGTATTTATTCAAACATCCAACAGAAAAACTCCAGACTGCAAATGTGGGTCTATCACGGCAAAGTACTTGGAAACATATGGTTTTGTCTTTTTGTTAGTGTCGCAATTTGGTATTGTCGGTCGGTGGTGGTGTTGGTGATACACTCAAAAATATTAGGCGCTCAGATATAGGTATTTTGCAAATGAAAAAATCGAGTGGAAACTGTGACGAGAATTTGTTTTGGTCTTGTTGGATGATATGATTGGTATACGTGGGGAGTGCATAGAACACATGTGCCAAATTCAGTTGTTGTTTTTGTATGCAGTTTTTGGTTTTATTTCCTCGAATCTAGTGTATGTTTCTTATGATAAAGTTTGGGTGGATATATTTTGTTTCATTCTTATTGTAAATTGTATTTTTTTTTCTGTTGAAAATTTTTTGCTTTCTTTGTTGATTTGAAAACGTACAGTATTTTCTGTTTGGTTGTAAATATGTATGTTTGTCTATATGATGTGTGGATCATCAATTGCATGTTTTTTGGTTTATTTTGAAAAAGTTTGGCAAATGTTCATGAATTTGTTAAGCGGTTGGAAATTTTGTATTTCTATTTGATTTTTACCTAGGCATTGGTGGATTCATATTGCTGGTATTCTACATAAATATTGCTTGTTTTTTTTGTTGTTTTTGGAAACAATTAGACCTGTGGAGAGTAGTGCTTTTGACACGAGTTTTGAATACAGGTTTTTGGTCATCTTGTTTTAAGTGTTATGTACGATATGAAGTTACTTTTAATTTAGGTGTCATTGAATTAAGCAGAGTAGATTAAAAAAGTTCATGAGCTACTTGAAGAAGGGGGTAAAATGGGATTTTGCTGATGTTTGTAGCTACCCAAAAATAATGGATCTAGACCAGGGCTGGCAAAACTATGACACATTTGTCAGTAGTGGCACGCTAGTATATTTTAGGTGGCACGCGATGTGTTTTGAATATTTTCAAAAATTTAAACTTTTTTAGGAAACCAGCAAAAAATTCAGTTACATGTTAAATTTCGCCACAAAAATGTGTGATTAAACTCGGTAATTGTGACAATTTTCACAGAGATTGTAAATTGTCTTTTAAAATTATGAAAAATAGCATCATCTCAAGTCACATGGACCGAAGCTGTAGAATAGCTACTGACAGAACCCAATGGAAATTTCTAATTGAGGCCGTTTGCTCCCAAGCTGGAGAATAGCGGAATATCATCATCATCAAAACTCTGCATTGAAACCATTTTTTGTTTGCAGAAATATGGTTAATACAGAACTCGCAAATTCGTTCATCAGAAAAATTTCCCACTATTAGTGTGTTGCTAAATTGAAAAGAGTCGAAAAAAATTCTGAAAAAATTTCTAAAATTCTAGATTGAAAGAAGTTTAAATATATCGACGAGAAAATGCCTCATAATCGGAGAAATAAACAGTGCTAGAACATTGCACAAAAATGGAAAACAACTTGTAATAAAATTGGATCTAAAAAATTAAGTATTTTTCAGAGGGAAAATAGGTGCTACCAAATGGCCCTCAATGAAATAAAGGCTGAAAATAAGTTTCATAATAAAATAAGCCCCAAAGAAAAAAATGAGATAATCTGCAATGAAATAATGTTAAAAAAATAATTAAATAGAAAATTAATTAATAATTTATTTAAATGGCAATCCCCTTTATTAAAATTTGAAATTGGGTTTTAATCGCGTTTCGCAAAGCCATTTCATCTCAAATGTATCTGTGAAGTCCATAGTGTTCGCTTTTAATTCAATAATAGGAAATTAGTGGGCGCTATGTTGTAATGGTTAGCGTGTTGAACTGTTACACGTGAGGTTGAGGGTTCGATCCTCAGTGACCGCACAGATAAATTAATATGTATGATTTTTCTATCCCTCATATATATCGCAGCGTCCACCTTCGGTGTTCCCATAGCACTTAATCGACCGAAGTGAAATAATATAACAGGGCAATGAACTAAACAGCTAAACAAGTTCACCAAATCACCATCAGATGGCGCGCAACAACTGTTCTAAAACTCAACATCTCGCGCAATTACATTGTTGCCATATTTGAAGCGCTTCATTATTCACCACCTTTTATCTCTTCTCTTACCGCTTTCCAAAGACAACAACACTCTCTTCTCTTTAAAAACAAATATATATGAAAATAAAAATCGCGCGATTTATTTTATTCAAATGAAAATTTAGCCAGCAGCAAATTTTTCAACTAGTGTCTTATAATTGATGGCGCCCAAAAATTTAACTTTAAACAAAATGAAATAACCAACAAAAAATGGAATAACCTCTCAAAAAAAAAAAATGAAAAGGAAATAATGTCCAAACTATTTTAACATTAAATAAACCCCCAAAAATTAAATAACCCTCAAAAACTGTTACATTTCTTGGATGCTATTGAGTTTTTCCTTTTGGGAGTTATTTCATGGGGTTATCCGCAGCGCTGATAAATATGTAAATCTGTAATGACATTTTAAACGAAATTTTTACAAAACAAAATTTGTCCGTTTCTGGCAAAAATTGAAAAAAGTGTTCCCACCCCTGATCTAGAGCAACCAACCTTTAGCAATAGCAAAATTGTTCTGACAAATATAAAATTTTGTCCGTTTTGATCCATCAATTAAAGAAAAACTTTTATCAACTTTTATCAGATAAGGAAGTGGTAAAAACGGGGTTCGAAAGGAAAAAATATATCTCATTAATTACCCAGATCAAACCGCTGGAATTTTAAAAATTTAATAGAATTGGCGTGTACAGTAGACCATACCACCGTACAGGCAAACAAAAGTGTGCTGTACACCCTCCAATATAAAGTTTTTTTGCAAGGCAATTTCAAAAAAAATTATTTTTTTGCCGAACGTAGGGGGTCGCCATTTTACATTTTTCGTTGTATCTTTGGCATTTACAGTCGGATCTTAAAGTATGATACATCGATGTTTTTCTCTCGACGAGACCAGTGTTTTGCTCTAAGGTCCATTGACCTCAAGTATCCCGTTCTAGTAGTTATCCACCAGATCTCAGTTGCTACCACACTAAAGTACAACCCTAATGTCAGAAAATTAAAGCTCGTAAAAAATCATTAAACTTTTGCTAAGGAAGTTTTTCGATAAATGCAGCAGAAATTTTTTTTATTTTTTTTGTTGACGAACGTAGGGGTCGCCTATTTAAATTTTTTTTATTGGATTTTTCCTTAGTAGCAAATTACTGGTATCTTCGAGGCAAAAAAAAATCGATGTATCACACTTTAAAATCCGATTGTAAATGCCGAAGGAAAAAAAAGTTCGGCAAAAAAAATTTTTTTTTTGGAATTGCCTTGCAAAAGTACTTTATATTTAAAGGTGTACCGCGCACGTTTTTTTTGCCTGTAAGGTGGTACGGTCTACTGTGGGGTATAAGTTTTTTTTATTAAAAAGTAAAAATTGATGATTACATAAAATGAATGAAAGTATGTATAGTTGATCCTTTAATTGATGAATGAATTTCTGTCGTTTGATTTGAGATCATATATTAATTATCAATTTTTTTTAAATTATATTCAAATTAAAGAAAGATGATAAAATTTTTACAAGTAAATTAGAGATAATAACAATTGAAACAATTTCAATAACGCCAGTAGGATAGAATACGTATTTTCGAATCCCAATACAGACCCATCTTCAGTATCCATGCCTTTATGGGCTAATAATTGATAATGATCTACTTATATTGACTGCGAAACAAATAAACAAATGTAAACGCATCTTAATTAGACTAACATCAACAAAATTCTAACAATGCTATTTTTATCCTCTGGTATTTATCTTTTTACTTTGTACTTTAATTCTTAAAGTATCGCAGCTGGTTCTATTCAAATCTGATCGACAATCGTATGAATTACAGATTTATGAACGAAAACGAACCGTTAGTTTTTGAAATTTTAAATGCATATTCTAATTATTTTTAATCTACAACATAAATCCATGTTGATAGTAAACAATTAGGCATATTTTTCACTGCATCTAGTGTGTTAAGATGAATGAAGGTATGTAAAGTTGATAAACGAATGTTTTTCCATCGATTTGAGATCGTATATTAATTATCAAATTTTCTTTTAAATTATTTTCAAATTAGAGAAAGATGATAAAACTTTTACAAGTAAATTACAGAAAATAAAAATTTAATTTATTTTCTTAAAACTTTACAAATCACCTATGACAGACCTTTTATATTACCATCAATATCTGAATAAACAAAATAAGTATTGACATTTAACTGGTTTCTTTAAATTTTTTTCTTATTTTGTGGTTTCGTAGATTTATTGCCAGTAATGGTGATGACCATGATGACGCTGCATGATAAAAAAGTAACTGAAGTGCTGCAGGCATTTAAGGTATTTTTTTAAATCAAAGAGTCTAGTAGTATACTAGGAAAGGGGCAATAAAGAAAGGGTTACAAGTACCGAATGTGTATATTTAGTGGAAAACTGTTATGAATACCACATTTGAATTTGGTGGATATTTGTTATGAATTTTAAACATAATCATAAGAGCTTGAATAGTGTAGTTTTTATTTTTTTGAGTTTTAGGTTATTTTGTTATAAAAATGCTGCTCATTCTTGCTTATAAATTGGATTATTGCAGGGATTTTAAGCATTTTAACAGATTTTTGTTATTTCAACAACATAGTGATTTATTTTGGAGTTTTTTTTCGAATGGGTACTTAAGGTTTTTATTTTTGTTACATTATTTTCTATGTTAGGCCACAAATATATGTGTTATTAAACAGAAATAATTTAATGTGTCCCATATTCAGGAGAACTGTCGCAATATCTCTGATTCTGTAAGAAACATTAATAAGAAATCGTATGTGGTTTATTACTAAAAGCTGTGTTAAGTCAAAATTTTCTGCCAGAAATTGTGTGTGTTTTTTTAAATCGTTTTTAAAGCCAAGAGTACAGGTTAAATACTATTGATCGAGTTTTTAAAAATAAACCAATCAGAATATTTTATTTTTAAATACTTTGTTCTGATTGGTTGAATTTAAAAACATTGATCAATAATATTGAATGTGTATGTTTCCCTTTTACGTTATAAAATATATTGCAAATTAAAATATATTTTATAAATTTAATTTATAAAAATAAATATTTGTTTACATTACCCTACGGGGAAAGGGACCGGTCCCAGATGACACGCAGGATAGGTCCCAAGGGGGCGGAGACCGGTCGCTGATCGGTCTTTTTGTTTGAAAGAGACATATCACTTTAACACGGCGTTGTCATTGGAAATGACCAATTTCCACAGTTTAGACACAGTAAGGTGGTGTGTCTAAAAATAGCTTTTCAAATAAACTAATAAAAAATTAAGAATTAAAAATAATCTACTAGGCGTTGAAGTAAGGATCGATAACACAACCTTCTGCTTGTAAGGCAAACGCTCTACCGTCTGAGCTAACGTTGCTTATGCGTGATGCCTGGCTGATGGTTAAGTTATATGTTTTTCGTTTCTGTTCAAATAAAAAAGAGAGAGAAAAAACAAACACACACAGCAAATAAAAAAAACATGGAAAAGAAAAAAATAGAAAATAAAACAACATTAACACACACACACAAATATGGTGAAGTATCTTGAATATGCCCCCGATTGACCGGTCATGGGATAGGTACCTTAATGGCAGTTGACTTGTTTTTTGCGTTGGCCATAATTAAATTAAAAAATCAATTAAAAATTAGAAAACTACCTCAAAACCTCTGATAATATAAATAAAAATTTTAAAAATTCCCCTTAAGTTACAAAGAAAAGTTAAATGAAATACCAATTGTTAAAACTAAAATAGCTTTAACATTAAAAAAAACGTTGAAAATACATAACTCAAAGTGGGTTATTTTGTAAAACGCAACGCCTTGCGTTGCGTTGATTTGTGTGTAAATTGTTATTGTTACAAAAGCAATTTGTATGGAAAACAACGCAACGCAAGGCGTTGCGTATTACAAAATAACCCCCAAAATTTCTTAGCAAATCATTACAGAAATTTAAAATAAGAGCTAAAATAAGCAAATCGTGAAAAAATAAAGTTAAAAATAAATAAAAGATTAAAATAAATAAAAAATATTTTTAAAAATATGCAGCGAATTTTGTTTTTATTTAGATATCTGTCAAGTTTTTTTTAAAAGCAATAGTGAAAATAACGGATCAGAAAATACTTAGAAAATTAATTCATTTTTTGTTGTTCATATTTGTACTAATTTAGTAATATGCCTTCGGTTGACCGGTCACGGGATAGGTCCTTGGAGGGCAATTGACTCCTCATTCCCCGTAGGGTAGTTATTCTAATAACTTAAAATATTTTAATAGAAATTTTTTAATAAAGCATAGACGGGGACAAATGCAAGAACTTTTTTATTTATTTTCTTAATGATGCTGCTAATCAACAATATTTTCATTACCGTACTGTTACGAATTCGGCCTAGTAAGGAAGTTTCTGGAATTTTAGAAGATAAATATCCCAGAAACGGGATTTACTAAGCCTGTCAGTCTGGCAACACTACATTTAGGTATGATGTTAAGTGGTTTGAGTACTAATGGCATTTTCCAGTATGTTCTAAACCCACGGCCGTTACACTATATGAGGATGCCGTAGCATATTTAATTAGCCGGTTGATTATTAGCGATTGTATAATTCGGGCTTTAGTAATCGTTGGTAAAAACTTGTGTGTTAGACACTTGTAAAGTAATAACTGTATAAGTTCAAAATCAAACTAAAGAGTGTATGTTATTTTAATTGCAAAGAGCACCAACCCGATTTATACAAAGCAGATAAACGTATGATTTTGAAGGTAAAACATAACAGTTGGTGTCAGCAGTGGAATCGGTAATTTTGATTGTAAAAAAATGAACCCTAGTATATTTAAAGGGAATAAACTAACCTTTTTAATGGGTAAAAACGTAACAGTATCATCACTTTTATCATAACCTTCATACTCATCATAATCACTATCACCATAATTTTCGTAATTATTATCTGTATAATCATCATCAATAAAATCTTCTTCATCTGGTGTGTTTGGAAAAATTAATAACCCAGTGTAGAAACGGTAATGGACTACCAGTAATCACAACGACTTATTTTCTGCATTGTTTTGAAACCTATAATAATGAGTTATTATATTATTTTGTAAAAAACGTGACAACGACTTTATAGTTTTTCTTAAAAATATCCATAATTTCATTTAATCTAAAATCAAATAACGAAATATACCACAAGCGAAACAGAAAGAAATATAAAAAAAAATGTACAAGGTAAAGACCAATAGACAACACCATTTGTGCATGTATTTTGCTGCTTATTGTAGGTTTGGCAGGTTTAGTTAATAAATGCTTGAAGAGAAGAACTAAACGAATATCGCAACGACTAGTGACATCTTCAACAAACACAGATTCTTTCAACATCTCCAACAACTATTGATATCCTTACACTTTTATTTATGTTTTAATAAAATTTTAGACACGTTTTTACAAATTTAAATGTTTTCTCTTTTTACAATTAGTGTTATTTTTGTTCGATTTTAACATCAAATATGACAAATTCCAAATAGAATTCACAATTTAATTTACAACAAATAGAGAGAAAAAAAACTTTCTTAGAACCAATGGTTGATAACTAATACATTTTCAAGTACTACCAAGCACTATCATCAGATTGTCTTTATGTGGTTCTCTCTAGTTTATAATGTAGATTTAAATAATTGTACACTAATAGAAAAAAGTCCGTAAAAATTCAGTTAAAACTACTAAAAATTAGTTAAAAATGATGTTGCAGAAAAAAACTGCTAAATTAGCAGATTATATTTGCTATATATTAGTAATATAGGAACAGCAAAAATAAAACTGTAAATGTACAGAATTTTAGTAATATTTGGGTTAAATTTTTGTAAGTGAGAAATACAAATTAACCTTCTAAAATCAGCAAAAAATTTTGTCAAATAATTAGTAGCCTAAAAAAAAAAAAAAAAAATTAATTTTCGAAATTTTTTTTAGATTTTTTTTTAAATGCAAATAAAAATCGAGCCTTTGGAAAACAGCAGTTTACAGTTTTTTTTAGCAAATATTTCTGCTGGTTTTAGCAGACTGCTATTTGCATTCAACTAAATTTAGCTTAAAAATAGCAAACTTTTTTTAAATATAACAGTTTATTTTTGCTATTTTTAATCTACTAATATTTAGCAAAATTTTCTGTATATTTTACAGTACAATTTGTTATTTTCAATTAACTAAAATTGAGCTTAAATATAATAATATATCCTGTAAATTTAACAGTTTTAATTTTTCTGTTCTTATTTTACTAATATTTAGCAAAAATTCTGCTAATTTTCAGCAGTTTTTTCTGCAGCATCATTTTTAACTAATTTTTAGTAACTTTTTCTGCTATTTTTACAGATTAATTTCTATGAGTGTACATATTTAAACTCCCAAATAAATAAAGATTTGAGAAATAATTTCAAAAATTTTTACTAGTCATTTACATATTACAACGAAAATCAAATCTATTATTTTTCTCTATGTTCTAGTTGTTGCTGCAACCAAAGTTCCTTCAGTAGTAAAGCAAATGTTTGTTCAACTTTAACATAGAGGAAACTACTACAGAAATAATACCACGTTTAGATAGAAAAGTTAGTCTCTTGAAAGTCGGACTAACTGCTTAATCAAGCACCAAACAAGTAGATAAAACAATATTTTAATCTTTTTTATTAACAGTTAATCCAACTTCTAATCTGATTACTGTTCAAGCCAATGCAAGTCGGAAAAAAGTCGACATAAGGAAAAAAGTCAAAAGTGAATGGACCAAACAATAAATGAATCATTTTCTGATTTACAATAGTAAAAAAAATAAAAAAGAAAATAATGCTTACGCAATAATTTTTTTTTATATAAAACTTCTCAAAAATAACTCCATATAGTCTTTTGATATTGCGGATTTGAAACAGACGATTTTAAACAAAATATACTTTTGAGAGGTCTAGTAAATGTTTTGTATGATTTAGTTTTAATATGGCAAATATGGTATTTTGTTTTCAATTCGAATGACCGAAAAAACAACTCAACAGGACATGAAAAACAAGTGGCCTCTCAACTTTCCAACTAACTGACCATAGAAAAGTGTTCAGTGTTTTGCATGATGAGAGTTGTACTTATATGAAATAAATAGTAACAATTTGTTTTTTTTTACAAACTGTTTATACTAGTGGAATAATGTAATATTTATTTAAAATGTTGCTTTCTGTTGTATATTTTGCTTTTTTTTATTATTTTAAATTTCTCAATGCTTTCACTAAAATGGCCATTGGCGAAAAATGGCTTAACTTGAGTACTCCTCCCTCCCTACTCTTCTTTGACTTTGTAGTATTATACTGTTGTTTTTTCAACAATTTCTTTGTAGTTTTATTTACAAAATTTTTACATTAATGTTAATATTTAAATTTAATTTAATGCTTTGAGCATATTTATTCTCTATGTTATTTTTTATATAATTTTATAGGCGTATATACAAAAAAATTAATTTAATTGATTTTAAAAATGCATAAACGTTACATTACAATATTTAAATATTTGTTCGGTTGAAGTACAACTTTTAATTAGTTTGAACTAAAAAAGAAGAGATTATATATTATTTGTTGTATTTGTTGTTTTTGTGCATTTTGTTAATGTTATTATTTTCTTTTTTTATTTAAACAGATTTTTTAATTTGTTGTCCATCATTAACATTTGAGATTGCTATGTTTGCAATCAATGATGGTAATGGTTGATTGCATTGAAATTGCAATATTTAAAAAATAAAGTTGTATCACGAGATTACTCAGCAAATCGGATAAATTTTGTTGACTTTTTCTTATGTTAGGTGCATTAAATCTGTGCGACTTTGTTGACTTGTTTTATTAAGTATTAAAAAGAATTTTTTTTGTAATGCATTTACATTAAGGGTCATGTGGATTGTAAATGGTTTATAAAACAAACTTTTCATTCAAAATTCATTTTAAAAACTTGTTATAAAGTTTTCAAATTATTATGCATAGGCACTATGCTGCCATACAAAATTTTTGAAAAATCGCGATTTTAACCTATAGACCGCTATAGATGAATACATTTTTTTTATTGAAATATTTTCCTTTTAAATGTTTCCTTACTAAGGCATTACATTTATTGTACATTCGGCGACTAAAGTCGCTGAAGTAGCAAAAAACCATAAAAACCTTTATAAAACGCTAAGTAGTGGATTAAATATCAAGATTAGTACATCGCATTTATATCGCAATTATGGCTACAGGTCCTGTGCTTACATTTTAACACAAAAAATTCTTATTAATTGAATTTAAAAAAATTTTTATATAAAAAACTGAATGGACAACCGCAAAACTTTAAAGACATTTAGCGAAAAATCTGTACCATTAATCGAAAAATAAAGTACGCCATTGTAATCAGCATGTCCGATATATATAGAATTAATGGTCAGAGCTCTATTAATTATGAAAAGTCAAGATTTTCTCATGCAGTGTAATCTTAGTTGCTTTTGTCAATTATCTTTTTTTTTTTTGTAAGAACATACCCAGTCAGAAAAATACAAACGGGAAAGCGGTGGCAAAGCACTTTAACAGGTGGTATAAGTACTGGCAAAAAGTGCTTTCCCATTCCCAAAATGATAACATCATTAGACAAAAGGACCGGCTGTTCAAAAAGCGCCGGAAAAGCACTGGAGGAACAAAATTTTTAAACGTTGGCAAAACGCTGGCAAAACCAATAAATAGGTGGTCTAGAAATATATTTTCCAAAATAAAATTAAAAAAAAGTTCATATGTATTTTTTTTGGTCCTGCCGTGATTTGAACCCAGGCCGTCAGATTGGCAGACGATTGCTCTACCCACTGAGCTAACGAGACATATAATATTTAATGGCTAAATACATAAATGAGTGATAATAGCTGGACAACTACTGGCTGTGCCAAAATGCTAATACTGGCAAACAATTTTTAGTAACTAGTATGCCAGTGTTGGGAGGGCAAAAAAAAAGTTGGTCTTGAAGGAGATTTCCCACAAACAAAAAAATTGATTTTATAAAACAAAAAAAATTTTAAATAAAAAAAATCCAAAAAAAAAAATTTTGTTTGCAACCGGATTTGAACTCGGAACCTTCCGACTACAAACATTTTTTAACGAAGCGTCAGCATTTTTATAAAATCATTGGTTTTCCAGTGAATTGATTTTTGTACGCCTAGTAGCATTGGCTAGGTGGCACTGGATAACCACTGGTTGCAAACCTTGGCATATCACTCTAAGCCAATTCTTTGCCAGTGGTTTTTTTTATAAACCACCGAAATTTTTGTAAAAAATATACTGGTAAAACGCTTTTCGCAAACGCTGGCAAAGCGTCCCAAATGAGTGTTCTGCCAGTCATTTATTTTTAATACCGTGGTTACCCAGTGGTATGCCAGTGCTTGATTTTTTGTACCACTGGCGATTTCTGACTGGGTACATACACAGCTTGTTGTTTCGCCAAAATTCATCAACGGTAATTTCCTAAAGTACTACTTCAATAAATTAATCCACAAAAAGATAATACATAACAACAAATATTGGATACTGCCTATTACACTAGAGTGCAACCCTTTTCAATTGCTACTAAATTAAACCCACGATATATTTACATGGCATGTTTTTTGTTGAAGTAACTATAGGTTTTTCTTTGCGTGTTCTGGATAACCGCCGGTTGCAAACATTGGCATATCCTCTAAGCCGATATTTGCCAGTGGTTTTTTTATAAACCACCGAAATTTTTGTAAAAAATACTGGCAAAACGCTTTTTGCGAGCACTGGCAAATCGTTTATCCACGGTTATCCAGTGGTATGCCAGTGCTTGATTTTTTGTACCACTACCAATTTCTGATTGTGAATATTTTCTTGTATATCCCATTTAGCGTAACAATTTACTAGGAAGTTTGTATAAATAAAAAACTTAAATCTACATTATATCCTAGAAAAACCCCATAAAGACAATGGGATGATAGTACTTGGTAGCACTTGAAAATGCATTAATTGTCAAATATTGATGAAATTCACAGTTTTCGCTATTTTAAGTAGTAAATTAGCATTTATCGTAAAATTGACAAATTTCTATGCGTTAAACTTCAAAAATCATGCTATTTTACAACGTGCTAACTTTAGCACTTTAACTGTGAATACCCTCATTGTTTCTAGGAAAGTTTTCTTTCAAAAGTTTTTTCTCTATTTGTTGTAAAACTTATTATTAGGGCAAGGAATTCCATGCAAATGCATGTTTTTTGTCGATAGTCCAAAACTAATATGGACTAAATATTTATCCGAATCATCAAATTTAGAACAAAATGGCATCCATTTTTAGTTGCATATTTTTGCATATTTTGTCATAAATGCATGTTTTTGCATATTTGGTGCCTTTTTAATGCATTATTTTGTACTTTTTAATGCATATTTGTGCATATTTTTAATTTTTAGGAGCATTTTTTATTTTGTAGAAAAATATAAAAGATTCCAATTTTTATATTTTGATTCTATCAAAATAAACATTCTTAAAAACCTTGTTGACCTATGGAAAATCTACGAATTCTGTGTCTGTTCGCAAAATAACTAAATTAAATATATTTTTAAGTTTTAAATTGCATTATTTTTGCAAAAATAATAGTTTTTAGTGCATATTTCTTATATTTTTAATGCATATTTTTATGTTTTAGCCGCATATTTTAGGCGCATATTTTCCATTTTTAAATGCATGAAATTCCTTGCCCTACTTATTATAAAACTAATTACAATTGATCTTAAAACCGAGCAAAATAATACTCAGTATAATAATTAATTAATAATTATAATTACTGTCATCTGCATTTATATGGTCATTTTTATTAATTAGTGATTTTTAATTTCTGATTCTTAATTTAAAAAATATTCCAGCTAATGCAAACAATGCTTAATTTTAAAGATTACATTTTTGTGTCTCTGCTATCACACAGAGATTATTGTATAATCGCAAAATGGCTGATATCTCGGAAACTAATATGGACCTGTCTTTTATCACATTCCGAAAGTCCAAAAACTCAGATCTTAATCGAAATTTTAGCAGAAGTTTTCAGTTACATTAGGTAAAATTCTACTGAATTTATTTAAAATTTCTTAGCTATTTTAACTAAAATTATCTGTATATTTAGCAGTGTGTAATAAAGCTTACCTAAATTTAGCAGACCATGATTCTCACCTTCATTACAAATTATGCAGGTGTACATACAGGCAGAATTTGCAACTATTTACTCGGGCTTTTTGTTTATGAGTTTTCCATATTCTTTTTGGGAAAGAGATATGGAAAACAGAGTATTATTTAGTATCGAGTTGTCAGTTAAACAACTATTGAGTAATGTAATATGCAGTGTTGCCATATTTGAAGCCCTTCATCTTTCACCACATTTCACTTCTTCTCTATCCCCTTTCCAAAGGAAGCAACACGTTAATTAATAGGATGTATTTCCTGAGTGTTGCTCCACTGTAAAAAAAAAAAAAAAAAATGTCGAGTACTCAAAAGTATGGAGAATCTACAACTCTAATTTATTACTGAGTATGTTCAGTTAAGTTCTTTGCTCGCCAATATGTCGAAAAGCGCACGGAACATAACAAAACATACTCTGAAGAGATAATTGACGGGGTTTATGAATTATGTTCTCAAATTGAAGTGATTGCTAACAGAAAATTTTTATGGAGAATCTCATGATGATACATGAGATAATGTAAACATCTTCAACATAACTCAAACCTCGTTCATGTGAATAGGGTATTATGCTAAGAAAACCGTAAAATTTTAAAAAACTTTGTATGAATACAAGTTAGATCTCCTAGTTTACTACATGTGCATCAAATTTGGAACGAATCGGTTAAAGGATATTTGATAAACTAATCGTAATAGTCTTAAAAACGATGGTAGAAATATTATTTTACATTTCCTTTCGGCCAAACTGCTATAATTTTCAACACTTTTTAATTTATTTTGAATTTGTCGTGTTTTGTAGTTTTTATCTTTTTGATGTAGTATTTTTTTTTATCTAAAAAGGCGAACTGCCTATTTTTTCTGTCATCTCTATCACATTTCCAAATTTCATTCAAATCTTGAGGAGACCTTCCTTGTTAGTTGTGACTATAAAATTGGCCCTAGGCTTTTGTTTACAGATTATTTAAACAAATTTTAAAAAATTCTACTAAAATCATAATTTTTTGTGAATGAATACATCTAGTTTTAGATGTATTCATTCACAAATTAAACAAAATATCGGATTTTTGTAAAACTTTCTAAAATACCTTCTACAAATGCTATTTTATCACAGATGTTAGTAAAAATAACTTTTTACAAACTCTTATTCAAGATGTTTTGGTTATACATTCACGTAGAAACTATAAAAGGTAAATTTTTATCATTTCAAAAACGTTCATTGCAATATATTTAATTTTCGCATGACTCAAAATCTAAAATATAACAAGAAACCAAAAAAGGGGGATGATTTTTCACAAATCCATAAACTATAAACTGTCCAAATGTTTTATTATACATTTATTGCATTTTAATGTTTAATAGTAAATCATATTGGCTCAAGGAAATTAAAAAATCCTAGATTATGCAACCCTTACCTTAAAGGCATCTACAAAGCCTACTCCACAATATCCACCACCGCCACTACGATTTGTGTACCTTTGCCCTTTCGTGCTACTCCATCTACTTACTCCATATTCATGCAAAAATTAATACCACTTTCAGGGCCGTAGAAAATTGTGTAGTAAAAACTTTTTACTACTTTACCTAAAACATTTCAAGTAAAAATTTTTCGATTAAAAAAAAAAAAAGAAAAACGAAAAGATATAAAGAAGAAATTTATAATATCGTAGGAATAAATACAGTATAAACGCACGAACCAGCATAAGAAAAACTCATCTAAACAGTTTATGTCATGACGTAAAAATAAAATCAAAATACTTAAAAACTGCAACAATAAATTTTTCATTTTTACAGGGCTAAATAGTATGAGTTGTAAGAGAGGAAAAAAAACAGGCAGGAATGTTTTATAGCACAAAGAGCAAACGAGTGAGGGGGTGCATAGATGGATGAAAAACACATCTTATTTTACAGTTTACAACTATGTAAACATAAATTTAGAAAAACATTTATATATAAGTACAATATAATATCAAGACATTTAATCAAAAATAAAGAAATTGAACAAGAATTAAAAAAAAAGGAATTAGTGCATGGTAGGTGAACAATGACCATGTTGTAGGCTATACGCATTTTTTGGGGGGAACTAGAAATGAGCGTTGCAACTACAGAGTATAGTTTATCTTACAAGGAAGGTCTTCGGTGTGGTTCACTTAGAATTTATTGGAATTTTGATGTGTGATAATGAGAAAAGAGCGGGTAAAACCAATTTATCTTGGGTAATATCTAATTATATCTAATTTGATATTTTTAATATACTGTACCATCTAGCTGATACAAGTAGATCTAAAAATGGCAGATCGATTTGTTTCCAAGAATATATTTTGGAATTTAGTAAGATCTAAATTAATCCGAAAAATGGAAGATCGAATTGTATCAGATTAGATTCAACAATATCCCAGCAAAACAAATTGCAAGTAATGCTTTACAAACTACTTCTTTCAATGATTCACAAGCATCCATTAGTGTATTTTTACTGCTTTTTAGAAGTTATTTTGAACAACTTCAAAAGTTCACTTCTTTTATTGCTTCCAAAGTATCCGTTAGTATATTTTTACAGCTTATTTAGAATTACTTCTGAGCCACATCAAAACAAAATCAGTTAAGTATTGCTTCCAAAGAGTAATTACTCTAAAAGTGATCGTAAAAAGTGATTCTGGTATCATTTGGCATTTCCAAACAGAGGGTCCCGGGTTCGATTCCCGGCGGGATCAATATTTTTTTTTTATTTTTTTTTTTAATATTTATAATTAATATATTTAAATTCAATATTTTTTTAATTTTTAAATTTTTAAAAATATGTACATAAAAAAATGGTGAGAAATTGCTTTTTATGCACTTGTAAAAACAATATTGAATTGTTTAATAAGTACTTATTGAAGAGAATAAGGAAAAATATCTCGAAGTAACAAAGTGGTGTTTTTATGCCAGTCAACTTTCATATCAAAGAATAGCTCAGCGGTAGAGCGCTAGACTAGCAATCGTGAGGTCACAAGTTCGATACACGGTGGTGGCAATTAAAAACTTTTGTAAAATAAAAAAAAAATATAATTTTTTTTGTGAAGAATTTTTTTTTAACTTTTAATTAGTGAAAAAGAGCTTCTTTTGCACTCGTTCAAAAAGTACTGAAAAAGTGTTGAAGTGGGAATACTCCTCTCCTATGACAACTCAATGTTAAAATCATTAGTGTTTATGTTAAAAAAGAAGTACATCTAGATCATCAATTGTAGTGCTTTTTCTAGAGCTTCGGCATCTGTTTTTTTGCTGGGATCATATATTTAATTATAAATTTTTATTTAATTTTATTCTTAAAATGGATTAATTTAATAAAACAAAGTCTACCCGGCAAAATAAGTGAGGAAAAATAAATAATTAAAACACAGCAATTATTGAATAGTACAATCATATGTTCTAATTTAGGTTTCTTTCTAATTCTTTCTAAAAAAAAATTATGTGTATTAACCAATGATAAGGAAGTTATTTTTCACTTCTTTTTATTTTCATTAAAACAAAAAAAAAAAAAAAATCATCAAGCCACATGTGGCACTTTGCCACTGGCACAGCATGTATTTTTTGAAGAACCAGTATTTTGCAAGTAATAATCAAAATAGTAGTTATGTTTCTACTTACAACTGTTAATTTTTTTATTTTCAAAAATTTACAATTGTTTTTCAAAGAAAATTTTAGAAGTTCATCGCAATGACAGTACTTCAGAGTGGAATGTAAATACTCAAATAGAAGTGACATTATAAAAAAACAAATAAGTGCGAAGGACAAGGGAACAAAGTCCACTCTGCAATACAGATTATTCCATTATTTTTAACTGGCCTGAAATATTTAAAATTTTTCAAAATTATTTTAATTTTTGTATTAAAAAATTAAAATTTTTTTTATTATATTAGAATTTGGACTTGAGGTAGAACAATATTCTAACTAAATATTTCAAAATTTTTTTTTGAAAAAAATCGCTAAGGCCAGCAGGAAAGTATATGTATTTTCGGGTCCCGCAACAAACTGATCTTCAGTATCCACGCCTTTATGGGTTAATAATTGATAATGATCTACTTATATTGACTGTGAGACAAATAAACAGATGTAAACACAACTCAATTAGACTAATATCAACGAAATTCTAACAATGCTATTTGAATCCTCTATTATTACTTTTTTGCTTTGAACTTTAAATTTTAAAGTATCACAGCTGGTACTATTTAACTCTTATCGTCAGCTAATGGATCACAGATTTATTGAACGAAAACGAACCGTAAATTTTAAATGCATATTCTAATTATTTTTAACCTACAACATAAATCCATGTTGATAGGAAACAATTATTCATATTAAATTATATTTTTCACTTTATCCAATATGTTGAGATATAATTGGTTTAATTGGATGTAATTGGTAAATGAATGTTTTTTGTTAGATTTGAGATCATACAAGTACATTACAGAGTATAAAATTAAAGAAATTGGATAAGGTCGGCAGGATACAATACGTAATTTTGGGCCTTGCTTCAGACCCATTATCATTATAAACGCCTTTATGGGTTAATAATTGATAATAATCTACTTATATTGACTGTGGGTCAAATGTTGGCAAAACCAATAATTAGGTGGCCTGGAAAAATATTTTACAAAATAAAATTTAAAAAAGTTATTATATATTTTTTTTGGTCCTGCGGTGATTTGAGCTCAGGCAGGCGACAGCTCTACCCACTGAGCTAACGAGACATACATACAAAACTTGGTGGCTAAAAACACAAATGAATGATGACAGCTGAGCAACTTAAAATATCTTTCCACAAAAAAAAAAAAAAATTGATTTTATAAAACAAAATTTTTTTTAAATAAAAAAGATATTTTTTTTACTTGCAAACGGATTTGAACTTGGAACATTCTGACTACAAGCCTTTTTTAACGAAGCATCATAATTTTTATAATATAATTGCTCTACCGATGAACAGATTTCTGTATCGCTGGCGATTTCTGACTAGGTTGTACCGGATAACCGCTGGTTGCAAACTTGGGCATAGCACTCTAAGCCCATTTAAGTTACCACCTAAGTTTTTTTTAAACAAATACTGGCAAAACGGTTTTTGCAAACGGTGGCGAAGTGTTCCAAATCAGTGTTCTGCCAGTCATTTATTTTTAACACCACTGTTACCCAGTGGTATGCCAGTGCTTGATTCTTTGTACCCCTGTCAATTTCTAACGGGGGGTTTTTCTGCTCAGGGTTACAAATCTGCTCAAAAAAATTGCATAAAAGGCTTCGCAAAAAATTCTATGAAATATGCACTAATAACACTGCATGACAAAATCTTGACTTTTAAAAATTAATAGAGCTCTGACCATCAATTCTATATATTTCGGACATGCGGATAACAATGGTGTACTGGTAATATTAGTATTGTAATTTGTTTAGTAAGATACTAATATTTATAAATGAATGTATTTATACCGATAACTTTTGCAAATGGAAAGTATTTGGTTTGAATTTTTGCAACAACATTTTTTAGAAGGGCCCACATACTATACTGGAATCTGGGATCAGCTTTGAAAGCTATGCTGCCATATCAAATTTTCGAAAAATCGTGATTTTAGCGTATAGGCCGCTATAGATGAATACATTTGTTTTATTGAAATATTTTCCTTTTAATTGCTTCCTTACTAAGGCATTACATTTATTGAGGTCGATTGTACATTCGGCGACTAAAGTCGGTGAAATAGCAAAAAACCATAAAAACCTATATAAAACGCTAAGTGGTGGTTTAAATATTAAGATTAGTACATCGCATTTATATCGTAAATATGGTCACAGGACCTGTGCTTACATTTTAACACAAAAAATTCTTATTAATTGAATTTAAAAATTTTTTTATATAAAAAACTGAATGGACAACCGCAAAACTTTAAAGACATTTAGCGAAAAAACTGTACCATTGATCGAAAAATAAAGTACGCCATTGTAACAGCATGTCCGAAATATATAAAACAGATTGTCAGATCTCCATTAATCAAAAACGACTTTATAACAATGCCATTATATATAGTTGCATTCCATAAAATTTAGTTCAATTTCTTTATTTATTACAACAACCTAGCCTAAAAGCCATATCGGTTACAAATTTCTACTACAAGTAACAAAACAAGCAATAAAATTTGTTTAAAATAGAAAAGGTATAAAATTAAATATTATATATAGGTATAATGTATAAGATAACAATGTAAATATAATAAAAATTTTAAATCTGTATTTCAAAATTGTCCAAATGCATTTCAAATAATTCCATTCGTATTTCAAAATTCTCCAAGTGTATTTGAGAAAATTCCAAATGTATTTAATAAGACTATATTTGTGTTCCAAAATAGTCTTTTTAAATACATTTGGACAATTTTGAAATACAAATTTTAAATTTTTAAATACAAATGAATAGTTTTAAAATGCATTTGGACAATTTTCAAATACAAATGGAATTTTCCTAAATACTAATGAAATATTTTTAAATATATTTGTAATATTTTAAAATATATTTGTATAATTTTGAAATATATTTTGAAAAGTTTAAAATACATTTTGGACAATTTTGAATATTTTTTGGACAATTTTAAAACATTTTTGGAAAAATTTAAAATATTTTTGGATAATTTTGAAACATTTTAGAATTAAGGTTCAAAGAAAAAAAGAGTAATAATAACAAAGGATAAAAATAGCATTGTTAGAATTCGTTGATGTTAATCTAAGTTGAGTTGTTGTTAACAAATTCGATTTGCTTTCATCTTTCACATAAGTAGACGATCATTAATTATTAACCCATTCAAGGCAAACGACACTGATGATGGCTTTTTAGCGAAAGCCGAAAATACGTATTCTGTCTTGCTGGCCTTATCGAATTCTTTCAAAATTTTTATTCTTTGTAATTTACTTGTGAAAATTGTATCATCTTTCTTTAATTTGAAAATAATTTAAACAGAAAGTGATATTAATTTATGATCTATAATCAAACTAAAGAACATTCATTTACCATTTTAGACAATTTTAAAATATATTTAGAAAATTCTAAAACATTTATGGACAATTTTAAAACATTTTTGGATAATTTTAAAACATTTTGAGACAATTTTGAAATATATTTGTAATTTTCTGAAATAAAACTGAAAATGATGTAGTGAGATAAGAACAACAAAAATCAAACTGATAAATTTACCAAATTTTAGTCACATTTGATTAACTTTTAGTTAATTAAAAATATCAAATTACGCTGTTAAAATCTCCAAAAAGCTTTGCTGCATATAAGTAGATACAAAATAGTTTTTTCCGCAAGGTTTAAATACTTTTTTCTTTTTCTGTTAGTTTATAAATATATATATATATATTTAGTAAAGATTTGATCAAAATGGACTATTTAAATCACAATATTTTAAATACAAAAAAAAATTTTAATTATTTAGCTTTTTGTTAAAATAAAAACTAAAAAACTAAATTTTTTGCATAAAAGGTTGAAAATTTTATTTCGTTCTGGCAGAATTTGAACCCGCAACTCCCTGATTGCTGTGCCAGCGGGTGTTCATGCAAGCCCCATACAAAATATTATCTTCTTATCACCCATGAAAAAGAACTTCTGACTAGCATATATTTACTGCTTGGATGGTGTTCAAAATACCTTGCTAAAAGAGAACTTCTTTGTGATGTAATGAAGGAAGTGATTCATTTAGAAGTTGTTCCATTTTTTTGCTGGGTAGTTATATCAATAACACAAATATAGTTTTGATTTTGGTCTTTTCTTTTTAATATTTTTAATACATTTAGGTATAAGTTAGTTAATCTAAATACAGGGTAACCTACAGGTAACCTTAACCCAACTAATAGAAGTTTAGAGATTTGGAAATTGGGGTTGTTGCGGAAACCGAGTCAAAAAACTGACTACCGCTTTCTATATGAAATTATGTATGGCTTCATCTCATTTCGGTATTTATTTTAGAAATGCAAAAAAAAAAAAAAAATGAGTTCTCTTTAATAATTCTACGTTCTTAAGGTGTGTCTTGCTCCATTGCTTCTTGTCAAATAATCCAAGTCCAAAAAAAAGCACAATGAAATGTGACCCCGTTTGCAAAAATTAAAGGGCAATAATAACTTAATTTGACAAGCAGAACAAGGGGCAAGGAGGAAATAAATAAATGAAGCCAATTTTTTATGGCAAACAAAAACCAATCCCTTCGAATAAATATTCTGGAAACCTAATTCTATTCTCAATTGTTGTCCGTTTTTTTATGCAATAAGCCTTTCAAAACGATTTCAAAAATGTAACATGGGAATACAACCCAAAGTAGGGTATTCCTGTGTTATGTGAATTTCTTTATTTAATTTTTATTTTTAATGTTAGAAGTATCATGTCTTTATGACTGAAACACAAAAAAAGTTATGATGAACTTGATTAGCCATTAACTTTCTTTTTTAACAGGCAATGGTGGTGGTTCTGTATGTTCTTTCCAAGGATAACACAGCTCTTAAAACTTGTTTATTTTTGGCATTTTCCTATTAATCGAATTTCGAAATATTTTGCGTAGAAAGAAAATCATTTTTATTATTATTTTAAGTTTATGACTTTAACAAAGAAGCCTCAAGATTAAATATCCCAGTAACCATTCACAGAAGTATGCAGTTTTTTTTTGTTTAGCATTGTTTGAAAAAGGCAAATAAAAATATGTACAAATATAAAATAAACATTATATAGAGTAATAAGAATAAGAAAATTACAACAAAGTAATGTCTTTAGGAAAAACTTCAAATGTACTCAATCGCATGTACCACACTGACGACTGACTACCTTCAGCTGCTCATGTAAGCATCATTAAAAAGTGCTGATTATGACCATACAGTTAGTATATATAAAGATGAATAGCTGTGGTGAATGGATGTTATATGGTGGGATTTAAAAGATTCTTATATTTTTATAACGCTGCCTGTTCTAGTTATGATTCTGCAGTAGTCAAAATAAAGTCTTCTCTTAACATTTGTGGATTTTAAAGATAGCTGCTGCTATTACAAAGTTTCTAAACTTTACGATTTAATATAAAATTGTTGGAGAAAAAAAAAAAAATAAAAATGAGAAGTTAAAACGCCCATGATATTAAAAAATGCTCAGTACCGCAATAAGTTGTTGTTGCTCTGTAACTGTGGTTTTTATGACATTTATACACACATACACTTAGTATCAGCCAAAAAACAAAATAATGTTATAATAAACCAGCGAAACGGAACCGACGTTTTAGTATGCTATAACATACTATAACTCTTGATCGGCTATGATAATATTAGGCAGGAGCGTATCTTTATTTTAAAGTTTTTTTAAATACCCTCGGGACAAAAAATCGATATATCACACTTTAAGATCCAACTGTAAGTGCCAAAGATATAACGAAAAATTAAAAAAGGCGACCCCTACATTCGGGAAAATTTTTTTTTACAAATTGCCTTGCAAAAATACTTTTTATTCAAAAAAGTTGAAATGGCACGCAAAATAGCACGAAAAAACAGCACAATTGGCACGAAAAAGGGCAAAAATGGCATGGTTATTCCAAAAATTTTGAAATAGACAAGTTGATTTAAGTACTTTTCTTTTTAATATTTTTAACAAAAAAAAGTAATGAACTAATTCACAGTTGAATTGCTGAAGTAAAAATTATCTACAAAGACTGGATTTTTAATGGATTTTATAGCATTTTTTTATGAAAAGTTTAAAAAAATGGACAAAATGGCTCTTTTTTTTGGCAAGGTTCTGTTAAAATGCTATTTTGATATTTAGATATAAAAGTGCGTTTCAAAGTTGTTTGAAACTCTTTTGTTTAAAAGCTTTTTATTATATTCAGATCTTAAAAATCCTTTTAATTTCACAAAATTAGGCAGTTAGTTGTTTATTTATCTTTTTTGCATGCTAACAACCGAAATAGTGGTCAACCGAATTACTAATGAGGCAGCCGAAATTCTCTTGCCATAGTTTAATTAATATTGACTCAATTGGTTTTCTGTTGTCACAACCAAAAAATTCGATTAGGGAGACTCAGTTTTCAATAGACATCCCTGTAAGGAACTGTCTCTAACCTTTCTGTCAGATTTTTTCTTTGCTGCTCAGCTAAGAAAGTTGTAAAACGCGTTACATTTTTAATTTCCGTAATTTCAACTTAAAAAAGTAGTATAAAAAAGTCTTAAAAAATAACAGAAATATCGAAATTTATAGACATTTTGTAACCTTAAAAAAAAGAAAATGTGAAGAAAAAAAACTGCATGCAGCTACAACCATCTTTTAGTACATAGTAATACATTAAAAATGTTAAACAACAACAGAAGCAGCATTAAATAAAACAAACACATATAAACAGCAGTAACAACAGCAACAACAACTACAACAAATATTTGCTAACATTTTAGAAACCAGCTAACGGTTATAAGATGCCGCAAGTATTAAAAACGATACCAAAATATACACTCTAACACCATTTCCATATATTTCAGAGTTTTGTTTAAGAAATGTTCATATGTTTTTAAGTCTAAAAATATTTCATTCCCAGCGTAGAAACGGTAATGACATATCATTATTTTTTGGACTACCAGTAATGATACCCACTTACCTTCTGCAATATTTAAAACATATAATAATGAGTTACTGATAATAGTCCCAGGTTCAATTCCCACACGAAAAAATTTTATTAAAAAAAATTTCTACATTAAAAAAATATTTTTTTTTATAAAACTCATTTTTTTTAAAATCTATTTTTAGAATCATTATTTTAGTCAATACTGGTCAGCACATAGGGAACGACATATTTTTTGATTTTTCGTATGCTGGTGTGTAACTCATTATTTTTCGCGACATCGCCATATAAAGGTAATAAGAAATGTAATAACAAAAGTAACTAGTTACCATTACCAAGTATGTAGTTACATAACCACATATCTGGTAATGATTTTCTACACTGGGTTGTTTCTAAAATTTTGTTTCAAATTTTCTTTGAAAATTAGTAGATCGGGTTTCGAGTTTTTTTCTAATACCCTTCAAAAAATCGTTAAATAAGTAATAATTTGAAGTGAAAAAAAAAATTATTTTGAGGTGAAAGCTATTTTTGATGTTAAACGTTTTTTATGGCAAAACAAAATTTTTCAAAAAAAATTAAATTTTGTGGTGAAAAAAAATTTTGAGGTGAATGAGAAATATTCTTCATTTCTTGGCGTCTGATGAAAAATTATGACAAAATATTTGATTCATCAGATGCTACCATAAAAGTGTTCTGAAATGCACCAAGTTGTGTGGAAAATTTTGAGCTACCTGCTCAATTTTAAATTTTTAGCCCCTGGGCCGGTTTTGCTTATTTTCATTATCATACTGCTCTGGGAGATACGAGGTAGAAATAAGCAACCTCATTTACATCTCCGCGTTATGATCGTGATTTCAACAGACAAACGGAACTTTTTGTTCACCTGTGTTTATTTTTTTTTTTTCAAATAAAACTAACACAAGATTTTAAAAAATTTTTATAGAAAATTCATAATAAAGTTATCTGAAAAGAAAAAGGGTGAGGTAAATGAAAAAAAGACAACAAAATGTTTGATTTTAAGAAAAATTCTGAAACATAAACAGATTTTTTTCAAGTAATACAAGAAATGTTGTAGTTAAACATTGTCGATAAAATATAATACTACTTTGCCATTAAAACGGCAAAAGAACACGATCTTAAGCGGGATATACAGTAAAACACATATACATAAACAAACAACTAACATGAAGAAGAAAAAATTTAATGACAATACTAAAAACTTTAAGCGTTATTATTTTCTTGGTTAAAAAATTATGCGCCAAGGATGACGATGTTGCTGCTGTTCCCAAAAACGCAAAGGAAATGTTTATAAGATTGTTAAAATGGTAAATTCATGACCCAAACAGAGCAACCGTTCAAACATAAATTGCAAAAAAACGAACTTCAAACCTTAACCTCCTAAAACCATAAACTATAAACAACTTTGCTTTCATCAGTCAGTCATATCTTAGCTGAGTTCTGCTTAAAAAGAATCATCTTTCTATTTGGTAGTTGCTACGATTTTGCCGTTTGTAATAACGTTGTTTGTTATTACCTTTATATTGCTCTAGTAAACGCAAAATAACGCACATAACTCAATATTTGACAAAGTACGCTGTTGGTATAACATTTCCTTTACAACATTTCTTTTCGATTTTTTTGCTTCACAACGGGGCAGAGTCAAAATATTTTTGAAATTATTCAGTTATAACTTACTGCCTTCACAACTTATGTAAAACACTACGAGGAATATTTTTGTGGGACATTTTAACCCTCTAACTCTTCAACTGACGGGTCTTTTTTATCTCTTTTTAAAAAGGAGCCCAAAAAGTCCCTTTCACTGAGGAGTTAGAGGTTTAAAATGTTCTACAAAAATATTCCTCGTAGTATTTTACATAAGTTCGCTGAACACATCCTATACCTAAAATGGAAGATCCACATCGTTTCCTATGCTGATTCACAATAAATATTTTCAAAAAGGGGGGTGGGGGAATTTTAACCACCCAAAAAACATAGGGCCAGATGTGAACTTTTAAAACACCGATACACGTGTACTTTTTTCTGGTCGCCCCTATCAGAACCAGTTGTTAGAACCTTGATATTTTTTTGTGTTGTACAGTGTTATTGTATTAAGATTCTAGTTAAAACGAGTAAAAAGGTTAAAGTCGTGCATGCCGACTATACAATACCCTACACCAGTCTGGTGTATTGTTTGGATCCGAAATTCGAATGGGTTAAAATGGGGCTTGTGTCAAAATTTTCTATAATGTGAGTCAGCTCACCAAATTTCATTAAAATATCTTAATATTTGCGACCTGCAGTTTGTAACCAAGCCAATTTTGGGGGGACCCTTATATGGGCACTAGTTCTAAACATGGACCGATGTTCACCAAAATCAATAGGCTTCGTCCTTGGGCCAACATAGGTCTATGAACCAAATTTCATCAAAATATCTTAATATTTGCGACCTGCAGCGTATAAACAGTATAATTTTGGTAGGATCCTTATATGGGCACTAGGTCTAAACATGGACTATTGGGCCAATATAGGTCTGTGTACCAAATTTCATCAAAATATCTTAATATTTACTAGAGTTTGCTGTTCGGTTTTAACCGAAACCGAAACCGCGGTTTTCGAGGCCTCAAAACCGAAACCGAAAACCGACAAAAATAAGTCGGTTTTTAGCAAATACTTGAAGCAATTAAAATATCTGTGTACCAAATTTCATCAAAATATCTTAATATTTGCGACCTGCAGCGTATAAACATTATAATTTTGGTAGGACCCTTATATGGGCACTAGGTCTAAACATGGACCGATGTTCACCAAAATCAATAGGCTGCGTTATTGGGCCAATGTAGGTCTGTGTACCAAATTTCATCAAAATATCTTAATATTTACGACCTGCAGCGTATAAACAGTATAATTTTGGTAGGACCATTATATGGGCACTAGGTCTAAACATGGACCGATATTCACCAAAATCAATAGGCTGCGTTATTGGGCCAATATAGGTCTGTGTACCAAATTTCATCAAAATATCTTAATATTTACGACCTGCAGCGTATAAAAAGTATAATTTTGGTAGGACCCTTATATGGGCACTAGGTCTGAACATGGACCGATGTTCACCAAAATCAATAGGCTGCGTTATTGGGCTAACATAGGTCTGTGTACCAAATTTCATCAAAATACCTTAATATTTACGACCTGCAGCGTATAAACAGTATAATTTTGGTAGGACCCTTATATGGGCACTAGGTCTAAACATGGACCGATACTCACCAAAATCAATAGGCTGCGTTGTTGGGCCAATATAGGTCTGTGTACCAAATTTCATCAAAATATCTTAATATTTACGACCTGCAGCGTATAAAAAGTATAATTTTGGTAGGACCCTTATATGGGCACTAGGTCTAAACATGGACCGATGTTCACCAAAATCAATAGGCTGCGTTATTGGGCCAATGTAGGGCTGTGTACCAAATTTCATCAAAATATCTTAATATTTACGACCTGCAGCGTATAAACAGTATAATTTTGGTAGGACCCTTATATGGGCACTAGGTCTAAACATGGACCGATATTCACCAAAATCAATAGGCTGCGTTATTGGGCCAATATAGGTCTGTGTACCAAATTTCATCAAAATATCTTAATATTTACGACCTGCAGCGTATAAAAAGTATAATTTTGGTAGGACCCTTATATGGGCACTAGGTCTAAACATGAACCGATGTTCACCAAAATCAATAGGCTGCGTTATTGCGCCAATATAGGTCTGTGTACCAAATTTCATCAAAATATCTTAATATTTGCGACCTGCAGCGTATAAACATTATAATTTTGGTAGGACCCTTATATGGGCACTAGGTCTAAACATGGACCGATGTTCACCAAAATCAATTTGCTGCGTTATTGGGCCAATGTAGGTCTGTGTACCAAATTTCATTAAAATATCTTAATATTTACGACCTGCAGCGTATAAACAGTATAATTTTGGTAGGACAATTATATGGGCACTAGGTCTAAACATGGACCGATATTCACCAAAATCAATAGGCTGCGTTATTGGGCCAATATAGGTCTGTGTACCAAATTTCATCAAAATATCTTAATATTTACGACCTGCAGCGTATAAAAAGTATAATTTTGGTAGGACCCTTATATGGGCACTAGGTCTGAACATGGACCGATATTCACCAAAATCAATAGGCTGCGTTATTGGGCTAACATAGGTCTGTGTACCAAATTTCATCAAAATATCTTAATATTTACGACCTGCAGCGTATAAACAGTATAATTTTGGTAGGACCCTTATATGGGCACTAGGTCTAAACATGGACCGATGTTCACCAAAATCAATAGGCTGCGTTATTGGGCCAATGTAGGGCTGTGTACCAAATTTCATCAAAATATCTTAATATTTACGACCTGCAGCGTATAAACAATATAATTTTGGTAGGACCCTTATATGGGCACTAGATCTAAACATGGACCGATGTTCAAAAAAATTAAACTTGTTCGTCCTTGGGCCAACATAGGTCTGCGTACCAAATTTCATCAAAATATCTTAAGAGTTGCGACCTGTAGAGTGCGCACAAGATTGCATGGACAGACAGACAGACGGACGGACGGACAGACGGACATCGTTAAATCGAAATAAAAAAAAATTCTGAACCGATCGGTTTACTATAAGGTGGGTCTACGACCAATATTTTTTGGTGTTACAAACATCAGCACAAACTTATAATACCCTGACCACATAGTGGTGTAGGGTATAAAAATTGAGTAAAACAAAATAGGGTTTTGATTTTTTCGATTTTTAAAATTATAAAATTTAATTGACAAAATGTCAATTACAATTACATTTTATTAGGAAAAGCAATAATGACAAAAAGCGCGAATTGGGGATCAACCAAACATAGCGTATTCTTTTTATGCCTGGTCACGGCTATCCAGCTTATCCCATCAAAATTTTTTTTTTTTGCAAAATTTTAACAAAAAACATTTTCTAATTCTTAATATAATTGAAAATGTAATTGAAATTTGTAATTGGAATTACTTTGAAAATTACATGTAAATTACAAATAAAGAGAAGCAGTACTCAGGAAATTCTTTGTTTTAATTAACGTGTCGCTTTCTTTGGAAAGAAGATACATAAGAGATGAAAAGGTGGCGAGATATTGAATTTTAGAACAGTTGTTGTGCTCCATCTGATGGTGAGCTGGCAAATTTTGTTTAAGCTGTTTAGTGTAGCCCTGTTATATTATTTTATTTCGATGGAGTTAAGTGCTTTAGGAACACCGGAGAACGTCACACATTACAAAGCGTGACGTTCTGTCAAAAAAAAAATCTTAATACATTTTGTATGGAAGCTCCCTAAATACGTCGGACATACCATTTCAAATGTTAAAAAATCCAAGACGTTCTAGCGTGAAGTTGGTTTCAAATAAACTACATGGTATCAAAAAAATATTTGAAAGTACTTGTTTGACGCCAATAGTACTTAAGTTTTTGTTTTCCTTTTCTTTTTATTATTAACTACGCATGTGAAAACCGAAGTATATATGAACATACATGATCATACATTGAGTTGTATATGTTCATGCATGGGTATACATGGTCATATACGTCAATGTGTAGTTCAATGTATGACCATCTCATATATTTCCATATATTTTCGGATTTTAAATTTGCGTGTATATGACCGTACATGTTCATATATGACCATATATGCTTATATATAATTAATATATATAAAACATACATATAGGAAGAAGAAGAAAACATTTTTATTGAAAAATTTTACAGACACAAGGGAATTCACCAGACTGTCACAGTTTCGTCTTACCTAAAGACTAGTCAATGGTTAGTTTATGTCTCAACTGATCAAAGTAATTTTAATTGTTAATTTGTCTTTATATGAAAAACATTTGGTGTATTGCCATGACCGGGGATTGTACCGGCAACTCTCTGCACATGCTATGACACGTACATACAATAGTATCACCTCTTAACAAGATACACTACGGTCGGTATAGCGGCGAGTGTAAAATTACTTTGATCAGTTGACACATAAACTAACCGCTGACGAGTCTTTGGGTAAGACGAAACTGTGGCAGTCTGGTGAATTTCCTTATGTCTGTTAAATTTTTCAATAAAAATGTTTTCTTCTTCTTCTTCCTATAAATCAGCTCTAAAAATTATTAACGTTACATGCGACTCGCTATGACTTTGTGATGTGGGTAGCGTTTTGAAAGTTAAATATTAAAAATTGTTTTAAGGCAAAAATACACGTTCAATATTATTGATCAATGTTTTTAAAATCAACCAATCAGAACAAAGTATTTAAAAATAAAATGTTCTGATTGCTTGATTGTAGGAAAATTGATCAATAATATTGAACGTGTATGCCCTACTTTAACAGACTTTCAATTGTTTTTACTTTTTTATTGGATTACACAGTAAAACAAAATAAGATGCATTGGGATTGCGGCACATTATTTCTGATAAATTTTGGAATGCAAATCACGAATATGGCCCTAGAATTTTAAAATTATCTTTACACTAATAGTTCAAATTGACCTTGCAGAAAAAAGTGATGAAATTTTACAGATATTTTTTTCTCAATATTGGTAAGATAGCAATAGCAAAAATAAAGCTATTAAATATGCAGTATTTTAGTTTTATTTGAGCAAAATTTTAGTTAATAGAAAATAAGAAATTAGTATGCTAAAATCAGTTAAAAATTTTGCTAAATAACTAGTAGGCTAAAAAATCTGAAATCAGCAGTTTACTATTTTTTTTAGCAAATATTTCTCTTGATTTTAGCAAGATAGATCATGTGCATTCTACTAAATTTAGTTTAAAATTAGCAAAAGTTTTTTAGATATAACGGATTGTTTGCTAGTTTTATTCTATTGTACTAATATTGAACAAAATTTTCTACTAATAAAGTTAACTCAAATATTACTAAAATTCTGTAAATTTAACAGATTTATTTTTGCTATTCTTATCTTACTAGTATATGGCAAAGAATCTGCTCATTTCAGCAGTTTTTTCTGCCAGGTCATTTTTAACTAATTTTCACTAGCTATTTTTACAGATTTATTTCTATGAGTGTATTACATAGCAAGTGACTATAGAACTTAGCAAGTTTCACAGAAATTAGTACGAAGCTACAATACTTATCAAGTACCGGAGGACTTAGCAAGGCCCACAGTACTCTGCAAGTACCCATATTACTTAGCAAGTTACAAGGTACTCGTTAGGTACCTCGCTTCTTAGCAATTACCAAGTAGTTGTACCAAATAATTGTACTGAATTTTATGCGAATTCAAAAATTATTTTCAAACTAATTTGATTCTACCCCACTGTGTGCCTTTTTTATAGCCTCCAGTGCATTTTTTTTAGTCCAAGTTTTACTTCCTACTCTAAAGGTTTATAGAACTAAAATAGTTGTTTTAAGAAAATAATTTTACAACTTTGTTGCTTTACAAGCTCTTAGTTTCCTCATAGTTTCTAGTTTTTTTTGTGTCCTGGTATAAGATACCAAGACACTAACTAAACAGAGAAGAGTTAAGTCGAAGTTTGTGCCCTCTACTAACTGTGAAACATAAACTGAGTTTGAATTGACAAAATTTTTAAACCAATTAAACAATTGTTTGATTTTGGGCTCGTGAGAAATTTGTAGTAAACTCAAAAAATACATTTGTAAATACCAGCTTTTACCTAAAATAAAAAATTTGGTGAAATACAGAACTTTATTTTGAAGCGCATTTTAAGTTCTATTAATGAAATAATTATAAAATTAACTGCATTATTTTACTATTTGTATATTATTAAAAATGTATAAAAAATTACAAACTTGTCTTAAGTAAAATAGGAAATATATTGCAAAACCTACTGCAATATTGGTTTTTCTATATTTCTTCAGTTATTTATTTATTAATTTTTCAAATCTTTATTAGCAGAACATTAGCACAAACCATTTTGTTAAAAACATCCCTATTGTGTTCTCTATGCTCGGTCCATCTTGGTATCTTTTAGCTCCTTTTATTTGCTTTTTTTATGCAGCTGTAGTTTTTGGTCATGAGTTGTAAAAATGCGTTTTAATGGTTCAATAAAACAGCAAAAATAAGAAATAAAGTTGTTGTCCGTAACTGTTGTAAAAACTTGTAAAAATGCTTTGTACACACCAAGTTTAGCATTAAATTCTGAAAAACAATTAGCGTAAAAAAGCAGTTTCAAGAAAAAAATTTAGTTGTTTTTATTTTCCCTTATAAGCATGATGGTGTCCGTAATATTACGAATTGCCAAATTTACATGCTAACGACCCCCAGTTTGGGCCTTAAATGTACGAACTTTAAAAAATAGGTTTTTTTTGGAAAATATAAATAAAATCACTCTTTATAACTAATTTATGCACTCTGATTACTACATTATTAATTTTTTTAATCCGTTCAGGGGTTTTCAGATTATTGCTACTTGATTTTCACTAAAAATCTATTATTTCTACACTTGAAAAATCGTTCAAAAACAAAATAATTATTTTTTCTTTTATAGTAGTCCTTAGGCGGTGTAAACTAAGCTTTAATTTCAGTATAACTTTGCATCCATAATTTTACTCAAATGAAAACTTGGTTTCCATCGGCAAAAAAGAACAAAAATATTAAACTCTTTTTGAAAAATTATGAAAATATTTAAGGTATTTTATTATTTTCGTTATCAGCGTGCCAAAATTAATTATATATGTATATATTTGTTTATTTAAAACTTATTTATAATTTTTGAAATTGAATGGGGGGAATTTTTAGTTGATCTCTTATTTAAGTAAATGAATGTTCTTTAGTTTGACACTAGATCATAAATTAATATCACTTTCTGTTTAAATTATTTTCAAATCAAAGAAAGATGATAATTACAAAGAATAAACATTTTTTTTTTTTTGAAAGATAAGACCAGCAAGACAGAATACGCATTTTCGGCTTTCGCCACTTTTCAAAAACTGGGGAACTTTTAACACGATTCCCCACGGTTTAATTTTTTTAATTGATTCGTAACTAATAAATTACAGATTGTGAAATTTCAGTAAATAGCATTGAAATTCCTCAATATGTAGTTTAAGGGACTCCTCAATATTCATGTTCGCAATTGATGCGTTTTTGTTGCTTATTTTGTATTGGCTAAAAGATGTTTTGGATTTATGTGCCATATAAGCACACAAAGAGCGCAGTGACGACCTTAAATATTTTATACACATTGTTAAAAAAAAAAGAAAAAAAACACATTATTACTTAATATGTTGTAAGAATATTTTGTTGAGTTTTAAATGACTTGGAATTATCTATAGTTTTAAAAACAGAATTGGAAAATTTTAGAATTTTTTTAAATCTATTTTAGTATAACACTGCTCTACAAAAAAAAGGTGGATGTTATTGTAGTGGTTTTAGTATAATTAGGGGGTGCTGATTTCGAATCTGCAACCAGTTTTTTCAAATTCGCTCTAGGTTTCGCGCAATTTTAAATTTTTCAGTAGATTTTGTCAATAAAAAATTTATAATTTAGTAACTATAGCTTCGGAAAGAAAACGCTTTACACAGTTTAAGCTTAATTCCGCGCCCTATTTTTAAATGTGTATCAATATTTCAATAACTTTTCTAAATATAGTCGCTGAAAGTCAAAATTTAAAAATTTGTTGATTTAAAAAAAAAAAATTTAAATATATGACGAATTCCGATTTTAACACAATGCACTGCGTTAGTAGGGGCCAACCGCTCAGTGTTGGTCTAACTTAAAAAAAAAAAATTATGTCAGCAAAAAAATTTGTCAAACGGATTTCAAATCAATTTAAACAAAAATTCTAGTTATCTTCATTTAACACAATACTAAAAATCCTTAGTACTTTAACTAGTTTTGTCTGTTAATTTTCAAAATTATTTATAACTAATTTTTAAGAATCCATTCGTTAAATTTTACACAATTAATTGTTAAAATATAATATTTTAATATTTCCAATATTGCCAGATAGATGACGACACTAATATGTCTGAAAAAGTGAAAAGGATATCTCTATCCAAAAATGGAAGTAGATGGGGCCTTGGACCCTCGGAAATTAAAAACAAATTTCCAGTTCATAAAATGGCCCATATCTCGAAAACTAAGCAAGATAGAGCAAAACGGACAAAATCTTTGCTCATTTAGAGTGTCCTTACATGCCCTAAGATGATATCTAGAATTGTTAGATTTTACGAAAATATTTTAAAATCAACTAATTGTATTTTAAACCAAAAAACAGGAATAAATTTTGTTAAAGTAACAAATTTTTCTGTTCAGCCAAGAGATTTATTATTTGGAGTGTAGCCACCATTTTGTAATACAAAGTCAGCTACTGGGCGGCATCCCCGCCCTCCCCCTCTTTAGGGATGTTTTTTTTAACAATTAGTTAGAATAGAGCCAAAAATTACCGTTATGTGGGTGAGTTAGAGGGTTAATATATTCCATAAAAATATTTTCCTTAATATTTTCTACAAAGTTGCTGAACCTACCCTACACCTCAGATATGGGTGATATCAAAAATGTGATAAAAACCGTGTAACCACCGAATTTCTAATACATGGATAACATTTGAGTTACATATTTCGATATATGTCAGCGCATTGTCACCTGTTTTACAAAATTTATAACAATCTGACCAATTTTTGGTTAATACATAAAATTTGTGACCAATTTTATAGGCCAAATGTAAACTCCATAACAAGTAACTCATAAGGTTTTTTAACTTTAATAGCTTATATTTTAATAACCAATAAATATAAACACTAACTGTAAGAATTTTTATGAAGAGGAAAAGTGCCGTTTTTAATAAAAATTAATACATTTTACAAACTTTTTCGTACATCTTAGCTATCACGACTTTAACTCTGTAACGATTTTTCGTCATAATTTTTGATAAAAATGAATATACCAGAATTTTGGAGTTATCTATTATTTATATTCCGCAAAGTATAATGTTATTTGTACTCAAATGATCGTTGGACTGTAAGTAATCATCCAGTATAACAGACTTGAAGCTTTTCTGCAGCATGTAACATTCTCGAGATGAAAAAGGATGTCTTTAATAAGATTTAAAAAAATGTTGTAAACTCCGTTCCTAATTTTTACACCAAACTATTTAACGAGTAAGAAAAACAAAGTCATATTTGGATTCACCTTGTAGGCATCATGCGATTTTGTTTCGGAAAAAAAATTCTGACAAAGCGTTTCTGAAAGAAAACGAAAAAAGTAACCAAATGTAAACTCCGTAACTGTAAACTCCGTAACCACAATTGTTTGCATAAGGTTTCATTCAAATAAATGTAGATAAATGTTTAAAATATTTTAAAATAACCATAAACAGAGGTGATTCAACTAATATTTATGCATCAAAAGACGATTCAACTAATAATTTTGCGTCAAATCAAAAAAAGTTATCAGTTTTTTACCCTAAGCTGCTGGAGCGAAAAACGATTTATTTTGCATTTCATTGGTTTTGAATCGATATTTCGAGTCATTACTGACATTAGTTTGACAAATTAAATTTGTTTCACACAATTTAAGAATTTATGTTATGTTTTTAATATATTATTTTGTAACTGCGCAACCGCTGTTTGGATTTTAAAAAATTTTATGTTTTTGAAAAGCACTTAAAAGGGCCAAAAATACAAAATTAAAAAAAAAAAGAAATTGTTTTTCGCGGAATGAATTGTATTTTTATTCCCGAAACCGCCAATTTGATAAACACAAAATATATATCATTGGAAAGCAAGTTGAAAACCCAAATACGAAAAACTATTATATGCAAAAAAAGTTATTGCGACAACTTGTAGAAGAGATTTTTTGCAATTAGGTTTATAATGACTAAGCTTACTGATTCCATTAAGAAAAAACCGAAATATTAACACTTTTTGCTTCTCACAAATTTGGCCCAAAAATTTATCACATTTTTTGATTTCACCCATATAAAGAACACATAGTTTATTATAGCGATATGTTGAACGAACAGGACGAATGGGGGAAACTTTAACCCCCCTAAAATAAAATTCCGATGTGATATTTCAAAAAGCCGACAAACGTGTATTTTTTTTGGTCCCCTCTACTAGAATCCATTGTCGGAAAACCCCGTAATTTTGGAAAAAGATTGAAATTGTTGTACAGTGTAATTAGTACACTCAGAAAAGTTCTGCAGTTACTACATGACAGTTATTTGTGTAGTAATGCGGTTGCAGTTATTTTAACTACAATTGCAGTTAATTTATTTAGAGAACATTTTTTTAATGTTTTTGACAGTTATTTTTTTTAAAAAACTTCAAAAACTACTATATTGTAGTAAAATTTATTTTATGCAGTTATTTTTAATTTTGTTACAAATACTTCAATTTTCAAGTGTGCGTGTGTACGAAGTAGACGAGTGTGTGTACGAAGCGCTTGTTTAGAAATTTCTGGTGAAAGAATATGAGAAGAACATGTTTTCTCTTGTGTTAATCATAAAACAACGCTAAAGAGTGAAAACGAGTAATACTGAAAAGTTTATACATTTTATTGAACTACTAAAATAATAAGGTAAGTTTTATAATATAAGATATAAATTTATTTACGGTAATATTCTTTTATATTTTTATCCCTTTCTACCTGTAGAATTTATAATTTCATCCCTCACAGACGGATATCTAGAAGTCAAGAGTATTTATATAAATTTGTTTTTATTAAATTAATAATTTATGTTATTTTAACTACATTTGCAGTTATTTGTAAAGTTTTTTTAATTGCATTTGTAGTTGTTTTTCCTTCATTTGTCAGTTGATTTTTAACAGTTAGAAATAACCTCACATTGCAGTTGATTTAAATGCAGATGTAGTCTACACCTTTATAACTGCAAATGTAGTTATTTTAACTGTCATTTGCAGTTGATTTTACCTACATAATTCCCTGAGTGTAGCCGATTTGAAATTAAACTGCTCAAATTAACAAAAAAGTGTACTAAAAAATAAAAAAAAGGTAAAATCTAATAAAATAAAATTAATAAAAAATTTTTTTTTCTTTGGATTGTAAAAAAAGTATAATTACTTCATCGTACTTGAAATTCTGGATAAAAATTGCAAACAGTGCTCCAGTTATTTTTTGTTTTTGTTTTTTTCTTTTCACGTATCTCCAGTACGTAGTAAAATTTTCTGAGTTTTATTTTCAAACTAAAGATATATCAATAAAAACAAACATAAACTAAACAGGAATTCTAAAAAAATCAATGAATTCATGTAAATAAAATTCCCTTAGTTAAGTTAACATATTTTTTTTTCTAAGTTTAGCACTCGGTTTTGAAAAATTAGTAAAAGCTTTTCCTGAAAAGCTTTTTCAGAAATGAAAATTAGTAAAAAAAAAGATCAGTAATAGCAAAAGTTATTACTAAAAATCAGTACAAAAAGAGTAAAGTGCTATTGAAAACTGTTTACAAATTTTTTTACTAACTTGTTTCTGAGTGTACTCAAACGCATCTTTCCAGGGAGGGGGGAGAGGTCATAAATCGCCAATTTTTTTAGTACATATAACGAAAGCCGACCTTAACCCTTTCGACCCCAAAGTTGCCTACAAGCAACTTCGTTGTTATGTGCCTATAACTCCCGTTATATTTATTTTTTTTTCTAACAAATTTTTTCACTCAGTAGCATTGAAGTTCTACTATACCTGTATATAATTTCATATAGCAGTCTTTGATAGTGTTCATTTGCCAGCTATTTTTCATAGTGTCAACAGACATTTTTTCTCACACCAAAATTTAGGGAAAAATTAAATTTTTGTTTAAATTAGTCTCAAAAATTGTGTGATGATAAAAATTCAAAAAGTCAAAAAAATGTTTGTAGAATTTAGTAATAGAAAAAATATAAAATTAAAATTTTTAAAAAATCTTAACCCGTTCGGGACCGGCAGGTTGTTAATTTTTGAAATTTAATTCCAAATATCTCCGCTAGGGGGAGCGGCAAAGCCATAAAAGTAATAAAAAATATTTCTTTGGCATAGATCTACATTTACAAGAAGTTTGGTCGCAAAATTCCCAGCCATTCCCAGGGTCGAAAGGGTTAATGGTTAGCAGGCGCGGTTCCAGCAATTAATATAAGGGGAAAAATCATACGCCACAGTAGACAAATACATTGAGTTGGCCACTGAGGCGTATAATTTTTCCCCTTATATTAATTGCTGGAACCGCGCATGATGGTTAGACATAGCACCCAAATAAAAGTCCTTCCACAATTGACTTGTTCGCAGTCTACAAGTCGCAAATACGAATATATGTTAATGGTATTTGGTAAACTGATTCGCATGAGTCCATCCATAGAAGGAATTTATAAAATTCTAATTAAATTATAAATAAAGAAACTTTTAAAAAAGCACCAACAATGAAATTTGTAAAAAAAAATATTTATTATTTTTTTATAACTTTGAATTTTTATTTTTAAATAATTTTTATATTAAAAATAAAAATTTACAAGCGTATCAAACAAAAAAATTGTTAGAAACACAAATTAATTAAAAAAAATGTGTTTGTTTTCGCATAACTGTATCGGTAATCTTTGTTTTTTAAAGTACGGTGTAATGTAATGACACCGCAGACTGTCCTTGTTAGATAACACTGTGAGACAAATGGTAGGGGTCAGTGATCGGGAAGGGTTAAAACTACCGGGAAAAGTTATATCGGTAAAAAAAAGTTATACGTGTCCCGGCGTTTCGCTGGGTCACCCCTAGGAATCGAGATATATCGATTTGACCTTTGGTGGTCTTTTTTTTTGACATAACTCGAGAACCACTAGTCCGATTTTGCTCAAACAATTTTAAAAAAATTAAAAATTCCAATTCCAATTACAAGTTCATATAACGTTTTTCTATATACTCAACAGTTTTGCCGGTAAAAATAAATGTATGAAGAAAAAAATATTTTTTGCTTAAAATATTAAAAAAAAGTAATAAACAAAAGGTTATTGATTTTTATGGTAGCGGTAGCAAACATTTATTTTTACCGGCAAAACTGTTGAGTATATAGAAAAACGTTATATGAACAGATTAAAGGAATTGTAATTTTTAATTTTTTTAAAATTGTTTGAGCAAAATCGGACTAGTGGTTCTCGAGTTATGTCCAAAAAGAATATATATCTCGATTCCTAGGGGTGACCCAGCGAAACGCCGGGACACGTATAACTTGTTTTTGACCGATATAACATTTCCCGTTGGTTTCATCCCATCCCGATTTTGACTGTCGCATAGTGTAATTTTTTTACTGCTGCTCTATTTTTGGTTATTTTTATATGAATCTGATGAAAATGGGTTAATAATATGCTCCTGCGTTTGGCTCTTTTCACCGTAATTTTCATATAAATTTTAATACTATTTAGCGACATGTAATCGCTATTAGCTAACAAAAAAAAAAAAAAAAAAAACAAAAAACCATAAGGTTAGTGTAAGAAAAAAAAAACTAAAACTGAAATATACTACACGTAGTATTGTGCTACAAAAACTACACAGTATAAATAGAAACAACTTGTGTGATCTGAATTGATAAATGCAGGTGTATGGTTATTGTAAATTTTATTATACGAATTATCTATATTGCGTGTTTTACAGTTCTCATGTTCCCACACAATTACATATTTTATTATAATTAAATTCTACCCTTCCTCTACTTACACAATTATATTTTACATTACTTTACATTAGATTTATTCAACCTTGTAAATCCATGCAGCGAGAAAGACGAATTGATAAAACTAATTCGCTATTTTGCAGGAATCGAAAATTCGGTTGCCACAATCCTATGTATTAATGCCGTTCAAATTTCTATGCCAAATAATATTTTATCTACGAATACACTAATTGCATTTTATACAATATTTTCAAAAGCCAATAATCGGGGGGGGGGGGGGGGGGATAGCTGTAGAACCTTTAGCAAATGATGAAATAAAAATTTATAAATCTTTCTTAACTATTTCTGATTGAATTTCTTTATGGCTGCATAACCAATTATTATGTAATTCTATCATTTGGAATCAAATAAGTAAAAAATCGTTTATTTCTGTATTATCCCAACAAACCAAACGATGATAAGTTCCTCCGAAAATGATATCTTTAACGAATCATAAGTAATGGGTACTGTGAAAAGAATGCACATTTGTTAATGATATAATATTTCATGAAATAACGATACTCGTATCATTATGATAACGAAAATATCACGCTGTTATGTAATCACTATTTCATGAAAATACTCGTATGATATCATTAACGATATCAAAATAAAAAAATATATATGATATCATTAACGATTAAATTAGAACAAACCAGTATGATTTTTTCAGAAACTTTGTAGTTATTCTGGAAAACTATGATATCATTATGAGTTAATTTTTTTGTATCATAAACGATAGCAAATATGATACTTAATATGAAATCGTTAACGATATTATATCGTTTTATGGTTGATATTGTTAGTTTAATTTATAATTTATTTTTTTTATTTTTTATTACTTACAAAACAAAATGAACAAAAAATATACAAAAACGGACATTTCTAAAAACAAATTTTTGTGACTTTGAAATGGGTAACTTTTTTTTCTTCTCTTATTGAAGTGCAACAGCAGCAGCAGCTAAAGATGGATAGATATTGTTTATAGCTACAATAACCCGAAATGTATTATTGTTGCGTTGAGGTGTTAAAGAAGTTGTTGTTGTTGTTAATAAATCATGTCTTTTACGCTTAAATAAAAACAACAAGAATAAAATGCTTAGAAGCATTTACGGTGAACAATGCCAGGGCCAGATTCATCGTATTCCTGTTTGGAGATCCACATCTGTTGGAAAGTGGACAAGGAAGCCAAAATGGAACCACCAATCCATACGGAGTATTTTCTTTCAGGTGGAGCAATGATCTTAATCTTAATGGTAGATGGAGCCAAGGCAGTGATTTCCTTTTGCATACGATCAGCAATACCTACAAAGTTTAAACGGGAAATTTAGAATATGGGGTAAAATACATGATAAGTGCTGACTTACCAGGATACATGGTAGTACCACCAGACAAGACATTGTTGGCATACAAGTCCTTTCTGATATCAACATCACACTTCATGATGGATTGATAGACAGTTTCGTGGATACCACAAGATTCCATACCCAAGAAAGAGGGTTGGAAAAGAGATTCGGGAGCACGGAAACGTTCATTACCAATGGTGATAACTTGACCATCAGGCAATTCATAAGATTTTTCCAAAGAGGTAGAGGCTGAAGCAGTGGCCATTTCTTGTTCAAAGTCCAAAGCAACATAGCACAATTTTTCCTTAATATCACGTACAATTTCACGTTCAGCAGTGGTTGTGAAAGAATAACCTCTTTCGGTCAAGATCTTCATCAAGTAATCAGTCAAGTCACGGCCAGCCAAATCCAAACGGAGAATGGCGTGAGGCAAGGCATAACCTTCATAGATGGGTACAGTATGAGAAACACCATCACCAGAGTCCAAGACAATACCGGTGGTACGACCGGAGGCATACAGGGACAATACAGCTTGAATGGCAACGTACATGGCGGGTGAGTTGAAGGTCTCGAACATAATTTGAGTCATCTTCTCGCGATTGGCCTTGGGATTCAAAGGAGCCTCAGTCAACAGGACGGGATGTTCTTCAGGGGCTACACGCAATTCATTGTAGAAGGTGTGATGCCATACTTTCTCCATATCATCCCAGTTGGTGATGATGCCGTGTTCAATGGGATATTTCAATGTGAGAATACCACGTTTGCTCTGGGCCTCATCACCGACATAGCAATCCTTTTGACCCATACCGACCATCACACCTTGATGGCGTGGACGACCAACAATGGAGGGGAAGACAGCACGTGGAGCATCATCACCAGCGAAACCAGCCTTGCACATGCCAGATCCATTGTCTACGACGAGAGCAGAGGGTTCATCATCACACATTTTGAAGTTTGCTTAGAGTACTATAACGAAAAGGCAAGCACGGAAAAAATTGTTATCCTTTTTTGAAATTTAACACTTTAAATTTGAATGTATAATTTAAAATCACCCACTGCACTATATACACTGACACTTACACTGTACTGACACTTGAAAGTAAAATGAACAACGGACAACCGGGTGGTATGTTTATGCAAATGTGGCAGCGACCAGAGTGATTCTAGATTATACTGATCAACGTCTTTTTAAATCAACATGATTCCCTTCACATGTCACTCACTAACACTTACTCACGCATACACTGATAATTTTAAATATTCATTATTAATACATATCACTCAAAATAACCAAAACAACCAAAAATACCAAAATATTTATTTTAAAATTAATGTTTTTGAGAGATTGTACTTACACGAATATGAAAAACTTTAAAGAGATGCCAAAAAGAAGAAAAAAAAAAAACAAGTAGTGACAAGAGTGATAGTGACTTGCCATTAATGTAAATGATTATTATGATGATGTTGGTGAGGGTGATGGGGACGCATGGTAGGCCTTTGAAGGGAAAGAGATCGTAGAACTGTAGGCGCAGGACAACAAACTAATGTATAAAATTAAATACAATTTGTTCTAAATTTATAATAATAAAAATATTTCTTTTGTCTTGTTTGCAAAAAAAACAATGATGTCGATGTAACGACACAACAAATAGTTTGCAAAATTACCAAAGATGGTATGCCTTCAAAGTTTTCTTAATGTTTCTTTGCTAGCAATTTGTGTTATTTTGACAGTGGGTACATGATAATTAACAATTATATTGAGCGCTTTAAAATAAAACAAATGTGTAGTTGAATATTATGTTTTTTTATTTCTTCAATTCTACAGTGAAGAAGGAGGAATAATATTGTTTAAAACGTTAGTACCATAAAAGAAGCTTTATAGATATTATTTGCGGTAAAGTCAGATTGTTTTACATCTACTTACTAGATCAAATAAGAAATTGCTAAAATCACTTTGCTTTCGTAAAACAATTAAATAAACCTAAACTGCTGAAGGCTCTTTCTATGGCGCCTAGGTCAATAATAGACCGATTTCATACAGTTTTTGGTCCAAATTTCGTCCAATTATCTTCAATTATTGCGACTTGTAGTTTGTTGGATAGATAGGGGGACGGACGGACGTCGTTAAGCCGATTAAAAAGGAGACCCTTAGATCTAAGTGAAACTCAAAGGTGTAGTAAAGGGGAAAACAAATTAATAAGCTGGTTTTTTTTTTTTGGTGCCCACTCCCATATTTATAGGTTAAATAATTGTGTTAAAATGGCACTGTTTTTGTATCAAAACATGTCTGAAATTCACGAAACGAAAGACAGATGGCTACTGAAGAAAACAAAGTTTTTGATATCTTTATTAAATTACCTATATTTTAGTGCCAAGAATAGCACTTATTTGAAATATTTAAAACATGGGCTAATAAAGCTCTTCGAATGTCTCAAATGATTACGACTATAGAGAAATGCTCAGATATCCACTAAAGTTAATTAAATAAGCACTACTAAATTAAGAATATATTAAACATAATAATAAAAAGATAATTGTATATAATTTATATACCGTCTTAATAATTACCCATGTCTTTTAATGAGAAGTAAATTGATAAAAACGAAAAATTTGGACTTTCTGTGCATCTAAAATATGCATTTTTCACTCCTGATCACATCCGAGTTTACCTGCAGTTTACAACACTGGGTAGTTTCCCTTTCAGTAAGTGATTCTGAGTCGATTGGTATACTATAATGTGCGTCTACGGCCACTATTTCTGGTAGTTACAAACGTCAACACGATCTCAATATGCACTGTTTCACAGAAGGGATTGGGTTCAAATTAAATATATCGTACATTGAATATCTAAGGCCGATGCTTAACAAAAAACAATATTCCGATGGAGCTAACAAGGGAACTGTCCTTTTGAAAAATTTTATTTCGATTAAATTTAGATTTGTGATATGTGGGACAAATTTCGGGGAACACAGTTTTTTCTTTTCGGCCCAGCCTAATGTTTAAAAAGTGGAAAAGTGTAGGGTAAGCAATTTTTTTTTGTATAATTTTCATACTTCCTTTAAAGCAATATGTATAGGCAAGTGGGATCAGAGATTTATAATATAGAGATGATGTGACGTCGACAAAAGTTGTCGCTTCATGTAAATTTCCTACATGCGAATTATGGGAAATTTTGTCAAGGGAGGATTTTATTTTGGGAAATTTTCTCAATGGAAGATTTCATTTTCTTCAATGAGGTTTTAACAGTGTTGTCATGCAAGGGGATTTGGTCCCAAATTAGGGATTTTGACTTCGTTTTTTGGACAGATTTTTGTGGAGAAAGATTTGGGTATATAATAAAATATGGTGGTATTTATACCCTACACCACTATGTGGTCAGGGTATTATAAGTTTGTGCTGATGTTTGTAACACCAAAAAATATTGGTCCTAGACCCACCTTATAGTATACCGATCGGCTCAGAATTTTCTTTTATTTCAATTTAACGATGTCCGTCTGTCCGTCCGTCCGTCTGTCTGTCTGTCCATGCATTCTTGTGCGCACTCTACAGGTCGCAAATATTAAGATATTTTGATGAAACTTGGTAGACCGACTTATGTCAGCCCAAGGACGACTCTTATTGATTTTGGTGAACATCGGTCCATGTTTAGACCTAGTGCCCATATAAGGGTTATATTAAAATTATATGGTTTATACGCTTCAGGTCGCAAATATTAAGATATATTGATGAAATTTGGTACGCAGACCTACGTTGGCCGAAGAACGAAGCCTATTGATTTCGGTGAACATCGGTCTATGTTTAGACCTAGTGCCCATATAAGGGTCCTACTAAAATTATATGGTTTATACGCTGCAGGTCGGAAATATTACGATATTTTGATGAAATTTGGTACACCGACCTATGGTAGCCCAAGGACAAAGCCTATTGATTTTGGTTAACACCGGTCCATGTTTAGACCTAGTGCCCATATAAGGGTCCCACAAAAATTGGATTGGTTACAAACTGCAGGTCGCAAATATTAAGATATTTTGATGAAATTTGGTACATAGACCTATGTTGGCCCAAGGACGAAGCCTATTGATTTTGGTGAACATCGGTCCATGTTTAGAACTAGTGCCCATATCAGGGTCCCCCCAAAATTGGCTTGGTTACAAACTGCAGGTCGCAAATATTAAGATATTTTAATGAAATTTGGTGCGCTGACTCACATTATAAAAAATTTTGACACGAGCCCCATTTTAACCCATTCGAATTTCGGATCCAAACATTAGTTGGCTTTTACCCAGACTGGTGTAGGGTATTGTATAGTCGGCTTGCCCGACTTTAACCTTTTTACTCGTTTTAAGTATTTTTGGGGATTTTTTTTCATTTTTGATAATTACTAATTTGTATCTAAAAAATAGTAAATTTTAAAAGATATTGAAGGAATTCGCATGATAAATGCTAACTTACTAATTAAAATAGCATGAACTGTAAATAACCCCATTGTTTTAGGCTGAATATAAGAAGAATTTTCGGATAAATTATATGCGTATTATTTTAAATTAAATTCGATCAATTTGTTTCTATTAAAGTGTTTAAAATTTTCTGCAAAATATTTTGTCTAAATATTTATAAATCTTGAAAAACCCCAATGTAACCAATAATAATAACAATGTGCTCGAATTAGACACTTTCTTTAAGAAGCTGGGCACTTTACTGGTAAATCTAATCTGAGTACGCTGAATTCAATGGTGCTAGTCGTTTTTTGAAGTTAGCGATCGTATTCGAGATTTAAAATTTCAATACTAAAGTACCATTAAACGATATTTTTATACCTTTGGGATCATTGTTGAATTTAAATCAATCCAACCAAGTCTGCGGCCCTATGCTCCTTGCAGGAGTAAAAGGAACAAATATATATAACTCTGTTAAATACAATTTTTCGTAAATTTTTTTTAAGTAAAATATTTTTTTCTTAACTCTATTGAATATTTTTCTAAACCCTATTGAATATACACAAAATAACATAACATTAAAGGTATTCATTTAAAGTAAATTAAGTTTACTCGATTATTCTACTCGATTTGGCACGAAAATGAGTTTTGTCTGAAAATTGTGCAGAATTTTTTTCTCTCGAAAATTTAATGAAAAAGTGATATTTCAGCTTAATTGTGATTGTGTCTTTCTTATACAAAAAGCTGTTTACTTTTACAATTTGAACAAAGATTTGAGGCCTTTAAATATCGAATAAAAAAGTAAGTATTTTTTTTTTTTGTAAAACGTTCGATTTTATTTACTTTGCTAAGTGATTTCTTATTTTCTGGACTTATGTTTTTTCGGTGTTTTGAAAAATTATTAGTTTTAAATTCTGCCACCGAAAATCTACAGGGTTGCCACTTCATTATTGGCCTTTTTTAAAAAAAGCAAAATCGGCTGCCACTGTGCAGCCTTCATTAATTATCCAAAAATAAAAACGTAAATTAATTCTTAATTCCAGATAAATTCTCTAGTCCTTATCGTGGCCCGATTTTTATTTCTTTAACAAAGTTACCGCACAAACTTAAAAATTCCAAAAAAGGCAAGAAAAAACACTTTTTCTCGGGGATATAAAATTTATTTGACCAAAATTTAAAAAAAATGGCCACGATAAGGACTAGAGGTTTTTGTTGCAGTACCTGCCCCATATAACGTGCCTTCGCCCACCATCGAGGAATCGTCATTGGCTTTTTCTTAAAGACTGCATGCAATCCTTGCATTTTTGGATGCAGTTTGTATCTTTTTGTTATGCGATATAGTAAATAAAATAATTAGATAAAAGAAAAATAATAAAAAAGAATTTAATTAAAACTGCAAAAAATGTTATACATAAATTTAACGCTTAGAATATTACTTGAGACTAAAACATATTTTACCAAAAAACATGTGGAAATTTTATTTCCGCTCTATCCAAATAAAATATAAAACGAGGAAAAAGGTTAAAGTCGGGCATGCCGACTATACAATACCCTACACCAGTCTGGTGTATTGTTTGGATCCGAAACTCGAATGGGTTAAAATGGGGCTTGTGTCAAAATTTTCTATAATATGAGTCAGCGCACAAAATTTCATTAAAATATCTTAATATTTGCGACCTGCAGTTTGTAACCAAGCCAATTTTGGGGGGACCCTTATATGGGCACTAGGTCTAAACATGGACCGATGTTCACCATAATCAATAGGCTGCGTTATTGGGCCAATATAGGTCTGTGTACCAAATTTCATCAAAATATCTTAATATTTACGACCTGCAGCGTATAAACAGTATAATTTTGGTAGGACCCTTATATGGGCACTAGGTCTAAACATGGACCGATGTTCACCAAAATCAACAGGCTGCGTTATTGGGCCAATATAGGTCTGTGTACCAAATTTCATCAAAATATCTTAATATTTACGCCCTGCAGCGTATAAAAAGTATAATTTTGGTGGGACCCTTATATGGGCACTAGGTCTAAACATGGACCGATGTTCACCAAAATCAATAGGCTACGTTATTGGGCCAATATAGGTCTGTGTACCAAATTTCATCAAAATATCTTAATATTTACGCCCTGCAGCGTATAAAAAGTATAATTTTGGTAGGACCCTTATATGGGCACTAGGTCTAAACATGGACCGATATTCACCAAAATCAATAGGCTACGTTATTGGGCTAACATAGGTCTGTGTACCAAATTTCGTCAAAATATCTTAATATTTACGACCTGCAGCATATAAATAATATAATTTTGGTAGGACCCTTATATGGGCACTAGGTCTAAACATGGACCGATGTTAACCAAAATCAAGCTTGTTCATCCTTGGGCCAACATAGGTCTGCGTACCAAATTTCATCAAAATATCTTAATAGTTGCGAACTTTAGAGTGCGCACAAGATTGCATGGACAGACAGACGGACGGACGGACAGACGGACATCGTTAAATCGAAATAAAAAAAAATTCTGAACCGATCGGTGTTACAAACATCAGCACAAACTTATAATACCCTGACCACATAGTGGTGTAGGGTATAAAAATGTTCTTCTATAGTCGATACCCTCCATATATTAAAACGATTTGGATATAAAATTGGGGATTTAAATTTTGAAAATGAGAATGAACTATAATTTTCGGGCAACACTGCTCCCCAGTATTGCTAGAAATAACAAAACAGCAGTCAGCGCCATCTGTTGCTTTCAAAGCCGGTATTGCGGTAATTCATGAACATGTGAGACCCCTGAGTGGAATATCAAAGGAAAGGTATTTTAAAAAGTGCACCTGAATGTGCAGATATATTTTATTATTAAAATTCTAAAATTTTAATGGATTTTTTATGGGATTCAACAAATAAATTTATGTACATATATATTTTATGGATCACTTAATTTTAGTGTAACTTCTGTTTTTGGCCGATTTTTCACGAATTGTTATTTTAAATATTTTAAATGGGTGGCAGCTCCGGATACAAATCGTAGGAAATATTGGTGTTAAATTTTTTTCTGGTGTGCTTTAAACCTATGTACAAATTTCAGACGTGTTACCATAGAAGCAAATTTGCACTTTTTGGGTTAATTCATATAAATGCATATTGTTTTTATGAATCATTCGTGCAATAGTTTTATTATCATCAATCATATTTATTCCCTATTATCAATTTGTTTAGTGCAGAATGAGTGTAAATTTAAAAATACAGCCTCACTGATTTAGTTGAGGAAGATCTTGCAGCTGCTATGTGCAAAAGAGTGGATCAGTTTTCCTTGAAAAAATATAAAAAGGCAGTAAGAACTGTTAATACTACTTTTTCTATCACTAATTAATAAAATAAGCAGCTTTTGTTCTTCTGTACACAAAATAATAGGTCATTAAAAAATCTGCTAAACGGCTTTCAGACCGATTTGACTAATTTTTAACAAATTTTGTAATCTCATTCAACACAATACTAAATATCCTCAGTACATTAAAAAATTGTAAAATATTTTTCTGTTTCTATTATTACCCGATAGATGGCCCAACAAGTGTATGAAAATTTTTATAGATGACGATATTTCTTTCCCTTCCAATTTTTTTTTAAAATGGCCCATATCTTGAAAAACTAAGAGAAATAGAGCAAAATTGACGAAAATTTCGGCTACCTATAACCATGAAATACCACCGTGAAAAGACTATCTGGACGAAATTTCAAGTACATGTTTTCATAACTACTGGTTTACTGTAGTAAAGCACAGAGATGAGCCACTCTAATATACAAGTAATATAAAAAATATTCGGTCTGCCAAAACATTTTATGCAATTAAAATATTTGATATTGTTTAAGAATTTTATAATTCCCCAATGTAGAAACGGTAATGACATATCATTATTTTTTGGACTACCAGTAATGACACCCACTTACCTTCTGCATTATTTTAAAACATATAATAATGAGTTACTGATAATGACTTATTTTTATCATTATTTCAAATAGAAAATAATTATCTAGATTTTTTTGAAAATTTTTTGAAACCTATTTTTAGACTTAATATTTTTTAAACACAGGTAAGGATATATGTAACCAGATATTTTTTGGTTTTTTGTATGTTGGCGAGTAAGCTTACTTGTGTGCAGCAGGTCAATTATGTTGTTATCTATTAAATATTACATGTCGATATAGCCCAGATGGTAGAGCTATGGACTGGCAATCTTTAGACCCAGGTTAAATTCCCGCGCCAGCAAATTGTATTAACAAAAAAAAAAAAATACAATAAAAAATATTTTTTTTTATATAAATAATTTTTTTGAAAATCTATTTTTAGACTCATTATTTTTGTCAGTACTGGTAAGCACATAGGTAACGATATACATAAATGTATGTAGTTACATAACCACATATCTGGTAATGATTTTCTACACTGGGTCATAGCGGGTGAATAAATTGTTATATTCATAATGCATAAATGTGGAATTTCGAAAAACTATTTTGCTGTTGAACCACTAATTCGAGTTTGCTCATTTGCTGTACATGGACAGCAGGGTTCCTCGAATTGAAGTACGTTGCGTTATCAATATGACTATCTATTAGAAGTTTATACAATAAAAAAATATTAAAACGATGATAAAATTGCGTCTATAGATAAATAGAATCGTTATATTTTCAAATAGGAATGAAATTTATATCGTACCATAGAATATATCTACTGTAGTTAACATTTTGACGATAATTACTAATATGAAGTCTAAATTTAAAATAGAATAGCGATTTTCACGACAATGCTGATTACAAATTTTGAAATTGGAATACTTTTTTTTTTAAATTTTTGAATCAAGCGTCTAGTATTGTGTATAACTTAGAAAATGCGGGATTCACATCAGATGGCGTATCTTTAACACATGGTTTGTGTCTTTAATAACTTATATGATATTTTGGAGGGTAAACATCTGTCATTCTCACTTAATAACGAAATAGTGTAGTGTAGGGGAATGTCGTTATGTTGGATCGCTTGTGCCATGGGACTTTACAGTTTTACCGTATTTGTTAATGTTCTATTGCAAAGTTTTCTTCTATAAATTTTTTTATTTTGTTCAATGATCATTTTAAGCTGCACTTAGTTTCAGATAAGTCTATAGGAGACTCTAAAATTGCGTGCGTGTACCTTTGAACGACAAATTTAAATTTTGAAAAAATATTTAAACTAATTTTTTTTATAAATAATTTAGATATTTTAAGTTACAATCTTAAATCAATTTAAAGTTTGTCATTTTCCAAATGCAGTAACCAGTAAATTTTGTAATTATGTACATATATTATACAAATAAGAAAAACAAATTATCTTTTTTCCAGAAAATAAAATGTGGAACTTGGAACTTTTTTAAAATTACCTCTTCTATGTATCCAATAAATTTTAATATATGAGTAATTAAAGCTCCACATGCTAATTGTGCTTTTTAAATTTAATTCACTACGATATAACCTTCGATTTAAAATTTTCGCCATTTCTTATAAATTAATTTTTTATGCAACTATTAATTAAAAGTTATAATTTAATTCTTAATTTAATTCAGAAAATTGACCTTTAAGTGCTTTTGGAGTCTATATGCCCCACTGAAAAAATACTAGTTTATTTTTATAATAGGGTCAAAAAAGCCCCAATAGCACTTAAGGGTTAATTTTATAAAATTAAACTAAGAATATTATTTTTAGATCTAGAAAAATAATACCAAGAAGTTTCATTAATATTCGCTCAGGAATATCTGTTGTATTAATATGTTTAAAAAATTAAAATCTCCTAAAATTTGACTTTTGAACTTAAACAGGGGCAATTCAGAGTATGTATATTACTGTAGTACTGGTTTACTGTAGTAAAGCACAGAGATGAGCCACTCTAATATACAAGTAATATAAAAAATATTCGGTCTGCCAAAACATTTTATGCAATTAAAATATTTGATATTGTTTAAGAATTTTATAATTCCCCAATGTAGAAACGGTAATGACATATCATTATTTTTTGGACTACCAGTAATGACACCCACTTACCTTCTGCATTATTTTAAAACATATAATAATGAGTTACTGATAATGACTTATTTTTATCATTATTTCAAATAGAAAATAATTATCTAGATTTTTTTGAAAATTTTTTGAAACCTATTTTTAGACTTAATATTTTTTAAACACAGGTAAGGATATATGTAACCAGATATTTTTTGGTTTTTTGTATGTTGGCGAGTAAGCTTACTTGTGTGCAGCAGGTCAATTATGTTGTTATCTATTAAATATTACATGTCGATATAGCCCAGATGGTAGAGCTATGGACTGGCAATCTTTAGACCCAGGTTAAATTCCCGCGCCAGCAAATTGTATTAACAAAAAAAAAAAAATACAATAAAAAATATTTTTTTTTATATAAATAATTTTTTTGAAAATCTATTTTTAGACTCATTATTTTTGTCAGTACTGGTAAGCACATAGGTAACGATATACATAAATGTATGTAGTTACATAACCACATATCTGGTAATGATTTTCTACACTGGGTCATAGCGGGTGAATAAATTGTTATATTCATAATGCATAAATGTGGAATTTCGAAAAACTATTTTGCTGTTGAACCACTAATTCGAGTTTGCTCATTTGCTGTACATGGACAGCAGGGTTCCTCGAATTGAAGTACGTTGCGTTATCAATATGACTATCTATTAGAAGTTTATACAATAAAAAAATATTAAAACGATGATAAAATTGCGTCTATAGATAAATAGAATCGTTATATTTTCAAATAGGAATGAAATTTATATCGTACCATAGAATATATCTACTGTAGTTAACATTTTGACGATAATTACTAATATGAAGTCTAAATTTAAAATAGAATAGCGATTTTCACGACAATGCTGATTACAAATTTTGAAATTGGAATACTTTTTTTTTTAAATTTTTGAATCAAGCGTCTAGTATTGTGTATAACTTAGAAAATGCGGGATTCACATCAGATGGCGTATCTTTAACACATGGTTTGTGTCTTTAATAACTTATATGATATTTTGGAGGGTAAACATCTGTCATTCTCACTTAATAACGAAATAGTGTAGTGTAGGGGAATGTCGTTATGTTGGATCGCTTGTGCCATGGGACTTTACAGTTTTACCGTATTTGTTAATGTTCTATTGCAAAGTTTTCTTCTATAAATTTTTTTATTTTGTTCAATGATCATTTTAAGCTGCACTTAGTTTCAGATAAGTCTATAGGAGACTCTAAAATTGCGTGCGTGTACCTTTGAACGACAAATTTAAATTTTGAAAAAATATTTAAACTAATTTTTTTTATAAATAATTTAGATATTTTAAGTTACAATCTTAAATCAATTTAAAGTTTGTCATTTTCCAAATGCAGTAACCAGTAAATTTTGTAATTATGTACATATATTATACAAATAAGAAAAACAAATTATCTTTTTTCCAGAAAATAAAATGTGGAACTTGGAACTTTTTTAAAATTACCTCTTCTATGTATCCAATAAATTTTAATATATGAGTAATTAAAGCTCCACATGCTAATTGTGCTTTTTAAATTTAATTCACTACGATATAACCTTCGATTTAAAATTTTCGCCATTTCTTATAAATTAATTTTTTATGCAACTATTAATTAAAAGTTATAATTTAATTCTTAATTTAATTCAGAAAATTGACCTTTAAGTGCTTTTGGAGTCTATATGCCCCACTGAAAAAATACTAGTTTATTTTTATAATAGGGTCAAAAAAGCCCCAATAGCACTTAAGGGTTAATTTTATAAAATTAAACTAAGAATATTATTTTTAGATCTAGAAAAATAATACCAAGAAGTTTCATTAATATTCGCTCAGGAATATCTGTTGTATTAATATGTTTAAAAAATTAAAATCTCCTAAAATTTGACTTTTGAACTTAAACAGGGGCAATTCAGAGTATGTATATTTTAAATTAATTTTCAGGATAAAAGTATTTAATCCTGTGTTGTAATATTCCGGCCAAAATTATTTGGAATTAAAAATTTGCCCCAGTGGAATGAAAAGGAATTCCTACAATTTTTGTAGTTTTTAATCTTTGATATGTTCTTTATAAAACCTTAAAGTCAATCGTTGATTTTTTAAAATTTCTTTAAACAAAAATTTAAATTGTGGATTTGAAAACAGTGTTTAAGAATTTTGACGTTTTTTGCACTAATTTAAAACGAGTTAGCAAAACACAATAGAAAAAAATACTTCTTGTCTGAGTTTCTTGGAATTTATTGAATAAAAAAATGTTTCTGCAGTAGATTATTTCAATAGATTTTAAAATTTGGACCTGAATATCTTGATTAAGTGGTCTGCGACACATCATTTGCCTAGGGAAATTGTAACAACTCGGCTGTTTTTAACCGATTTAAGTTTTTTTTTGCTTTATTACAAAGAGAATTTGCTCCACATCACGATTCTTTAATGTTTTTAATTCGAGTTAGTTTCAAAATGTCAATGTTTTCGAGAAAATGCAAAAAAAGTCATATTTTCAACTTGTAATCCGTGTTCCAAATTTCAGGACCGATGCGGCACGTCTTCCCGATGTCCGGTTATCTTAATTTTTCAAGGTGTAGCCCGGTCAAAAAATCCAAACAATTTTTTTTTCCAGGATCCTAATGTTTATAGTGTGTTGAACTATGCATTGATTTAAGTATATATATGGCCATGTATGCCTATGTAAGACTACATATGATCACGTATATTCATATATATTTGAATTTTCACATGGGCGCCGTAATTTTTTATAAAACTATACACTCAAAATAGTTTGTATTTTAAATTAACTGAAAATGTAATTTAAAATAAATGAAAAATCACTTGAAAACTGGTCTACTGACTTTTCATTTAAATCAAAAGAACTTTTCATTTATTTTTATATGTTAATAAATAAACTACAAAATCCTTAAAAAAATAATGATTTTTCATTTATTTCGTTTTTTTAAATTTTAAAAAATTAACTACAAAATCTGTAAGAATAAATGATATTTAGTTTATTTGGTTTTTTTAACTGGCCTAGTTATTAACATTTAAAAATAAATGAAAAGTTCTTTTGATTTAAATGAAAAGTCAGTATACCGGTTTTCAAGTGATTTTTCATTTATTTTAAATTAGATTTTCAGTTAAATTTAACTACAAACTATTTTGAGTGTATAACTAAAATGTGTTTTGTATAAAAAAACTCTTATTACCTGTTGAAATAAAAATACCTTAAATAGTAATTTATACAAACAAATAATAAAAAATAAATGTTCTACTCTCCTGCTGTTATCTGTTACCAAGAGATTTGTTAAATTAAAAAAAAAAAATAGTATTCAATAATAATCTACCTATGCATGTATTTAAATAAATATATATATTAGAAGAAAATACGTACTATAGTTACACGTTGCTACAAAATAAAAAAATCTAGTACTGTGGGAAAATTACCGAGAGTGAGTTTTTGGGCTAGCTGAGTAGATCACATAACAATTTTCAGATTTTTAAATACACCCGAAATCCTAGCATATTCCAAAAGCCATTTAATTATTACGAACAATGTATTAAGAATGAAAGCTAAATTTGTTCACGCCTACTTTGCCCATTTTCAGCAAAAATCAAAACTGTATTTCAAATTTTTATTCATATCATACAGGACAACAAATACTGTAAGTTTGGGCAGTTGGTATGGAAAGCCTCACATGAACTCATGTCTACCTGTTTAACAAACCTCTGTGAAGATATTAACAGTGATATTTAATTTTTTTCCTAACTTTATCGATTTTAACTCATTTTTGCGCAACACTTAAAATACCCATTGGCAATTTTACAAGATTAAAAAAATAAATGCAGCACAGTGTTATATTATGTTAATATACGTTTAACAAAATATTTCGTATAATCTAAAATAGTATTTTCTCTAATCTCTAAGAAAAACATTTAAAAAGAATCATCAATAGCAACTACAGACACAATAGACAGTATTGAGTTTTATGCAAAAATAAGTACGAGACATTTTTGTCATAATTATTTCCTTGCACTCAGACACACACTCTGGCAAAAATTAACACAAAAATAAAAATAATTATTTTTAAGATATTTTTCGGAAGATATTACAACATTTATTATACAAGTTTTTGATAGTTTTTTTCTTAACAATATAAATGTATTTTAAATAAACATTTAGTTAAACATCTTTATAAGGGAGACATTTTCTGTACTAGTGTTGATTCATTTTAATAATGAATTCCTCCATAGTTTAAATGAAAATTGCCACTGAAACTCGTTCATTAAATCTTTTCATAGAATCTATGAAATAGTTTTCATGAAAAGTTCATAAAATTAATGAAGGTCTTCATTAAAGGAATGGATTATTCCTCCAATTAATGAAACATTCAGCCAATGAATGGCTTCATAAAATCTATGAAATATTTTCCTTTATTATTATTTATTATAGGTGGTTGCTGTCGGTGCTAAATTGGAATGAAGAGTGGATAAATAAAAAGTATTTAGCAAATGCAACAAGCCTAATAAAGTTGCAGCCTATTTAACGGATATACAAATAATGTCTAATGAAAGAATTCATTAAATTAAAAATTTCAAAAAATTCTACATACAATAAGCTTCATTGAATTAATGAAACCCCTTATTGTTTTAAAAAAAATAATGGGATTTAAATTAAGTGCTAAATATAATTTATAAATAAGCAGAAGCCTAAAATAAAAAAAAAAAAAATTATAAAACACTTTCACGGAAATTAATGCATATTAGTAAAACTCGGTCTTATGGTTACTTAAAACTATTTGAGAATTAGATTTTTAATATAGAGTTCAAAATATATGAAAATAAATGAAATGAAGAATTTTATGAAAAAATATAAAAAGCAGTGTTTTTAATTCGTAACTGCACTTTAAATGCAGCTGCATTTTTCAAATTTGTTATCTCCTTAAATTTTTTTGAAAATATTTTAATTGGGAATAACTATAAAAGTGTCACCATATTACAAATACGAATGTATTATGTATAAAAAACAGAAACTAAATTCATATGTTTTTAATTCAACAGTAAAAATAATATTTGTTTTTATTTTCTGAGTCTACAACAAGCATGCAAATGAATTTGTTTCACAATGTGCCAAAAAAGATCAGTACGATCATGATGATGATGCTGCCACTGTTGTTAGTTTTTCCTTGTTGCTGATAATACTAATGATCATCATTTAAATATAATGATGCTCCATTGATTTGACAAGTGGCTGAGTAGTTATTTATAAATTTAATAGGAATGTATGTGTGCCGTATATTTTCTTCTTTGCATATAAAGATTTCCACTTGACAATGCAATTTTCTGAGAAAATTGCAAACAACAAGATACAAGTTCTTTCAGTTTAAAAGAATTTTTCATTTTAAAAAAGTTTTTTTTGCATAATAAACGTTTTAGAAAACTTTTGAATTTGTAGTCCATAAATCATATTTAATGTCATTTTTAAAATTGTAATTATTTTTGAAATTATAAAGAGACTGTAAAAACTAAAAAAAATATAAAAAAATGGATATTTTGTTTAATTAGTTTATCAATTAGATGTGCTTAAAAGATAATCAAGCTCACTGAAAGTATTATTACAGTAACTGACTGTAGTTTATTTAAAAAGTTATCCGTACATTTATTTTTAAATGATTATACAGTTAAAATACAAAAAATATATTTTTTAAATGTTTTTGTCTTTTATTTAAAAAATAAATTACATATAAATACGGATTTTCTGTTACAGTTAATATTTTCATTTAAAATGTTTTGTTAAAAAAAGAATTCCTTTTCGATTTCTACGTCAGTTAAAAAACGAAGTAAACTAAATATCATTTATTCTTACGGATTTTGTAGTTAATTTTTTGAAATTTAAAAAAATTTAATAAATGAAAAATCATTATTTTTTAAGAATTTTGTAGTTTATTTATTAACATTTAAATGAAAAGTCAGTAGACCGGTTTTCAAGTGATTTTTCATTTATTTTAAATTACATTTTCAATTAATTTAAACTACAAACTATTTTAAGTGCTTTTTAAATGGAAAACGTTCAGATTAATTGCTTTTGAATAAGTTGTTCTTTATTAAAGAAATTTAATTTTTTGGTAAAAAGAGCAATCAGTTGTTTCACTGCTGTAAAAAATTATTAATATCACTTTAGCATCGAAAGTCAGAATACCATAAAAGTATTTATCTAGTGAAGAGTAAAATTATACATTAAATAAACACTGAACAGATGTTATCCTCAAAGTCTGTAAATTCAAAAAATCAATCATAAAAAAACATTTAAAATGCCAAGTTCATCTACAAGAATGGATTATATTGAAGAATAGGTGCATTAAATTAGAAACATAAAATTTTCAATAGCTAAAAATTTTTTTAATGGAGGCGGGTTTGCCGGTTAGAGGGTTAAACCTATTAGAGCAAACAAATATACTGTGAAGAAAAAATGCCACACGATTCACATTGTTCAGATATTTTACTTTAAATTTTTAACTACAAAAGCAAAACAAATAAATTTTTTCTAGCTTTGTTTGTTTATCACCTGTACTAATTAGAAAAGAACAACATTTATGTGCCTATTTCTACCTGTGACTCATTCTGACCGTCATAAGTCTGAGAGTTTTAAGACTGAGAGTTGTAACTTTTCAAAAAAAACAACAATACAATTAAAAAAAACTAAAATTTTATTTGCCAATGTTATGATTGTGTCGATACCAGGTCTTTAGTTTTCAAACAAAAATTTTAATAAAAATAACTTATTGTGACTTTGTAGCAAAAATACATGGGGAATACAGTCACAACTAAGAGTCACAGACTTTGCGTAGGAATAGGCACATTAAACTCTTTTTGTTAACGAAGAATGTGATGACATTTTTCTATTTCATGACAAATATTAAACTTTTGCTTCCAGTTAATTTTTTGATAACTTTCTTAAGAATTTTTAATATTAACTTGATAATTGCATTTATCAAGTCAAAAAGTGGACATCAAGAAATATTTCCCTATTGTTTATGTACCAAGCAAAACAGGAATGCCAAAGCAATAGAAAAAGTACTACAATTAGTGATCTAGATGTACATACTTCTTTTTTTTAACAGAAACATTAATGATTTTAACAGTGAGTTGTCATAGGGTAGGATTACTCCCACTTATAGGCGTACCTAGACCATTTTTCTGGGGTGGGCAAGCGACCCATTAATTTTCTGCTGTTTATTTTCCCATTATCACACTCATAATCCTAAAAAAAAAAAACACTTTCGGCATTATGCTTACAATTTTTTCACACAAAAAAAAAACTTAAAAATGATTCCTTGCTTTCTAATAAAATTTTCATAATTTTCTAAATTAAATAATCCTGGTAGCTATCCTATCAAAATCGCCATGTTTTTATACAAAACTCTGAATAGTCCATCTACTTTTCTGAAGAAAACCTCGTACAAGGAATGTATTCCAAGCCATATTCTCAGATTATTATGAAATTTAGATATTTAATAGAGAAAAGAAATCAAAGATCAACCTGTCTAATTCGTCCACCTCGGACTAGGGTTCGTCCTAACCCCATATTCTGACCACTTAAATTACCGAGGTGGTCAAAAACAGTGAGAAGTTCATCTTACAATTTTTCTTTCAACAAAATATTGAAATTTCATTGAAATAACATAGTAGTAGTGCTGGTAAATTCGGTTACTTCTTAATACTCGATACTACTCGATATTTTTAATTTGGATACTCGATACTTTTAAAGGTTTTTAAATTTGAAATTTTTTAAAATTTTTTGGTAAAATTCTTTCAAAATGTTTATGGTAAATTAATATTTAAATTTATAAACATATTTTTAAACTTTTCCACCAACTATTCATTGCGTTTTTCATAGTTTTTTTTAATATATTATTTAAAATATTTTACTTCTGATTTTTTCTTTTAGCAGAGTTGTAATTTTGTGACAAATATTTTAGCAGAGTCACATTTTTGTGGTAACCCTGAAAATATCGAGTAGTAGTTTTGAGTATCGAGTACCCAAAAAAAAAAGACAAATACTCGATACCCACTACTCATATTTTTACCAGCACTACATGGCAGTGTTTTGTTTGAAGTAACTTCCTTGTTAGATATTAACTAATTATTCGATTAGAAAACTATGAAATCTAGGATATTTAACTCACCAAAAAAGATTCTGAGTTATTTTTCTATTATTGGAAATATATAAGATCATGTATGGTCATTAGATCGACTCACGAAAAAAGTAAAAAAAAGTGGCCCCCTCAAAATAAACCTTGGTTTGTTTTATGATGATTCCTAAATTATGATTCCTAGCAATGAGTACTCACGAGCTGGACAATTTCTAAAAAGGTCTTCTTTTAGTTTTTGCAAGAATTTTGCATTTTAGCTGAAGACAACATACTCAATATGGGTATCGGGATATGGGTATTCAAGCATATCCAGACATTTCTTATTTTCAAGGATATGCTATAAAAAAAAAACAAATTGTTGACTCTTTTGTTCGGAGAAGTTTCTGATTGCAAAGTCAAACTTACATATCATAATCTATAGTCGATTTAAGTGAACACGTGTTTCAGATTTTTTTTGAAATTTGCGTTTTAATCCAATACTTTTCTTTTGACAAGTAAATCGTCACTAAGTGGATATACTTTGGAATTTTGCAAATTTAATACATTTTGGGCGATGCTCTGGACCAAATTTTGTTAAAATTTTTGAGTTAACGAAATGTGCATTTGAATTCAATATCTACTTAGTTGATGTAAGATAAATATGCAACTTAACAGAAAAAAATCCAGCACGCATTTTTTAGCGGAATAATTTTTTTCGTAAAAAATTTTTTTTTTAAATTTTAATAATAATTTAAATTCAGTTTCTAGTAGATCTAAAGATAAATATGCAACTTAACAGAAAAAAAGAATAATGGTGGAAAATCTTTTTTCGCGAAAAAAAATTAATATAAAATTTTATTTAGGGCCAGCCTATATTTAGATTTTCTTAAAAAAATTACAGACACGCGTATTTTAATAAAATATTTTATTTAATAATAAACCTACAAAAGTTGCAAACCAAAAACCTAAACCATATCCACTCAGCAATGATTTACTTATCGAAACAATGGTTTTGTTATCCATATTGCCCTATTTAGAACATATTGTATCCACCACATTGAATTTCTGATAAAACGCGAACAATTACGAATTAAAAAAGATCTGAAACACGTGTTCACTTAAATCGACTATAGATTATGACATTTCAATCACAAACATCTCCGTACAAAAGAGTAAAAAACTTGTTATTTTTATAGAATATCCTTGAAAATAGGACATATCTGGATATGCTTGAACATGTTGTATATACCGCTGGACGCGCCTCAAAAAAGACAAAATACCCATATGTAGTATGTTGTCTTCAGCTAAAATGCAAAATTCTTGCAAAAACTAAAAAAAGCATTTTTTTAAAAATGGTCCAGCTCGTGAGATCTCATTTGGAAATCATCATAAAACAAACCAAGGTTTATTTGAGGGGGGCACTTTTTTTACTTCTTTTCTGTCCATATAAGGTGAGTCGCTCTAATGTTCATGCATTGAACTATATGACTATGTATGCCCATGCATGATTACATACGAGCCAATGTATGATCATAAATTTTCATATATATTTCGATTTTCAAGTGACTAATGGTCATACATTGAACTATGATGTACGTATGACTACCAATGTATGATAATATAATATATTTCGATTTTCACATGGGCAGAATAATTTGCTTTAGTAGCTTTGAACTCCTAAGTAATAATTTATGCCATTTTGTGAACAGAAAGCACAAAACAGAAAAACGTGTATGTTTCATAACCTCACTTCTATAATAAATTTTATTTCAGAAAAACCGTATTTCCTTCAAAAAATCCGAAAAAATTATCAAAAATGGTTCGAGCTATTCTGCTTGAACGGATGCAAAAACAAAAAAAATGTATGAAGGTATGTATAGTTGATCTTTTAATTGGTAAATTAAAAAAAAAATCTTTTTCTTGAAAGGCTCTAATATGTAGACATTCAGGTTATATCATCGGATAGCTGTACTTACGTATGTTAAGATGATATTATAAAGTATAGATTTTAGGAGATTTAAAGTAAATTAAATTTATATATGAACATTTTTTGCAATCTATTTAAATGCAGTTTTTAATATATTTAATCTGCTAAAGTAGATTTATATGATATTTAGTTTTTTATTGTGAATTATTTGTATATTGTTTTACTAATAATTTAACCACGCACCGGTGCATTTTTATTTTTTGCGAATGGTTTGAGGATAATCGGTTAATATTTTTCGACTACTAGTGGGTATGGTTTTCCATAGTACCACACCCAACCCCCTTCTACATTTCAGCCGAAAATAAAGGCTTAAATGATCAAAGTATTCTGTTAAAATCTCTATAAGTAGACAGACTATTTTTGCATATAACTATGCAAGATATAGTGTGTGTGTGTATGTATGTATCATGTGTGTTGTTAAAATCATGTTTGTGTAATTGTATGCGTAGCTACTGCTGCATTTTAAATTAGCATACATTCACATATTAGTGTGTTTGTTTATGTGTGTATATATAAATGCTTGCAACAAAAAGTTGCATATATTGCAAGCATGTATTTCGTTTTTTTCGGTGAATATTTTGTTTTAGTTTTATTAGCTTTTTTTTCGTAAATTTTTATATATTAATGTTGTCCATCCCCTACCTCCCTCCCTACATCGTGTTCATGTGGCGAGTATTTTGTCCAAAAAATTCTTAACAGAGGGCGGAGTTTTGCCAGTTTTATTTTATATAGTTACCATATGTGTGTGTGTGTATGCCACGTAGATAAAATACCCGCTCTTTACGCACACAAATCCACGCACTCAGCTTTTATAAATTCATTATTTTTTTGCTGCTGTTGTTGATGAGCTTCCTGTCTCTTCATATCCTGGCCACTATCCTATATTTTTATATTGCAGTTTTTTTTATTCAAAATAAAAATAAAAAAATGTTTTGTTTTTATATTTTTTATTTTTATTATTATTTTTTTTTTCTTTGATGCATAAAAAAATGTTGTTTTTCTCCACTTCTCCTGCTCAATTGATATATTTTCAGTTTTTAGTAAACACAAAAAAAGGTGTTCACATGTGAAATGCATTGCAAATGCCCCACTATGTTTGTAAGTGCTTTCCAACTTTAGCTCTTCGTCTGCATTCACCATTCATCTCGCATCAGTTGCGGCCAAAAGGCAAACATTTATTTATGTTGTTGCTGTTTTAAATTTTTTTGTTGTTTCCATTCACATACCAGCTGACCATTAGTTCGTTTGGTTCTCTCACCCTAGTCTGAGTGTGTGTGTGTGTTTTTGGTGTGCAGTCATCAGGAAAAAGTGAAAAAAATCTAAATGAGTTTTTATAATTTTTTATACACCAATTTTTTTTTTTTTTATTTTTACAAAAATAAAATAAAAATCCTTAAAGTTTGTTCTGTGAATGGGTATGGTGTTGTTATATTTAAAAAAACCTCCAAATGTCCCACTTGAATGTACATAAAAAAATTATAGTCGATGTTGTTATATTCAGTTTTCATGTGTGTAGAAATTATTGTAGACAGGAGCGGTTCATATTTAGGAAAATTTTTTTTTTTAATTTTAGAATATTGGTAGTTTATAGATTCATAACAAATATTTTTGCGGAATATTTTAACCCTCTAGCTCTTCAACTTACGGGCTTTTTTGTCCCTATCTAAAACGGGGTCAAAGAAGTCCGTTTAAATGAAGAGTAAAAGGGTCAAAATATTCCGCAAAAATATTTGTCATGAAATTCTACAAGTCTCTGAAGGCATCAAAGTTAAAAATTTAACTTCAATGCCTGAAATAAGTCAAAACTTAAAATGTGTTTAAGTGTTAGAGTCGTACATATTCAGAATTGGCGCTCAAATGTCCAACAAACCTGGATTTTAGGGGGAAACTATCTGAGTCGTCCGTTTTAGGTGAAAAACTATGGGGAAAATCTTTGTGGAACATTTTAATCCCCTTGCTCTTCAACTCACGTGTCTTTTTTTATCACTTTTTAAAAAGGGAAAAAAGTCCCTTTAATTGAAAAGTTAAAGGGTTAAAATGTTGCACATGTTTCTCGTATTGTTTTAAATAATTTCGCTAAACACTTCCTGTATCTAAAATGGAAGTTTTACATGCTTTCCTATGCCGGTTCACAATAAAAATTTGAAAAAGGTGGGAAACTTTAACCCCCTAAAATAAAATTACGATGTGATCTTTCGCCGACACATGTTAATTTTTTTGGCCTCTTCTACCAGAATCCATTGTCAGAACCCCGTATTTTTTTTTTGTGTTTTACTGTGTTATGCAACTAATATAACTTTCTTGTAGCCTTGCCTCTTTTGCGATTGACCACCAATTCTTACTATCCGATACTACATATATCCAGTTTATGTACGTTCCAATACAGAAGAATATTCCTTTTTCTTCTGGTTATAAATATTTTCACCAATATAGTTAATTCTATAAATATCAGATTGCGAAGATCTAAAAATGTTTAGCTTTCATCTCTGGTATTTTTACATTCTTTATCAAACCACTTATTTTTGAATTCAAAATTTTTTTTGTTCTTGGCTGTACATAATATTCTAAAACCAAATTTCCTTAGTCATTCAATTCTAAAAGTACATTTTGGTCTAGCAAATTTCTCAAATTCGCATTCTTGTTAGTAAAGTCCCATATTAGAGGTTTAAAAAGGGATACTTAAAATGCTGACCAAAATTAGTTCTATGTAAATTAGATATCAAAAGAAAAGTATTTGAAAAGTCAATGTTTAAATGAAAACAACTGTTCACAAAAAAAAAAAAAAATTTCTTATCCAATTTTGTGATATTTGAATGCTAAATATTTCAAAAGTAATAAATTTACACACAAAGTACTAAAAACCAGTTTCAATTATGAAGTTAATAATATCAATTAATAATTTAATTGATTTTGCACCTTTCACAGAGATGGTAGTATTAGTTATTAAAAATTGTATACGATTAATTGAAACAATACAAATATTTAACTGACTAAGTTAAATATTCGTTAAAAAAATTATTTTCTAAAAATTTTTAATTACAAATTTTAAGTTGATAAGTTTTTGTGTATTAAAACATTGTTAAATACTAAACAGCAGTGATGGAATTTGTGGCACCATTGTGTCATTTTTGGCATAGTCCATGGTAGATTGGTACACTGGCATAATCAATACATTTAGTTAACTCCTGACTAAAACTAAAATCTACATTATAGCCTAGAGAGGACCCCATAAAGACAATCTGATGATAGTGATGCGGTGTCACTTGAAAATGCATTAATTGTCAACCATTTGTTCTAGGAAAGTGTTTTTTTCATAAGTTTTTTCTCTATTGGTTGTAAAATAAAAATTGTAAAATATATTTAGAATTTGTAATATTTGATCTTAAACCGAACAAAAATAACACTCATTGTAACAATCTTCAGATCAACTAAAAATCTACAATAAAAAATTGAAAAAATTAAAATCTTTGCCAAACTTTGTGATTTTTTGTGCAATATAATTTATAAAATATAGTGCATTATTGAAATATTATAATTAAATAAATTTGGGTGGTGACTTTTTTAGAAATATAACAGTTATTTTGGGTCTCTGCTTTTTTTGGTTAGACTAACATATAAGTGTTTTTGTTTACAAAAATAAAAAAATAGCTGTTAAAGAGATAATGAAAAGCCCTTTAATTTTATCTGAACAGTGTTGATAAGTCCTCATATCTACACCCAGAAAACAGTTTTGGTGCTGACAATTTTACTTGCAACCAATCGAATGATTCGGTTGTGGTAGCCGAGATTTTCAGTTTTCACAACAGAAAACCAATTCAGACAGGACTAATTTTACTGTAACAGCGGAATTTCAGTTGGATCGGGAATAATTCGGTACTCGCAACAGAAAAATTCATTTGATGTAACTGAATAATTCGATTGGCAACAAATTGGGTTTTAAGCGCCGAATTTGTTTTCCGGGTGTAGTTGCTAAATCGCTTACAAAACTTGCTTGGAAAAATAAAATAAAAAATAAGAATTCTTTAAAGGCATATTTATTAAAAAATACTTAAAGTTTTAATAATAATATTTTAAGTGTAATTAAAACGCCTTAAATTCTCTAAAAAAATCAAAAATAAATTTGATATTTCCTTTACATGGGTAAAAATCTAGTTTTGGCACAACGAACTACCGTTTGCCACATTTTAGTCATCGATTCGGCACAAAACAACAGTTTTCAAATCGCATCATTGCTCCACTGTACTACGGTACGTATGAGTTATGTAAAATGTTAAAATATCAATCATACGTACATATATGGCAACAATAAAAAAAAACACCATCTTAAGACTTGAATTTTTTTAAAGCTGATTTACAGGAAGAAGATTAGTTTTAAAGAAAAATTCTTACTAATTAATTCTAATATTTGTGGCCCTTTGTTCCCAACAGGAACCAAAGGACAAAATATATATACAAAATAGCACCAATGACAAAATTATTTTTCATTCGAACAAAACAAAAATTATACGGTTATTATTTGGACATAACTAAGCGATATCGTTATACTAACTGTATTCTCTCTAAGAGTGCTTTTTTGCAAAACAAAATGTCAACGGTTCTTTACTCATGACCGATCTTAGAAAAAAGACTCTGCATCAGGGCAGTCATTAAAATAGCACCAACATGCAAAAATTCTTAAAAAATTAAATATTGATTTAATAACACAGTACAACAAAATAAGAAAGATTTGATGCATCGGAATTGCGACACATCATTTCTAATAGACTTTGGGACACAGATCACAAATATGGCACTAGAATTTTAAAGTTAGCTATAGTTTAAGAAATATTTGCAAAACCGTATTTGCAGAAAAATTCAATTTTGTAATAAACTTTTTGCAAAAAAATAAAAAAAATGGAAGGTTTGAACGCTATTCTTTGCAAAATTTTGATAGGATAAAACATTGCCTTTAATTTGATTTATCGCATGTTTTGACAGCTGCGATAATATTCTCTATATATGCATTTCAAGTTGAAATTTCTCTTTTTTCACTATTTCGTTAATAATTAATCTGTGATGAAAGGAATATCCATTTTTTTTAATTTATACCATTAGTAAACATCTCATGTTACTGAATTTATAAAAAAAAATTTCGCACTTTGTGTTTTAGTTTTAAGTAAAAATTGGCTAAAGTTGAAGAAGATTGATTTTTTTAATACCTAAAAATTAAGGAGTCTGTGATGAATCTGAAATTAAAAAACCATTCAAATATGTAACACACATATTTTTTAATCAATTTCAATAAAGTTTTGGATAATTTGAGTGCAAATTCCTAAAAAATAACGATTTTAAAATATGCATGTTCCAAAAAGTACTATAAAAGAGCATTTCAAATTTAGTCCGTTTTATTGCTAAACATACGGTTTTGTTCACTTTGTGTATGAAAACCCTACAAAAATATTTATCTTTTAAAACATTTTGATTGGTTGAAAATAAGTAAACCAATCAGAATGCTCTAAAAATATACCAAGTCAAAGCATACTGCCACCCAAAATTTTAAATGAAATCGAAAAGTTGTGATTTTTTTGACAAAAAGAATTTAGTGGAATATGAATTTAAGTCGTGTGTTAAGACTTTGAAAATCTGGTTAAGGGATTTTACTTGATTTGCAAAATAGGAAAGTAAGTGAAGTTTTCATTTGAATTGCAATTATATCCTAGATCCTTTATCTAACACAAATAACTTGTTATGGTTCTAAAAGCCCAAAGTCTATACTTTTAAACCATACTAAAAATTATCCGTAGTTTAGTCAGGTACATGAATAAAAAAGAAATTTTAACGAAAAAACTGACTTTTTGCTAAAAGTTAAATTTGTGAATATTTCAAAAACTAGAGCTAATTTTAAAATTTGGTATTCACATCCGTGATACTCATCCTAAAATCTATCAGAATTGATATGTCGAATGCCCGATTGTTGAACTGTGTTATTTAAACAATATTTGAGAATAAATAGCAAAGAAGGTTTAGTAAAATGATAAAGCATTTGTCGTTTTTTTGAAATTGTATTTTCAAATAATTTAAATAATATGTTTAAGTTGCTGTCCGAAATAATATTGCGAGTGAAGAGACATATAATCCCTTGGAATTTTTCTTTAAGAAAACATTATTTTATCCTAGGAACTTTCCCGTAGAAAATGTCGCCTTAATTTAAGGAGTTTTTCGAAACTATAAATTTTTAAAACCTGAAGTAATTATGAAAAGGAAAGTATTAAAAATTCTGACATTTAAAAATAACATAAAAAAACGAAATCTAAAAGCTATTCGACTCGAAAATTTATCGAGACAAAAAATTGGCAATTACAGATTTTATATAAAATAATAAAAATCCGGTGTAGAAAATCATTACCAGATATGTGGTTATGTAACTACATACTTGGCAATTGTAACTAGTTACTTTTGTTATTACATTTCTTATTACCTTTATGTGGCGATGTCGCGAAAAATAATGAGTTGTCGTTATACACCAGCATACGAAAAATCAAAATATATATCGTTACCTATGTGCTTACCAGTACTGACAAAAATAATGAGTCAAAAAATAGATTTTCTAAAAAATAAATTATATAAAAAAAAATATTTTTTATTGTATTTTTTTTTTTTTTTTTAATAAAATTTCCTGGTGCGGGAATCGAACCTGGGTCTACAGATTGCCAGTCAATGGCTCTACCATCTGAGCTATATCGACATGTAATATTTAATAGATAAAAACATAATTGACCTGCTGCACACAAGTAGGCTTACTCGCCAACATACAAAAATAAAAAAATATGTGGTTACATATATCCTTACCGGTGTTAAAAAATATTGAGTCTAAAAATAGATTTAAAAACATTGTCAAAAAAATCTAGAAAATTATTTTCTATTTGAAATTATGATAAAAATAAGTCATTATCAGTAACTCGTTATTATATGTTTTAAAATAATGCAGAAGGTAAGTGGGTGCCATTACTGGTAGTCCAAAAAATAATGATATGTCATTACCGTTTCTACACTGGGAATGACCGATTTTGGTATAAATTTTAAATAAAAGTTTTGCAAAATTCGTATGTTTATATTTGCAAGGTTGCCAAATTGTTCGAAAAAGTTACCACTTATTCTATAGTCAGAAATAAGAACAATTTTTTCATAAATATTTGCACAATTAAATTGAACTAAAATTATGTTCTTAGTTCTGACTGGCCAGCAGATAGTACGACAAAAAAAGGTTCGCCATACGCCGTCGAATCTGAATTGTTTTTGCAAGGAGGTTTCAAATAAAAAATTTTTTTTTTTTATTAAATATAGGGTCGCTTTTTTAAACTTTTGCCATTTACAGTCGGATCTTAAAGTATGATACATCGATATTTTTGTCTCGAGGGGACCAATGTTTTGCTCTAAGGGTCATTGACCTTAAGTATCCCATTCTACTATTTACCCACCAGATCCAGACTAGACATTTACAAATTTTAATCCCTCTCCCTTAAATTCCAGCGCCCCTGTAGAATTGTTATTCAACAAATTTTTTTTAATACAATAACAACAAAGTCAAACATAATATTTTTAAAACTACATATACATATTAATATTAAAACGCAACAACAACATGCATACAGTTAGCCAGCAATAAATACACGTTTTTGTTGTAAACTCAAACTCACACACACACACTTACATACAGCCACATATAAAGTCGTTTATATCCTAAACTCCAAATACTCGTTGTATGAAAGTGTGTGTGTATGGGGATATTTAATTTTTTGGTCCATTTTTATTTTTTAACAAAAATACATACGCACAAACACTTGCATTTAATTGCAAACATGCACATTTAATATGCAAGCAAACATACACATATACACATGCATTCGATTCATTTTTTTTGTATGTGTTGATGGCCATTCATTCATTCATTCATTTATGTATTGTACATTCCAGCTGCCTTGCCAGCCTTACTAGGCTCTGTGCATTTGTTGCTGTTGTGGTTCATTTTTGTGCGTAAATACTGTTTGTGTATGTTCGTGTGTATGTCCTTTCATTTTATCCTGTTTTTTGGTATGTTTATTTTATATTTTTTTGTAATGTCATTTCACTCTCTCCACTTTGTCTGCGTTGCATTACGATGTTTTAGTTTTATTTTTTGATTAAACTTTTTTTTATTATTTTTTGGTTTTGTTTTGATTTTTTTTGTGTGCGAAAAAAAAATAAAAAAGTGTTACAAATAAAACAAAAAAGTAAACCATGCAGTTTGCAGCAACTGCATCAGATAAAACTGCATAGATGCAGTTTTCTCTGCAGCCGAGAAATGCATTTTGGCAGAGTTGCAAGCCGTTTTTGCCATGCAATATGTTAGTGTTGAGTTCGTATGCATGTGAAAAATATAACATATAAAAAAAATAAGTCAGTGAGAGAATGGTGAGTATTTCATAATGTTTTTAAAATATTATTGTTTCTATAGAGTGTAAATGTGTGCGTTTTTATATTAATATGTATGTGTGTGTAGTATTTTGCGTAGTTTTGTAGGCCTACTACTACGACATGTTATTCAACTGCGTGTATGTTTTTAAGTTTTTTTTTTCGGCTGCAACTGATGATGTTGATGTTTTGCTAACGTATTTAACAAAAAAAAAAAAAAAATGTAACACAAAAAACAAGCCTCAATAATGGCTGAATTTTTATTGGCTGATTGAAAATAAAAATATTCTTAGTTCTGTTGATTTTTTTTTAGTTTTTTTTGTGTATTTTTTTTTTTTTTTTACTTTTTTGGTGTTTTGAATGCAATTTTTTTTGTCAGTCGCGTTAGTTGCATTTTTATATTGTATATGTGTTTGTGTAGATTTTTGAATATTGTAGTGCAGTTAGTATTTGTTGGATAGTCAACTGTGAATCGATTAAATAAGGTAAGATTTTGTTAACTTTTCGAAACGCTCAAAATTTTACCATAAACTTAACAAATCGTTTGTGAGCTTACACTCCGTATTACACGGCGTATGAAAGTATGAAAGTAAAAAATTAAAAAGGTTAACTTAATACATACACCAGACCTGAATCGAGAGGGAGGGAAATTTAGAACACTTCGTTCCCCAAAATACAAATTTTCAATACACTCACAATATATTGTCTATAACCGAATGAAGTTTATTTAAAAAGTAAATGGTGAACACACCAAAATTGCGACACTTTGGAAAACTTATAACTTACTCAAAAAAATTTATATATTTTGAAATTCAAATACCCTGAGTAGGCCATGACATGTATTAGAAATTTCATTTGAATTTGACAAATTATTTTGCACGAATATAAAAAAAATCCGGTTCTCAGTGCCCAAAAAATTGCCAAAAAAGTAAAAGTGCACCAGTCGACAGTTTCCAGGGTTTTAAATCGCTACAGAGAAGGCCTGTCAATTGCTAGAAAGCCTGGTAGCGGTGGTGAGGATGGCCAAAGTGATACAAACAGTGCTCGGATGTGATACAAACAGTGCTCGGATTTCCTCACGTTCTGTTGCAAAATCTATACGTTAATCGCAGTCTTTCGCACAAAAGGTAAAGCGGCAAGCTTCACTGAGAAGTTTTAAAGCTCAAAGAGCACCAGATCGAGACGCAAAGCAGAATGTTACGGCGAAATCCGGCAGCCACAAGTTGTACGAATTCCAAATCACGAAATATGAATGCATTGTCATGGACGACGAAACCTGCTGCTTTCAAAATTTCAAATATATTGCTGACCAAGATTTTGTGTGCGACGAAAAGTCTGATCAACTGCATATGGAACAAATAATAACTAATATTTTAATATTTTTATTACCTCTAAACTTCAAAGTATTCATATAAAAAAATTTATTTCAAAGTTTTTTTCTGGTATTAGTTTCTAAGTGTCTCTGTTTTGGTGTAATAGTTAAAGCATACCCAGTCAGAAAAATACAAACGGGAAAGCGATGGCAAAGCACTTTAACAGGTGGTACAAGTACTGGCAAAAAGTGCTTTCCCAATCCCAAAATGATAACATCATTAGAAAAAAGGACCGGCTGTTCAAAAAGCTCCGGAAAAGCACTGGAGAATAAAACTTTTGAACGTTGGAAAAACGCTGGCAGAACCAAAAATAGGTGGTATGGGAATATATTTTCCAAAATAAAATTAAAAAAAAGTTCATATGTATTTTTTTTAGTCCCAGACCGCCTGGGTTCAAACCACGGAGCTAATGAGACATATAATACTTGTTGGCTACACACATACATGAGTGATAAAGACTGGACGACTAATATGCCAGCATTGGGAAAGAAAAAGTTGGTCATAAAGGAGCTTTCCCAAATACAAAAAAAATTGTTTTTATAAAACAAAATAATTTTTAAATTAAAAAAAATCTACAAAAAATTTTTTTTCCTTGCAACGGATTTGAACTCGGAATCTTCTGACTACAAACATTTTTTAACGAAGCGTCAGCATTTTTATAAAATCATTGCTCTACCAGTGAATTGGTTTTTGTACCGTTGGTACCATTGGCTAGATAGCACTGGATAACCACTGGTTGGAAACCTTGGCATATCACTCTATGCCCATTCTTTGCCAGTGGTTTTTTTATAAACTCCCGAAATTTTTGTAAAACAAGTACTGGAAAAACGCTTTTTGCAAACCTGGTAAAGCATCCCAAATGAGTGTTTTCCCAATCATTTATTTTCAACACCGTGGTATACTATAGTAGCCCCACTCATTAAAATATTTCATATAGTTGTAGAGGTATTAAGAACCCTATGTACAAGTAAAATTACAAACACTACTTAATTTTTTCAAATGACAGAAAATGAGTAAAGCGACTTTATTATACTATGAGTTAAAGTTTGTTTTCAATTGAAGAATGAATTGAAATACATCGAGATATATTGTATGTCTGTTTCATAGCACGCTAGTTTTTTTAACTAGTTTTTTCTAATTCAGTTGTTTCTATTTACTTCTATTTTTATTGCACTCGAAAAGAAATTAGTTTTTGGTAATTCTTCCTTACTTTCAAAGTTTACTATTTTTCACTATAAATGTGAACAAACAGAGCTTGTATAAATTATTGTATCAACCATTAAATAACAAACTATAAAAATACGTCATTTTAGTTAAATATTTAATTTTTGCAGTTTTATGTTAAAAAAAAGAACTCAAATAATTTCGATCTGTTTTTTGATCAATAAAAAATTAATTTTGGTTATATATTACAAATTTATTTCAATTCAAGTTACAAGAAATTTTTCTCTCATATACATAATCATAGCTAAAATAAATATAAACCTATATGTTGTGTATGAAGTGTTCTGAAAATTCAAAAAAAATTCAAATATGAAAAAACCCGAGTTTTTTTTTTATATATGTAACAAGTTATGATTTTATGGAATTATAAATGGTGGTCCAACCAAAACGCACGATGTTAATTGAAAATAAAACATAAAGTTTTCAGAGAATTATCTTAATATTTTTTACTGTCATAAAAGGATTTATGGCAATTATGTGTGAAAGAAAATATCGGCCAAATCCTCGCAACTTCTTCGGTGGTATACCTCTATCTGATGGTCCATATTTTCAATGACTCTGAGACATAATTGAGGTTCAGTCTCATTAGTGTGTCGAATTATCTCATCCTTTAGCTCTTGAATTGTTCTTGGCTTATTGACGTACACTTTTTCTTTTAAATATCCCCAAAGAAAGAAGTCCAACGGTGTCAAATCACATGATCGTGGCGGCCAATTAACATCGCCACGACGTGAGATAAAATGGTCATTGAATTTTAGGCGCAAAAGAGCCATTGTTTCGTTGGCTGTGTGGCAAGTGGCACCATCGTGTTAGAAGCACATATCGTCCAGGTCCATATCCTCAATTTCTGGCTACAAGAAGTCCGTTATCATCTCGCGATAGAGAACACCGACGACGAGTCGAGGATGACGGCTCTTCTGCCACACTATCGCGAACAACAGCAATCCGTAGAACGAACTGGGCGAGCATGCACAGGTATTTTCACATTTCCTACAGACCCGGTTTGCTGAAATTTGTGCACAATTCTCCCGATAGTGAACACATTTGGTCGATTATGCTAACCAAAGAAGTGCACAAAATGCATTCTGATTTGAACGCCCATTTTCGTAAAAGGCTTCAACAATATTAACGTGCTGCTGTATTGTGTACCTCTCCATGGTTGCATCTGTCAAACACTGAAACAAAGAAATGTCAAATTAAGATCTTGCATTATGGTTGGACCACCTTTTATATCGCTAAGTATTTTCATATGTAACACCAAGTATAATTGAATATGATTGTATCAAAATATATTTAGTTATATAAATTCATATTAACCAGATCCACCATTTTTCGGATCTAATAATATATTTTTATATATACATTTATTAACCAATATATGATTTGATCCGGGAAATGGTGGATCTGGTTAATGTGATTTTGTACAATAAATATCTTTTGGTATAATTATATAAAATATAAATTTAACAATACTCGACGAGATATAATTTTATAAAATCATAAATGATTATATAAAAGTCATTTTTACTAGGGTAATGAAAAAAAAATTCTTAGTAATTACCCAGCAAAAAAAAGATATGCCAAAGCAGTAGAAAAAGCACTACAATTGATGATCCAGATGTACTTATTTTTTCACATAAACACTAATGATTTTAACATTGAGTTGTCATAGGAGAGTAGGTACTCCCACTTCAACATTCTTTCAACACTTTTTGAATAAGTAGAAAGGAAGCTCTTTTTCACCAATTAAAAGTAAAAAAAAAAATTCTTCGCAAAAAAAATTATGCTTTTGTTTATTTTGCAAAAGTTTTTTTTTTATTGCCGCCACCGGGTATTGAACTTGCTACTTCACTATTACTAGTCTAGCGCTCTACCGCTGAGCTATTCTTTGATATGAAAGTTGACTGGCATAAAAACACCACTTCGTTACTGTGAGATATTGTTCCTTATTCTCTTCAATAAAAGTACTTATTAAACAAGTGTAAAAGGTGCAATCAAATTCAGTATTGTTTTCAGTACTATTTTTACAGGTGCATAAAAAGCAATTTCTCATAATTTTTTTATACCCAGCAAAACTTTCTATTACCTGGTAATAAGGTTTGTAAGAAGAAATTAAGGTATGTAACCTCTTACTTTGATATTCCAACAGCTATTATTTTAACAAGGGCATGTCATTGGAGGTATGTACTTTCCAAAAGAGGGCTAGGTAACAACATAAGAACATGTTACTTTAATGTTACATGTTAGGAGTTACGTAACCACTTACATAACCGATACTGAGAACAATACTACTTACATAACAGCTTAAAGTAAGGCCAAAAAATGTGTTACAAACAGGTCTGAAATAACACATTAAAATCATGTGCTTACAAAAAAAACTAAATTAAGACGTTATCGTGTTGGTTTTTTATAAATGCTAAAACGAAGCATATTCATATTTAATTAATATTTACTCAGATTAATATAAAGTTAACAAAAAACATAAAAGATATTTCAGTCAATATGTATAAAACATATAAATTATTTGTATCGAATATTTTAAATAGAAAATAACACTCATGTATCGCATTACAAATAACTCCTTATTTTGAGGTATTTGAATACACCATCGGTAATAAGTGGCTATTTCTATTAAGTGATCACGTATCACATTAAAAGTAACTCCTTATTTTACGGTTTTAAAATATCCCATCTGTAATAAGTCGCTGCTATTATTTAGAACTCATGTTGTGTATTACAAGTAACTCTTTTCTTTGAGGTGTTTAAATATATCATTGGTAATAAGTTGCTATTACTACCCAGTAGTTATGCAGCACATTATACGTAAGACATTACATTTTAGTTATGAAATAATGCAATGGTAAGGGGTATGGTATTACCAGGTAATGTGTTCTGTAATACCAACATATTACCAAGGTTTTGCTGGGTATATACATATTATTAAAAATTTTAAAATTAATAAAATATTGAATTTAAGGGGGTAATTTTCTAAAACACTTGGGTGAAGTGTTGCGTTATTTCTATCGAAATTGTTTTTGTTACAAAAACAATTTACATTGAAAGTTCCCTTCACTTCAACCAAGTGTTTTACGAAATTAGGTAGTAAGTAAATTAATAGAATAAAAAGAAAATATAAAAAAATATTGGCCCACCTGGAATCAAACCCTCTGTTCGGAAATGCCAAATGATAGCAGCAATACCTAAGCTTAAATGATTTTTTGGACGTTGTTCAGAAATAGTTCCAAAAAAGCTGTAAAAATATACTAACGAATACTTTGGAAGCAATGAAAGAAGTAGTTTGTAAAGCATTACATCCAATATTTTTTTCTGGGTAATTCTTATACTAATTACGATTGCTAATTATAATTATAATAATACTACTCAAAAATAAAGGAAACATTTGTACAGCAGCAACGATCGGATATCTACACTTGTTATCCAACTAATCGAATGCGAATAAAGCGCATCATAATGTGAAATTTAATTGAGAAAAGGAAAAAATTGAGAAAAATTGAGAAACAATAGGATTAAAAAGACGAAACATTATATTTTATTGAGAATATTTCCTTATTTTAACTAATACATATATGCTGGTCATGGCCTACATGTATTAGTTAATTCTGTCTCTTCTGATTACATAGTGCAACAGCCATTCTGGGGGTGAGAAAGTACTAGACCAGTATTATAAAATCTCCAAAGGGTTTGGCGTTCTCAGGCCAAATTTTTTTATTGCCTTTTACATTTTTTTCTTAAATTGATGTTTGTTTGCTTAGTTTTTCAGCTATAACTCAAGAGTCATAGATGATTTCTCATTTAATTTTTCAGAAAATTAATTTTTATTAATCTCTATATATAAAAGAATAACGTGACTGACTGACTGACTGACTGACTCACTCAACATCGCCCAGCCCAAACCGCTGAAGCTAGGAAGTTGAAATTTGTTATGTAGGTTCCTCTTTCGGGGTAGACGTCCACTAAGACGGGATTTTTGGAAATTCCTACCGGAACGGGCAAAAAGGGGGAAAGTGTCCCCCTTGACGGCCTGCCAAAACCCCTTTGGCTAGAAAGCTGAAATTTAAGATATGTGTTCCTTGGAGTAGGGGCTAACTTTTCTGGAAAGTACTTTCTAGAATTTTGGACAGGGACGTTGTAAAAATGGGGGTTAAAAAGGGGAAAAAGGCCCCCCTTGACGGCCTGCCCAAACCGCTGGAGGTAAGAAGTTGAAATTTGGTATAAAGGTTCCTCCACTATCGTAGACATCCACCAAGACGGGAGTTTTGGAAATTTTTACAGGGACGGGCAAAACGGGGAAAAAGTCTCCCCCTTGACGGCCTGCTCAAACTGCTGGAGCTATGAAGTTGAAATTTGGTATGTAGGTTCCTCGACCGGTGTAGACGTCCGTTGAGACGGCATTTTTGGAAATTCTTATCGGGAGGGGCAAAAAGGGGACAAAAAAGGTACCTTTTTCCAAAAAAGTACCTTTTCCCAAAAAAAGTACCTTTTTCCAAAAAAAGTACCTTTTTCCAAAAAAAGTACCTTTTTCCAAAAAAAGTACCTTTTTCCAAAAAAAGTACCTTTTTCCAAAAAAAGTACCTTTTTCCAAAAAAAGTACCTTTTTCCAAAAAAAGTACCTTTTTCCAAAAAAAGTACCTTTTTCCAAAAAAAGTACCTTTTTCCAAAAAAAAGTACCTTTTTCCAAAAAAAGTACCTTTTTCCAAAAAAAGTACCTTTTTCCAAAAAAAGTACCTTTTTCCAAAAAAAGTACCTTTTTCCAAAAAAAGTACCTTTTTCCAAAAAAAGTACCTTTTTCCAAAAAAAAGTACCTTTTTCCAAAAAAAGTACCTTTTTCCAAAAAAAGTACCTTTTTCCAAAAAAAGTACCTTTTTCCAAAAAAAGTACCTTTTTCCAAAAAAAGTACCCTTTTCCAAAAAAAAGTACCTCTTTCCAAAAAAAGTACCTTTTTCCAAAAAAAGTACCTTTTTCCAAAAAAAGTACCTTTTTCCAAAAAAAGTACCTTTTTCCAAAAAAAGTACCTTTTTCCAAAAAAAGTACCTTTTTCCAAAAAAAGTACCTTTTTCCAAAAAAAAGTACCTTTTCCCGAAAAAAGTACCTTTTTCCAAAAAAAGTACCTTTTTCCAAAAAAAAGGACCTTTTTCCAAAAAAAATTCCTTTTTCCAAAAAAAGTACCTTTTTTAAAAAAAGTACCTTTTTCCAAAAAATGTACCTTTTTCTAAAAAAATGTACCTTTTCCAAAAAAAAAAGTACCTTTTCCCAAAAAACATACATTTTTCCAAAAAAATAACTTATTCAAAAAAAGTACCTTTTCCAAAAAAGAAAACCTTTTCCCAAAAAAAGTACCTTTTTCTAAAAAAATTTTCCTTTTCCCAAAAAATATACATTTTTTCAAAAAAATACCTTTTTCAAAAAAAGTACCTTTTCCAAAAAAAAGTACCTTTTCCCAAAAAAAAGTACCTTTTTCTAAAAAAATTTTCCTTTTCCAAAAGAAGTACCTTTTCCAAAAAAAGTACCTTTTTCCAAAAAACATACATTTTTCCAAAAAAAACAACTTTTTAAAAAAAAATACCTTTTGCAAAAAAAGTACAAATAAAGTACTTTGTAAAAACAAAGTATCTTTTTCCAAAAAATTTCGTTTTTCCAAAAAGTACCATTTAAAATAATATATAATTTCAAAAAAACTACTTTTTTTCCTCCCCCCACGGATATCTCCACTAAAACAAGGTTTCTTGATATTCGGCATAGACGTGCGCTAAGACGGGATTTTTGGAAATTCCTACCGGAACGGGCAAAAAGGGGAAAAGTCTCCCCATAAACAGTCTCACAAATTGGAAAAGTGCCTGCCCAAACCACTGGAGGTAAGAAGTTGAAATTTGGTATAAAGGTTCCTCCACTGTAGTAGACATCGACTAAGTTTGTATTTTTGGAATTCCCTACAGGATATCCCAAAAGGAAACTCGGTATGTGAGTTCCTGCTTCTGTGTAGGCGTCCGCTTAGACGGAATTTTTGAAATTCCTATCGGGAGGGGAAATAAGGTAAAAGTCTCCTCCTGCCGGCTTGCCCAATCCCTTTTGGCCAACCTAAAATTTTAAATATGTATTCCTTGGAGTAGGACTAATTCACCGGCAACGTAATTTTTCTATTTTGGAACAGGAACATAGTAAAAATGGTGGTTGAAAGGGAAAAATGTCCCCACTAACGGCCTGCCCAAACCGCTTAGGCAATGCAGTTGAAATTTGGTATGAATGTTCCTCATCCATCGCAGATAGCCGCGAAGATGGAATTTTTGTAAATTCCTATAGGGAGGGGCAAAAAAAAAAAAAGCCTCACCTTGGGGGCCGGTAAAAACCCCTTCGGCTAGAAACCTGAAGCTTAAAATGTGGGTCCCTGGAGTGAGGGCTAACTTATTAGAAAGATACTTTTTTGAATTTTGGACAGGGTCGTTATAAAATGGGGGCTCAATAAGGGAAAGTTGCCCCTTAACGACCTGTCCAAACTGCTGGAACTAGGAAGCTGAAATTCGGTACTTAAGTTCCTCTCAGCCTACTCAAACTGCTGGAACTAGGAAGCTGGAATTCCCTGTCGATGGATTTTCGGAAATTCCTACCGAGAGGGGCACAAATAGTAAAAGTTGACTAGAAACCTGAAATGTAAAACATATGTTACTTGGAGTATGTGCTCACTTACCGGGAAGGTGCTTTTTGGACAGGGACATTGCAAAAATGGGGATTAATGAAGCGAAAAGTGCCGCTTAAAGGCCTGTCCAAACCGCTGGAGGTAGGAAGTTGAAATTTGGTATTAAAGTTCCTCCTCTATTGTAGACATCCGCTAAGATGAGATTTTTGGAAATTTCTACAGGTAGGGTCAAAAACAGGAAAAGTCTCCCCCTTAACGGCCTGGCCAAACTGCTGGAACAAGGGATCTTAAATTGGGTTCCTTCTCCAACGTTGACGTCCCCTAAGATGGTATTTTTGGAAATTCATACCGGGAGGGGTAAAAAGGGAAAAAACTTCCCCCTTGACGGCCTGGCCAAACTGCTGGATATAGAGACCTAAAATTATGTATGTAGTAGGTTCCTCCTCCAACGCAGACGTCCTCTAAGACGGAATTTTTGGAAATTCCTACCGGGAGGGGTAAAAACGGAATAATTCTCCCCCTTGATGGCCTAACCGAACCCTTCGGCTAGAAACCTGTAATATATAATATGTTTTCCTTGGAGTATGGGCTAACTTATCGACAAGGCATTTCTAGGACTTTGGACAGGAACGTGGTAAAAATGGTGGTTCAAAAGGGGAAAATTGCCCCCCCCCCCTCTTAACGTCTACGTCTTTAGCTAGAAACCTAAAACTTAAAGAACAAGTGTATATGAAACACTAAAATTAAGAAACTAAATAGAAAACGAGTGGGATTGAAACACTACACAAGTGGAATGAAATGGATATAAACGTTGAACGAGCGGAATTGAAATTATAGACAATGCAAATGGATTGGAAGAGGGAATTACCTGTTCAAACACTATCAACGGAATATGAAACTTATGTAGCATTGAAACATACTCCCCAAAAAGTTAAACAAATTTTCTGAAAGAGAAAAAACCTTAGAAAAGGAATGGAACTTATATATTCCGATATTTAAACTTCATGTAACGAAGCACCGGTGGAAGAAACCGCCGCAGTAAATTTTCCAACTGAATTTGTGAATTTACTTGAATTGCCAGGTCTACCTTTACATAAACTGGAATTAAAAAAAAAACTTTAAGACACGCTAACAACGTAGCTTTGCCCGCTATTTTTAATATTATAAAATGCTTTCCAACCCTGTTTCACGTTATTTATTTTCATTCAAAACACAAATGAACAAAACTACTTACGGGTCTATCTACCTAAGTTCGCACTTTACCAAATTATCTTAACATACACACGTATATTGCAATTTATTATGGATTCATTACTAACAATCCACTTTCATGAGAAAAAGTGATCAAATATTTATTTATTTTAAACCCATTGTTGTGCAGAATTATTTATTTGTGGTGGCTGGGTGAAGGCTTTAAATAAAAAAACTTTAAATAAAAAAGCCCCCCCCCCCCTTAACCTTTAAGGCACGCTAACAACGTAGCGGGCTGCGCCCGCTAGTATGAGTATATGCAGGTAAAAAAAGGTTAGACTAATCTTATCGAATGAAATCTTCAAAAAATTTTAATTTTTCCTCTTTTTTTTATAAAAATTTTGCCAATAACTAACTCCAAATTTCTGGCCCTAAACGACTGAGAAGATAAAGCTCAAATATTTTTGAGCTCGTAAATATGTAATTTTTATTTCGAAAAACAAATTCTTTTTGAAAAATAAGGTCTTTACTCGAGTATTGATTTTATGAAAATTCTTAAGAAAAATTAAGGAAAAACAAAGTTTAAAGAAGAACAAAATTTATATTTACGTAAAGGCGCAGGCGGTCGTTTGCCGACCATATAAACAAACTTCGCATAATTATTGAGCACTCCACACACCTTTACCTTCTTTTTGTGGATTTTGAAAGAGCTTTCGACACTATATCCCAAAACTCTATGTGGACCTCTCTAATTAATAAGGGAATACTGGAGACGATTGTTACTCTTATACGGGAACTTTACAAAGATGTACAGTAGAGCGTACCACCTTACAGGCAAAAAAAAAAGTGCGCCGTACACCCTCCAATATGAAGTATTTCAGCAAGGAGGTTTCAAAAAAAAAATTTTATTTTTTTTTGCCGAACGTAGGGGTCGCCATTTTACATTTTTCGTTATATCTTTGGCATTTACAGTCGGATCTTAAAGCATGATACATCGGTGTTTTTCCCTCGAGGAGACCAGTGTTTTTCCAAAACGGCATTTTCACCTCAAGTATACCGTTCTAGTAGTTACCCACCAGATCTCAGTTGCTACCACCCTAATGTACCACCCTAATGTCAGAAAATTAAAGCTCGCAAAAAATCATTAAAGTTTTGCTAAGGAAGTTTTTTGCTAAACCCAGTAGAAATTTTTTTCATATATTGGTTGCCGAACGTAGGGGTCGCCTTTTTAATTTTTTTTAATTGGATTTTTAGGGTGTAGGAACTGAGATCTGCTGGGTAAATACTAGAACGGGATACTTGAGTCAATTGCCCTTAAGGCAAAACATTGGTGATTGAGGAAAATATCGATATATCACACTCTAAGATCCGACTGTAAATGCCAAAGATATAACGAAAAAGGTTAAAATTCGGAACTGTCTTGCAAATAAAATTTAGATTCGAAGGTGTACGGCGAACGTTTTCTTGTAATTCGGTCTACACTATATTGATCCCCACATTATTTCTCTTGCTTTTGGACTATTTAATGGAAGAGACTAACAAGGCGGCGCCTTTTGATATTCGTTGGAATATGGAAGAGTACCTAAAACACATAAATTACTGTAATGACATTTGTCCGTATTGCTATATGGCTGTACCACATCGACCTTTACAAAACTGACACTGGAAAAGATCTAAAAGTATATTAATTGATGTTTACGAAAGATCTTTCAAATTTATTGGCCGAGTTGGACTTCTAATGAAGCTCTTTGGCAAAAGCCAAATTGTTGTCTAATCGAATTAGATATCCGCAGAAGGAAATGGACATGGATCGTTCATATCCTCAGATTTTTTGCTAAATACTAGTAAAATAAGCACAGCAAACAGGAAAAAAAGTTATCATATAGAGACAATCTGACAATAACATATAAAAAATAATACAATTTAATGGAAAATCACTGATGAAGCCATGTCCATAAAAAAGGCAGTAACTAGATCTAGTCTGATTTGCAAATTAATAATGTGTTTATAACTTTTGAAAAAATGTTTACTTTTCTTCCTAACCTCAAACCTACTAAATTAGAATTAATAAAAATGCATATTAATTACAATATTAATTACAGTTAGGCTCTCTGACGCGTTTGAAAAACACCTTACTAATAAAACTGTTAAATTTACAGAATCTTAGTTATATTTGAGTTAACTTTAGCAAAAAAATCTGCTAATTTTAGCAGTTTTTTCTGCAGCATCATTTTTAACTAATTTTTAGTAACTTTTTCAGCTATTTTTATAGATTTATTTCTATGAGTATAGCTTTGTGATTATCGATAACATATGCCGAATCGTAAATGTGTTTTTGGCGATTTTCCAAATATTTTTTTCTGTTTTAAGAAGTTTTTTTTCAACTTTACGAAATTTTTGCTTTAACTACATACTTTCAAATTATTCCTTGTACAAAAAAGTCTGAAGGCAGAAAAGTAGCAAATTATATTTTATATCGATACAATATTACTGGCTTAAAAACATTTTTTTTTACCCAAAACTATTTAAAATCTGGGGACCGCTTTTTGGCGGCGTTGCACGCAGAGAAAAGATATGGTTGCAATATGTTCACGGCTACAAAAATATGATCCCTACTGGCATACATGTTTGTTGCAATCATATTATTAGTGTATTAATCATACTTTACGAGTTAAATGTTCGTCTATAAACATTTTATAGTTAAAATCTCTAATTTTTTCGCCTATCATATTTTTTTTTTCGGCTATAATCATATATAATCTGGACAACCATATTTCTCTCTTCGAATTACAATCATATTATTATTTGTATAGAGAGATATCATGTTCACAATCATTGGTATGGTTTCGGCAACTATAAGATGGTCAGTATATTTTTTTATGAGCGTCATCGATCAGTTAGCGTCATTCTTGTTTGAGATTTTGTGAAAAGAAGTTGTAAGAGGCAATTAAAGAAAATAATACATATTAAACAAAAAAAAAAAACAGCTTACTGGTATTAATTTTAATACTGACATTGTTTGTAGCAGAAATAATTCTGTGTAACCTTCAAATTAGATTGTACTTTAAAGTGCTCAGTATTATAAAATGAGTAAAAAGTTTATTTTTTAATTCTTGTAATCACGTGGAAAAAAAATTATTGTTAAAGAGCGTCCATAATAAAGAGTGTTACAGCTTTTAGTTTTGTACGAAAGTCAAATTGAAAAAGTGGACAAAATTGAAGAAAATATAAAGAGTGCACAAAAATAATCATAATATGTTCCTAGTGATCATAATATGATCATAAGTGATCACAAAATTTTCGACATGACAATAATATGATCATTGGGACTATATTATGACCATTGGGAATATATTATGGTCATAAGGAACATAATATGATGATTTTTGGATGTATTGAGAAATTATATTCTTAACAATATCTTTCTACGTTCGATAGCTTCCAAAATTTCATTTTATTTATATAATAGTGATTACTGAAAGTAATTTAATGATGACTTTACTCAAATGTGTAAATTAGTCATTGAATAAATAGATGTCCTATTGTCAAAAAAAAACATCATTCAGCTGGGAGAATACTATAGTGATCATGGGACAGGACTATAATATGTTTATATTGCGAGCATTTTACAATCATAGTGTGATAATTTATTGCCCACATTATGATAAAAATGAGGTTAGAGTATGATTGCCACAACTATGCAATAACATGATTGTCGCAATCATCAATCCAAAAATATATGATGCTCTTCGAATATGATCATCCCAACCATGTTTTTTCTTTGCGTGTGGGCAGTAGAGAGTTAAGGGTATATAGGCAGCATTAAGGTGGTAGGAACTGAGATTTGGTGGGTAAATACTAGAACGTGGAACTTGAGGTAAATGGTCCTTAGAGCAAAACATTTATCCCCTCCATACAAAAACGTCGATGTATCATACTTTAAGATCGGACTGCAAATGCCAAAGATATAAAGAAAAATGTAAAATGGCGACCCCTACGTTAAGCAAATAAAATTTTTTTTTGAAACATTGCAAAAATAATTTAGATTGCACGGTGTACGTCGAACTTTTTTTTGAGGTACGGTCTAATGTGCACTCTCAGGACAGTTCCGTAGTGATAACCGAATTTGGCTGACATTCGTTTGCGACTGCATTGATTTTCCATCGGTTTTCGTAAAATTTGCTTTGTTATTCCAAAAAAATTTAAAACTTCTATGATTTTAGTTAAAAAAAGTTGTTTTATCAAATTTCAGTTTGACAGAAAACGCAAAGCAAACACTTGAAATGATATTAGCTAGATCAACATAGGCTTTTTTAATGAACATTTTTAATATATAAAACAAATATGTAGCTACTTTTGCTAACTTCTGAACCGATTGATATATCGAAAAACGCTACGGTATGAAAACGCATGACCAATATACGTTCCTAATCTAATAATAAAAGAAAATCGGAAAATTTCGTAAAGCTTATTTTTTAGGCGCAACAACGAGTTGTTCTGTAAAAACCGCGAATTCCTTACTTAAATGAATTGGTGTGTTTGTTGACATTTGGATGCATTATGTTGATATGTGGCCTGGTCATTGATGTCGTTGTATTTTTATATTTTTTTTTAACATAGGGTGGGTCTTGCATTTTTATTTTTTCACATTTTTTTTGTTGTTTTTCTGTAGTTTTTTTAATCAATTTTTTTACAAGTTGTTATTTTTTAGTTGTTTTTTTTGAGGATTTTTTTTACATAATGATAAAATTTACAGACGCCATATTTTATTGTCAGTCAGTGTTGTTGCATGCCACAGCAGTTGTTGGAATATTATTATAATTTTGTTGTTTGTCTTTGGGTTTTTATAAAGTTGTTGGTTTTTTTTTTTAATTTTATATTTTTTTTTCCAAAAAAAAGGCCTACTCCTACTTTTTTTTTGGGATGTTTACTGAAAAAAAAAAAATTCAATGGTGATTTACTCACTCACACTTGCACTCATCTCTAACCATTATTATAACACATAAACTCAAGTGCATTTTTAAAAGTGTATGCTGGTGTTGGTGCATATGGAGTAGTATGGGTTGGTTTGCAACTTTGATAATGGTTTGGCATGTGTGTGTGCTCTTGCATGTTGTTTATAATATTTAAGTGGGTCGTTTGTTATTTAGCATCAGTTTAACAGTTTTAACAATACACCGTAATATAAATCTCCTCTTTTTGTATTTTTTTTTTTTTTGGTGTATTTTGTTGCTTTTGATCACAGACAATCTTCCCATTCAAACATTCCTATTTTCTGTTACTTGACTCGACAGCCACGTTTCGGACAATTGACAATTGCATGGCGCGTAATATTTTATAATCGTTGTTTTTGCACGCAGTACTCAGTGTTTGTAGGTGTTTTAAAGAATTTTTTTCTCCTCGTTTTTGATATAACAAACTCTAAAACTCCCTTTTGACTACTTACTCATAGTACACGTCTTTTTGTATAAATGTTGTTTATTTAAAATTGGATATTTGTCGATTTTTTTCTGGGATTTATTTTCGCTGCTTTTATTTTCTTGATGTGCTCTGGTTCCTATAAAAAAAACTACATTCAAAGTATTTTTGTTAATGATTTGGTATTGATTAAGTATATATATGTGTGTGTGTGTGAATGAGTGTGTGTTGTTGTAATTTTACTTGGTTTTTCGTTTTTGGTACTTCTGATTGAGGCCTACGATAATGTTTATCTGCGAGGTTTTTCGCATGAAAAGGTATTTCTAATTAAACTTAAATGTTGAATTAATGCCAAAGTGATTTTGGTTAAAAGATATCTTTGAGTTCAAAAGTACATTATTTTAACATGGCTTAAATTCATTATATTCATTTAAATACGAAAATGCAATGGCAAGTAAACAAATGATCGCAGTTCAATTGATAAATTATTTTTGTTATGAAAATAATTGGGATAAACATTCCTGAATATTCGATCAAACAATTCAACAAATTCTTTGAATTAAATATACGGTTATTAAGTTTTTAACTTTTAGCTGCCACGATACAGAATGTGTGGAAATTAACTCATTTCCGTCGTATAGCTAGAAATATAGAAAAAGATCAGTCCTAGAGGAAATTGTGTTTCGTGGGCAAGTAAAGACTACCCAGTGTAGAAATGGTAAAGACATATCATTATTTTTTGGACTGCCAGTAATGACACCCACTTACCTTCTGCATTATTTTAAAACATATAATAATGAGTTACTGATAATGGCTTATTTTTATCATTATTTCAAATAGAACATAATTTTTGAACATTTTTTTAAATCTATTTTTAGACTCAATATTTTTTAAACACTGGTAAGGATATATGTAACAACATATTTTTTGATTTTTTGTATGTTGGCGAGTAAGCTTACTTATGTGCAGCAGGTCAATTATGTTTTTATCTATTAAATATTCCATGTCGATATAGCTCAGATGGTAGAGCTGTTGACTGGCAATCTGTAGACCCAGGTTCAATTCCCGCACCAGCAAATTTTATTTAAAAAAAGTACAATAAAAAATATTTTTTTTTATATAATTTATTTTTTTGAAAATCTATTTTTAGACTCATTATTTTTGTCAATACTGGTAAGGACATAGGTAACGATATATTTTTTGATTTTTCGTATGCTGGTGTGTAACCATAACTCATTATTTTTCGCGACATCGCCGTATAAAGGTAATAAGAAATGTAATAACAAAAGTAACTAGTTGCCATTGCCAAGTACACTCATAAAAAAAAGCCCGTACAAATAGTTGAAAAGTCTGCTAAAATAACAGGAAATAGTACCTGAATTTGCGCCAACAGAAATTTCAATGATGTTGAGAATCATGGTCTGCTAAATTTAGGTGACCTAAATTTTAGGTAAAAAAGTTAGTTCAAATACAATAATTTATAAGAAATGTTGTTTAATGGAAATGAAAATTTCTCAGCTGAAATCAGTACATGTTTTCTGCTAAATTTTAGTTGGTTATAAACAGGTAAAAAATTCGGTTAACATTCAAAAATTTAGAAGAATTTTCGTTTAATAGAAATGAAAGTGGGTCAGTTGAAATCTGCAAAACATGCTGCTAAAATTACAATCACTTTTTGTTAATAATTGAATAAAAACAAATTAATGGAAATATTGCTAATTTTATTTTCGAATAAATTACACAATCCAAAAACACTATTTGCACTATATATCACTTTTATTTTCTTGCCAATATGTTAAACTTCCGCTGAAGTTGTATTATTTAAAATAACATATTTAATAGTATTCCCTTAAATAAATATAGTTTATATTATAAAACAAACCTCTATTATTTTATTTTTTAAATACAATTTTAACTGCGAAATGTTAATGTCCAGTATACCTCCGTTTTCTTTTGCGTTCCTTTGCTGACTAACAGAAACAAGAGAAAACATGCTCGTATCATATTATTTTTATTTGTATTGGTAAGCGTCATCAGTGATGACTCATCACACACATTAAAATACACTTACTAGAAATTTTCTACTTTGTATTGGTCGGCATACTCACAAATACACACTTCACCATCAAGCACCATCAATCACTATACATTAGCGCCCCTATCGTTTTCTTTTGAAAGCACACATATTAAAAAAAGTTGCCAATAAATTTATCTATATTAGCTGATAACATTGTCAAAATCATTTATAAAAAAATAACTAAATATCAGGAGGAAAAATTAGTTCAAGTACAGCAGAAATATGTTTTTGTGGTAACATTGGATAACTAACAACTTTAGATAAACAACGGATTTAAACGAAAACAACAGGAAAAATTAGTTCAACTGAATTAGAACGCGTTTAACAGACTTTTGTACTAACTTTTTTTATGAGTGTATGTAGTTACATAACCACATATCTAGTAATAATTCTCTACACTGGGTACATAAGTTTCCAGTCATTTCTACAGACATGTCACGTTACTTCGCAAGGCTAGAATAATTAAATTGTCTTAAATATGAAAGTAATCGCATTTTCCCTAGTTTTAACTAAAAATAAAATATTTTTAAGTAGGTTTGAGGTTGTTTGTTAATCGATTAAATTATGTTGCCCGAATTTCTAGTAATCCAAAGAATCGGTTGTAGAATAGCTACTTTGCTTTTTACAACACCTTCTACTTTCAATTATAACACCGATGATATTTGTTTGAAATTGTCCCAATAGGAACTGCTTCTATAGTTTCAAAGTGGAACCGGTTGATCTAGAATAAGGTCTGGAACTAGTTTTTTTGTCGATTTTTTTAAGTGCAAATAAAAATCGAGCTTTTGGAAACAGCAGCTTACAATTTCTAGCAAATATTTATGCTGACTTTAGCAGAAATATTTGCATTCAACTAAATTTAGCTTAAAAATAGTAAACATTTTGTGGATATAACAGTTTGTTTTTGCTATTTTTAATTTACTAATATTTAGCAAAATTTTCTGCAGATTTTACAGAACAATTTGCTATTTTTAATTAAATAAAAGTTAACTTAAATATGACTTAAATTCTGTAAATTTAACAGATTTAATTTTGCTGTTCTTATTTTATTAGTATTTAGTAAAAAATATGCTAATATTAGCAGCATCATTTTGAACTAATTTTTAGTAACTTTTTCTGCTATTTTTACAGATTAATTTGTATGAGTGTTCTTCTAAGTTTTTAAAATTTAATATTTTTGGAGCATTTTTTTTAAATACAATTTTTTTCTAACTTAACACAACGGCTGAAAAGTTCGTAGGTTAACTAATAAAACAACAAATTTTTTTTTTGCAAAATTCGACTTTATTCATCAACATAGTCTCCTTTAAGAGCGATACCTTTTTTATAGAATGATTTATCTTTGGCCTCAAAATAGGCCTCTGTTTCGGAAATCACCTCCTCAGGCGGACTAAATCTCTTCTCAAAACAGGCCAAATCAGCGCGGAAGTAATTCCAAGTATAATTCGTACAATTTGGCCATGGTAGCCAACGGTTTGTGACACAGCGCATTGTCTTGGTGAAAGGGTACTTTTTCTTCTTCATATGGGGCCGTTTTTTTCGATTTTCTCTTTCAAATGCGATGTAACGATCGCTATTGATGGTCTGGCTTCTTGCAAGGTATTAAGTGTATAAAATTCCAAAGGCATCCCAAAATACTGATGCAATAACTTTACCAGATGACTGTTGCGTCTTTGGCTTCTTCGGGCGATGTTCGCCATTCAGCTGAGAGCCGATTCGACTGAAGTGGCAGATCCAAGTTTTGTTCATTGTTATATATCGATGCAAAAAGTCCTTTTTATCTTGCCGAAACAGCTCCAAACAGCTCTAAGAATCATTGACACGTTGTTCTTTTTGGTGCACTGTGAGCAAACGCGGCACCCATTTCGAAAACAACTTTTTCATGGACAAATGCTCATACAAAATAAAGCCGACACGTTCCTTAGATATATTTAAGGTATCTGCTATCTACTGCAACTTCGCTTTACTGTCTGCCAAAACAATTTTGTGAACTTTTTTGATGTTTTCCGGTATCTTCGGGGTCGTCGGTGATTGTACGACCACGTTTGAAGTCAGCAAACCACTTTTCTACCATTTGTATCGACAGAGCAGAGTCCGAATAACACTTATCAATCCAAGCTTTGGCTTGAACGGTGTTTTGTTCCCATTAAAGAGCAATGATGAATCAATACACGAAATTCCTTTGAATCCATTGTTTTCAAAATCGCAAAATAGCGTTACTAGTACAGCTGTAACTTGTTCACTAATACACAAGTTTTCATTAAATTTTGACAGGTATTATCTGAAAATTGGTAATTCCAAAAAATTGTATGCATTTTTTATTAGTGGCGCCAGCTATATGTCATCCTTCGGATTTTTCATCCGATGTATTATTCTAAAAGTACAAATAATTCTAAGTAAAAAGAGATTTGTTGATTAAAAAAAATTTTAAATTGACAAAGTTATGGTACTATTTTAGGTGAGTTTTTGTAAACTACCCATCGAGCAAAATATACATTACTAAATAATGTATAGCCGATGCATTACTTTAAACCTTACTTCACTGATGAATTTAAAGGCGACGAGAACCATTGTAATTTATGGACCGACTACCTTGGAGCTAATAAAGTAAGTTGTTAATTTTATTACTGTGAGCATTGAAGTGATAATGCGGAAATATATATTTTCATAAAACATTTTTTATTTAAAAAAATTTGTATTAAAAACTATTTTTTTTGTTATATAAATATATAACGTGGTCACTCTGGGACTCAAAAGTGGGAAAAAGTTAGTCCAATCTATCCTGTTATTTCATATCAGCAATTTTTATATACAAACGAGAAATATGGTTCAAGTTTGAAAATTCTTAATATATCGCTGAACGCCCGTAATAACCATATACTAAGATATAAGGTTTATAATTGCGGGAGTCATGTTCTTATATATTTGTGATAATCATCAATTATCACATTATGATTCCCAAATGATCCGGATATTATCGTATTATAGTCCATCATACTATGATCCCTATGAAAATAATATTTATATTTATTCTATGACCAATCTATGCATTTCAATAAAATGAAATTAATGTTAGTTGTCACTTATATATACTTAATAAAAATAAATTACTGAAATACTTAATAGCACCAAGTAGCAAAATATATATAAAAACATAACTGCACAATATATGGAAATTGATCATAATATAATCGTAATGTTCATAATATTATCCTAGTTATCATAACATTTCCCAATGATCATATTATGGCCATGTAGAAAAATTTCTGATCATTTAGAATCATATTGTGATCATTAGGAATATGCTATACTAATTTCGTGCCACAGACTTAAAAACCTGTAAATTTTTTCAATTTCAAAATTAAGCATTTTGATGCACAATAAAATATAATTTATTTGAAGGTTGCTTGGTAATCTATATTTTGTTCAGACTTTCTGAGTAAATTGCATTCCTTTTCCACAAACAATACCACTATTAAAATTAGTACCAATACCTTGTTTTTCTATTTATATATATTTTTGTTTAATATTATTATCTTAAAAAAAATATATACATATATACAATAACTGCTGCATATTTGATCATTATTAGCATGATATCTCTCAATTAAGATTATAAAATGATTGTAATTTGAAGAGAGGTTATCTAGATAATATATTTTTGTTGTTGAGAAAATAATAAAATAATCGAAATAAAAGAGATATTTCGAATGGGTATAGGACACCATATTATTAGAAAAATATGATTTAAATAATAATAATTTGATTGAAAACACCAACTATGGCAGTAGGGAACATGAGTTTTTACTGGTGATCATATTGCAACCATATATTTTCTCTACCTGTATACTATGACGATCCACAGCCAATTCTGCTAAAAAAAAATTCCGCTTATAAAATGTAATAGTCACGAAAACAAATGGCTTCATTTGTAAAAATACAGCATATTTTAATACATTTATGAATTTTGCGCCAACTTGTACTATGAAACATTTCCTTTGAATATGGAAAAGCAGATGCCGTCGTAGTATAATATCTATTCCTGTTTCCAGTTTATGTAACACAACAGATCTCCTTCTCCATTAAAACCATTTTATAGGCAATACTTTCCAATCAAAATCTCATATACAGTTAAATTAATCTTAATCCCCCTTGCCCTATAATGTTTCAAAATTTATATATTTTTTTATTTCATTTCCTTTAGTGCTAATTTCATGTTTTACTTTATTTTATGAATTTTAGATTATAAATTTTATTACACAATATTTACGTTTGTTTATTTTTTTACTACTATTATGCATAAAACATAATAATATTTTAGAAAAACCATGTTTGCCTACTCACGCTTTAAAATGTTATTATCTGGCCTATAAAAACGGAAAACAAAACCTGCTTCAACCTTCAGCCAACCAACTGAGGAATGAGTCCTCCCTCTGCCACCCTCAATACAATCATATAGAGAACTACAAAACAATATGTGTCTCCTTGTTGTTACTGTTACTCTATCTTGGAGGTACTACTAACTTTTGGTACACAAACAGTTTTTTGACAACTTCGCTTATGGGTTTCCTTAATAATTTTTTGTTGTATTTTTTATTTCTTTTATTTCTTAAACAAACACAATTTTTAATATGCATGCAATTTTTATGAGCGTATATAGGAATTTTATTGCTAAAGACGTGTATTTTTTTAAACTTAAAAAAATCAAACAAAAAAGGACGAGTGATGGGAGGCAAATGGGTAGCAGCAGGCAAAATATACACTGTGATTAAGAAGTCTATGAACTTTCGTAGGTTTTGTGCGTTAATTTTGAATAAAGATAATAAAAAATTTATATATCTTTGACTGTACCCCTTTTGTTACTAATGTAAATATTACAATGGTAGGCAAATACTAAAATTCCATATACTTTTTGGGCATTACATAGCGGTATTGTTAAAGTTTATGTAGGTACACAGTGTATATTCTATAAAATATAACTTTTGCTTTAGAATGTCCTCTAGTATCATAAAAATAATATGAAAATAATATTTAATATTATGATATTACAAAAAGTGGGAGTGGGGAAAGAGTTTGTATATTTCTAAAATATTTTTAAAATGTTAACAATATGCTTTAACAATGCTATTCATATTCGAAATTTTACTAGTACTATATTTTGTTTTTTGTTTCAATTATTCTTCAATAACTGTGACTAGTCTAATATTTAATTCATTCTAGATACACTGTTCCGTAACAAAACTAACACTTTTAAACCACTATACTTTTTTTTTTAACGGATAATGATAATTAAGTTGCTTCAAAACCATAAAGTAATTTGATATCTTGACTGAAATAGTAAACCGAAAATATTATCTAGAGCCACCAACTATTTATTTAAAAAAAAGGAATTTTTATTCTTTTTGATGGGATCTTCGTAAAAAAATATTTAAAAATTATTAAACTTTTATATCGTTGACTGATATGTGGATGAGAAATAACGAAACGTTATTCTCATGTTGAAAATTAGTTCGTCGATTATATGTAATTTATAAAAATCTGAATTTTCCAAATGTACCAAATCGAAATTATCCCGAGTAAATCATATTTTATTTAATATAATATTGCATAAAAATACTAAGCGTAGTTTAGCTAAATATGAATACATGAGATGTTGCATATAATCAGATATAATGTTATCTTGTTTTTCGAAAGTTTTTGATATGTCCCCATTAGGGCGGGTCGATTTAATAATCGCCCATTGCTCAGTGAAAATCGTATTTTAGGGATCAAAATAAGAAACTTTGCCGAAGGAACCATACCTCTAAAACGAATTCTACTACCCCCCAACTGTTGACTTTTGTCCCGTAGGGTCAAGTTTTGAAAAATCCCACTTTGACCCATTTAGAGTGCCCCAATCGAGTCCAAATGTATGACCGACCCCCACTAACTTTGGAGGGCCGATCCACCCATGCCAGTGGCACACCCCCTGGAACTCCCCTGGGGGGTTCCCCATACAAACATTTTAAAAAATCACCATTTTTGGCACTTTATTTTATTATTTTTTATTTATTTTATTTATTTTTATTATTTTATTTATTTTTTCTCTTTAGAAATTTATTTAGTCAGAACATATGTAAATGAAAAAATTAATTTAACTTAGTAATAGAAAAGAAAATAAAAAAAATTACTGTTTGAAGTCTTTTTTGCTTTCAAGTCTGGGCAATTTCGCACGGCTCTCTAATGTCGTCACCATAACAGCCTCTACATTTTCCGGTATAACTCGTTTGGAAACGCTAGCTAGCAATTGAACGTGTCGTTCTATTGCAGGTCGTAAAATAGGTTGTGTGGGTTTTTTAAGCCACCACAAGACACAGCTGCATGTCGTAAACTTACTTAAGCTAAATCGGTTACAGGTAGAATTGAGCATAAAATTATCATAAAGGATTTTCCAGAAGTAATAAAAGGCGCACTTGCTTAACAGAATTTGTGGTCAGATTAACGTTTAATTTACATGTAAGTACTTTATGGGCAGTTTTGACAACAAAATCGGTTACAGGTAGAATTGAGCATAAAATTATCATAAAGGATTTTCCAGAAGTAATAAAAGGCGCACTTGCTTAACAGAATTTGTAGTCAGATTAACGTTTAATTTACATGTAAGTACTTTATGGGCAGTTTTGACAACAAAATCGGTTACAGGTAGAATTGAAATTACCATTTCATTCTTATTACCTCGTCTCCTAGACCATATATAACGCAACAGTTTTTGTGAATGCATTAAGTCGTTGTGAAGAAATCGAAGTGTGAAGTGCTAATTTGAGATAAAAAAATATTTAAAAAAAAATCATTCCAAATCAAGAAGTTTACAATGAATCCACCATCCTCTACACCGCAAGATGAAGCAATAACAACATCAACAACTATCGAAAACCCAATGAGTCATATACCCAGGCATGATGTTACTGTTTTTGGTGTGTCTACTGATTTGACTGATCTTAATTTACCAACCCATCTGGATATCTTGAGATATTATTTTTACTTGAGCGAACAAAAAAAGTTGTCCTATAAAGCATTCACTATTCAAGTGCAAGATAAGATGATTGGAATTTGGGAAAAACTTGGTATGGAAATAATGCTGAAAAAAAGTGTATGTAATAAATTGAATAGATTGCTTGACAAATATCAAGAGCAAATCAAGAGAAGAAACAAACCCCAACAATTTACAGAGTATGTAAAATCTCTGGAAACAATTTTTTTCATTGGAACATGTAAATGCGATTTGAAGGCAGCTCCATGTGCATGCGGTTTGGTTCCCGAACGCCTCAAAGAGTTTATGCACGATCAACATAATCAGAGAAGTCTAACAATGGATGGATTTGCGATGGAAATTGAAGAGCAAGGAGCAACGTCTATGTCATCAATGCCAACATACCAAGATCCCGATGATTCAACATACGCACCGCCACCGGTTCAAGAAGATTTGGATATAAGCACAAGTTCACAATACACACAGAGATACGATTGTTTTAACTTTGCCTTGGTATGTGACAGATTTGGCGTGCCTGATAGAGTAGCATCAGCAATGGGAACAGCTCTTTTCCAAGATTTTAAAATGAAAGATATCCATGGCAAACCTCTCATCATGGATAAATCGAAAGTTCGCCGAGAAAAAGAGAAATGCAGACAAGAAGTGCTTCGCAAACGGTTAGATGATACCAATTTGTTAGCATTTTCATTCGATGGCAGAAAAGATGATACTTTAACGAGAGATACAATTGATGAGAAGTATCATACTAGAATGGTAAAAGAACCTCATCTTGTTATTTTGAGAGAACCGAATTCTGAATTGAATTACCAACCAAATTAAATGATTTTTTCAACGATAAAAATATATCACTGGATGCATTAATTGGCATATGCACTGACGGTGAGCCAACAAACACTGGCCCAAACGGTGGAATTATACGACGATTCGAATTGCTGTTAAAAAGACCATTGCATTGGTTCGTTTGCCTTCTACACTTCAACGAACTTCCGTTTCGGCATTTGTTTGAAGCTTTGGATAAATCAACCAGCACTGGACCAAGATCGGCAACCGGAAAATTGAGCCGTCAAATCGAAACTTGTGAAACTCTTCCGGTAAGTTATTGCTATCACTCATTTATTATAATTGTCAACCGTTTTTAATTGTTTTATTTTTATATATTTTCAGGTGGTGGACGGCTTTCAGAAAATTGAGTTGAAAAATATGCCCCCTGCTCCAGAAAAAATTGAATTTTCAACCGATTCCAAGTACTTATACGACATGGCCCATGCAATTTCTAGCGGCGTGGTTTCAGGGGATCTGGCAAACATCAAACCAGGGAAAATTGTACATTCTCGGTGGCTCACCAAGGCCGCTAGACTATTACGATTATATGTGACAACGGAAAATCCAGATGCAAATTTAAGAATACTGGTTGAATTTATAATTACATGTTATGTGCCAATGTACTTCAATATCAAGTATTACAGCTCTGTCGTGTACGGTAGTAGATTATTTTTCAAATTCATTAGTTGGTCAAGATTTCTAGAACCTCGTTTACGCAAAATTGTCAATAAAGTAATTACAGATAATTCATATTATGCGCATTCGGAAAATATCTTGTTATCAATGTTGTTTGATGATAGCAAAGAAAAGCGCGACTGTGCTATCAAGATAATTCTACGCTATCGAACCGATGTTGACGACCCAACGGGACTTAGAGCTTATAAAAAACCAGATATAAACTTTTATTGCACAAGTTACACGGAAATGATCAATATGAATGACATAAATGACGTATTTGAACCACCATTCACGCGAAGCATTCCATACGATACTTTGAAAGAATATTTAAATCAAGATGATCCACCGTTTAATGATCCAAAAATTCCATCACACATACAAGAAACAGAACGACACGTTCAATTGCTAGCTAGCGTTTCCAAACGAGTTATACCGGAAAATGTAGAGGCTGTTATGGTGACGACATTAGAGAGCCGTGCGAAATTGCCCAGACTTGAAAGCAAAAAAGACTTCAAACAGTAATTTTTTTTATTTTCTTTTCTATTACTAAGTTAAATTAATTTTTTCATTTACATATGTTCTGACTAAATAAATTTCTAAAGAGAAAAAATAAATAATATAATAAAAATAAATAAAATAAATAAAAAATAATAAAATAAAGTGCCAAAAGTGGTGATTTTTTAAAATATTTGTATGGGGAACCCCCCAGGGGAGTTCCAGGGGGTGTGCCACTGGCATGGGTGGATCGGCCCTCCAAAGTTAGTGGGGGTCGGTCATACATTTGGACTCGATTGGGGCACTCTAAATGGGTCAAAGTGGGATTTTTCAAAACTTGACCCTACGGGACAAAAGTCAACAGTTGGGGGGTAGTAGAATTCGTTTTAGAGGTATGGTTCCTTCGGCAAAGTTTCTTATTTTGATCCCTAGAATACGATTTTCCCTGAGCCATGGGCGATTTTTTTGCCTCCCCACAAATCGACCCGGCCTAGTCCCCATATATTAAAATCTAAATATTTATATTGATAGATATTACAATAAATGTGATATATAAAATTATATATAATACATGTTCATCAGCATGATTTCGTATATAATTTTATATGACTTAATATGATATTACACAAAAAAAAATTGTATTCATAATATTTTATGAAAAATGTTCATAATTTTATTGTTCATAATTAATGTGATCCTAAAATTAATATTTAGTAAAATTTAATTAATTTGATTTTTTTAGGTATAAAGTATAAGAAAACTCTTAACTGCTATGGAAATTTCATAGCAGTTAATTTCCAATATTTTTTTTATAATCCCAAAAGCATTCTACATAAAATATCGATCTTTTATTTAATCATTTTTAAGTATGAGTCATATTTAATAAGAAACAATTCTTAAATTTTATAAATATAATATAAATCAAAAAAGTTTTAATTTAGTTCGTAGAAATCTGTGTTTAATCCCCATTTGTTTTTTTTTGTCAAATTGTTTGCTTATACACTAATAGAAAAAAGTTCGTAAAAAATTTAGTTAAAACTACTAAAAATGAGTTAAGAATGATGCTACAGAAAAAACTGCTAAAATTAGCATATTATTTTTGCTATATATTAGTAATACAGGAACAACAAAAATAAAACTGTTAAATATACAGAATTTTAGTTATATTTGAGTTAAATTTTTGTTAATGGAAAATAGCAAATTAACCTGCTATATTTAGTAGCCTAATCATCACGAAAAATTTTAAATTTTCTAAGTTTTTTTAGATTATTTTTTTAAATGCAAATAAAAATCGAGCCTTTTGAAAACATCGGTTTACAATTTTTTAGCAAATATTTCTGCTGATTTTAGCAGCATAGACTGCTATTTGCATTCAACCAAATTTAGTTTAAAAATACGAAAAATTTTGCAGATATAACAGTTTATTTTTGCTATTTTTAGTCTACTAATATCTAGCAAAATTTTCTGAAGATTTTACAGTACAATTTGTTATTTTAAATTAACTAAAAGTTAGCTTAAATAAATATAACTAAAATTCTGTAAATTTAACAGTTTTAATTTTACTGTTCTTAATTTACTAGTATTTAGCAAAAAAAATCTGCTGATTTTAGCAGTTTTTTCTTCAGCATGATTTTTAGCTAATTTTTAGTAACTTTTCTGCTAAGTTTACAGATTTTTTTCTATGGGTGTAGAAGGTTTCCTTTCTTAATCCCATTGTTATACCCTACACCATTACGTTGAGAGGGTATTATAAGTTTGTGCTGATATTTGTAACACCAAAAAATATTGGTCCTTATAGTATACCGATCGGCTCAGAATTTTTTTCAATTTAGATTTAACGATGTCCGTCTGTCCGTCCGTCCGTCCATGCATTCTTGAGCGCACTCTACAGGTCGCAAATATTAAGATATTTTGACGAAATTTGGTGCACGGACTTACGCCGGCCCAAGGACGACGCCTATTGATTTTGGTTGGGGGGTACCCATATAAGGGCGAAGCCTGTTGATTTTGGTTAACATCGGTCCATGGTTAGACCTAGCGCCCATATAATGGCCCCCCCCCCCAAAATTATATTGTTTATACGCTGCAGGTCGCAAATATTAAGTTATTTTGATGAAATTTAGTACACGGACCTATGTCGGCCCAAGGACGAAGCTTATTGATTTTGGTTAATACCGGTCCATGTTTAGACCTAGTGCCTATATAAGGGTCCTCCCAAAATTGGCTTGGTTACACGTTGCAAGTCGCAAATATGAAGATATTTCAATGAAATTTGGTTCGCTGACTTACATGGTCCCAAAAACAAAGCCTGTAGATTCTAGATAGAATGGGTCCATAGTTGGACCTATCGCCCATATGGGCTATATTTACGATTTTCTCTCCTTTTATCATTTTATAGAAAATGTTGACACAAGTCCCATCTTAACCCATTTGAACTTCGGATCAAAACATTAGTTGGCTTTTAACCAGACTGGTGTAGGGTATTGTATAGTCGGTATGCCCGACTTTAGCTTTTTTACTCGTTTTTTTATATCTTTGGTTGATATATTGATGAGAAAAAAACTAAACTTTATGCACGTGTTAAAAATTTGTTCGTCAATTGTATATAATTTTGAAAAGCTGAATTTTTAAAATTAAAAAGCTGAATAAATAAAATTGAATTATCGCGAGTAAAAACGCTAATATACAATCATAGTTTATTTGATATTTTATTGTACAACACCATTAAGCTTACATTAGGTTGATATAGATACATGTGATGCTGCATATAATTAGATATCATTTTATGTACACTTTTTTTTCGAAAGTTTATGAGTAAGAACACCATAAAAATATTTTTGTGATAAAATGGTAAACTAACAACTTTAGCTAAACAACTGATTTAAACGAAAGCAATAGGGAAAGTTAGTTCAACTGAATTACAACGCATTTAACAGACTCTCTTACCATCTTTATTGTGAATGCAGCCTATTGTAAGTTTTTCAAAAATAACTCGGTACAATTTTTGTGTCTGCTATCTTGCACACTTTCATTCAACGAGCGTCCAGTACTATTTAGTGAATTTGCTTCCCCACATCCGGTGTGACCGTCTTACCCGTGTGATATTTATCTCGGGTGATACTTATCTCGGGTGCGATGTGCGGTCTTATTTTAAACTCCGTCACCCAGTATTGGAATATTGTAAATGAAGCAACAGACATCCCCAGAGTAGAATCTAGTTCAGATTAAATGTTTGTGTGATAGTCTCCGAATTTTGTTAAATGCGGATATGTAATAAAGAATAAATGTAAATCAAAGAACAATCTGTTTCGTTATTTTGGCAGTTGGTCAAAGACTTTCACTCAGGCTGTTGAGTCGATTTTTAATCGGCTCTCTGATCTCGTATCCACGTTTTTAATATGGGCAAGACTACCGAAGTTAACAAACATCGAGTTGTTTTGAATTTTTGGACAGCTTATTGTGAATTGTAGAATTTTTTTCATCAAACCTGGTTTTTTAGTTTGAAATTTAAATAGGAAAGTTCTTCTTAGTTTGGAATTTGATGGAAATCTATTTATTAGCCAACAATTCTACTGTATAATGAAGTTTTAAATTTTAATAAGAAATACATTTTTAAGACTTTCTGACATATGTGTTTTTCTTTTTGCAGATTTTTGCATGCTCTGTGTTGGAATCATTGAAATTGGGTGAAGTAAAAGCGGCTACACACAATATATATAAATTAATTAAGAAAAGAAGCTGAGTAAAATTAAAGGCACGGATTCTCCGCGAACTTACATTTTTTTAATAACACTCCAAATGATGTTATTAAAAAGTGATGAAATTTTGATGATTTTTTGAGAACCCGGTCAGAAAAATTCAAACGAGAAAGTGATCACAAGGCCCTTTAGCAGGTGGTACAAGTACTGGAAAAAGCGCTTTCCCATTCCCAAAATGATAACATAATTTTTAATGGTTAGCGAATTGGGCTGTTGCATATAAGATTGCTGGTTCGATCCATCAATATTCGATATTCCGATATTCGGTTGCCCCAACCGAATTCAGTTGTGGCAAACGATAATTCGATTGTCGCAATCGAATTCGGTTGCCAACCTTGTAATTCGGTTGCATCAACCAAGCGAATTCGGTTGGGAAAATATTCCGTTGCCACAACGGAATTGTTCTGAGAGGTATACGGTGTATAAGCTATCTATAAACGAGTAAAAAGGTTAAAGTCGGGCATGTCGACTATACAATACCCTACACCAGTCTGGTTAAAAGCCAACTAATGTCTGGATCCGAAATTCGAATGGTTTAAAATGGGACTTGTGTCGAAATTTTTTATAATGTGAGTCAGCGAACCAAATTTTATTAAAATATCTTAAAATTTGCGACCTGCAGTTTGTAACCAAGCCAATTTTAGGGGGACCCTTAAATGGGCACTAGGTCTAAACATGGACCGGTGTTTACCAAAATCAATACGCTTCGTCCTTGGGCTGATATAGGTCGGTGTACCTAATTTCATCAAAATATCTTAATATTTGCGACCTGCAGCGTATAAACAATATAATTTTGGTAGGACCCTTATATGGGCACTAGGTCTAAACATGGACCGATGTTCACCAAAATCAGTAGGCGTCGTCCTTGGGCCGACATAAGTCGGTGTACCAAGTTTCATCAATATAATATCGTAATATTTGTGACCTGTAGAGTGCGCACAAGAATGCATGGACAGACAGACAGACAGACAAACAGACGGACGGACAGACGGACATCGTTAAATCGAAATAAAAAAAAAAATTCTGAACCGATCGGTATACTATAAGGTGGATCTAGGACCAATATTTTTTGGTGTTACAAACATCAGCACAAATTTATAATACCCTGACCACCTAGTGGAGTAGGGTATAAAAATTTAATGTGGTTTTTGCAAAGTGTGCATTTATACAGGAGCACCAAAAAAAGGCTAGCCCGACTAGCACAATTTTTTTCAAAATGTTTCTATGATTTATACAAGTCTCTGTGGCAAAATATATGGGAATAGTTTTACGAGTAGTAAATACAGCATTAAAATTTTTCCCAAATCCCTTTTATGAGCGCACCCTTAAGGGGCGTGGACCACCCATTTTTCTCAAATCATATACTTTGGCAGTGGAAGGAAGTTTGCTTACAAAATTTGGTGGCGCTAGCTTTTAGGGAATTTTTTTTTAAACCACCCGACTAAAAAAGTTTTTATATAATCTTATATGATTTGATATAACTTTAAATGTTTATATGCTTGGCTTTATATAACCATATACATTTATATTAACACTTTGGTTTTATAAATACGTTTGATATAACGTTATATATAATCATATGCGATTTGGTCTCCAGCCATATATTAAGAGATCTGCAAATATAGTTCATACATAATTATATATAATGGCATATAAGCTTTTATAAACCATATATCAAAATATATAAAAAAGTTAATAGAAAATTGTATTAATTTTATATATAATTATATCTGACATGATATCTAATTATACAAAATTTTATAAAGTTTAATTGCAATTTTTAAATTTAAAAATAAAAATTAGAAAAACATATGTTGAAATAAATATGGTTTAAATTCAGTTATTTTTTCCGTGAAAAAAAAATTAATTCTGAAAGTTATTTTTTTTATTTTATAACAAGGTTGGTTATCGCTAAAATACCGTTTCAAATTGAATACCGTTACCGTTATCGATACCTCTAAAAAAATTCTAAATACCGTTATCGTTACCGATACCGTTATTTTTATGGGTAGTTACCGGTATTTTACCGGTATTTATTATTTTATATAAAAATTACAATTTTTTTATTTTTTATTTTATAATCTTGAGTGTTTTTTCCCTAGTAAAAATGATTTTTATATAATCAGATATGATTTTTATATAATCATTTATGATTTTATATAATTATAACTTGTCGAGTATTGTGAAACATATATTTTTATATGATTATATCAAAAGATATTTAATTATATAAAATTATATTAACCAGATCCACCATTTTTCGGATCAGATAATATATTTTTTATATAATTGTATTAACCCATACATGATTTGATCCGGAAAATGGTGGATCTGATTAATATAATTTTATATAATTAAATATCTTTTAATATAATCATATAAAAATATATGTTTCACAATACTCCACAATTTATAATTGTATAAAATCATAAATGATTATATAAAAATCATATCTGATTATATAAAAATCATTTTTACTAGGGTTTTTACAAAAAATTTATAGATAATAATTTTACTTATTAAAACTACCAGTATTGAATTTATAGCTTAAAATCTGTATTTTCAGTACTTAAAATTAAAAATATGCCATGTTTTTACTTGTTTTTATATGTTTTTAACCTAATTTTTAATACCGGTACGCACCGGTATTGCTGTTTCGATAACGGTATACCGTTACCGAAACAGTCTTAAATACCGTTACCTTTACCATTACCTAAACAAACTAAATCTGATACCGTTACCGTTACCCTTAACTTTATTCGTTTCGGTAACCAACTTTGTTTTATAAGACAGTTGTTCCGACAAATTTTTGTAATGTTTTATTTTGTCGGCTATTTCCAAGTTTATTAACAAAATTTTTTCTAAACATTAAGCATTAGTATTTAATATGAATGAAAATAAGTGATCTCAATAATATTTACTAAAATTTTATTTGAAAATCTTCATCAAATTATATGTATTAGTATATAATTTGATGAAGTTAGATAGACCCATTTTTCGGATCAAATTGTATCAGGTTAGATAACATGCTTATCTCGCTTGATATAATTATATATTCCAATATTCGGATCAAATTAGATATGGACGTATATATGGGTTTATATATGGTGATATATGATTATATAATATCTTTTTTAGTCGGGCACCCAAATTTTTTTAAAGCAAACACTGGAAAAACACGTTTTGCAAACGCTATTAAAGCGTCTCAAATGAAAGTCATTTATTTTTAACAGCGCGATTACCCAGTGTACCAGTGCTTGATTTTTTGTACCACTGGTGATTTCTGACTGGGAAGTTATTCGTGGAAAAACCACAAAAAAAATTTTGCTAGGATATGCCTTAAAAGCTTTTAGGCTTTTGTTAATTTGTCTTATTGTTAAAACAATCATAAATACATTTCGAAATATATACATATGTAAAATTATAATTGTATTCAGAGCTTTGAAGAATTAATTCCTTAATTAAATTTTTCAATTCTGAGTTAAAAATTCGATGAATTAATTCACTAAGCACCATATATTGAATGGAATTAATTCATATTTGCTTTGGTTCGATTTATTTTGTTACGAATTAATTCAATTGCAATAGTTCTTTTTATTAAATCAAATGAATTAATTCACCGGTGAACGCGTTCAATTTTATAAATCGAACGGAAAAAAAGTGAATTAATTCCTTACTGAATTAATTCACCACTGAATTCATTCAATTTCATTCAGTGAATTAAAAAAAAATAAAATTACATTCAGTGAATTAAAAAAAAAATAATAAGTTCACTGAATTGAAAAAAAAAATAAAATAAGTTCACTGAAAAATATAACTATTAATTTTTCAAACTAGTTATATAGTTATATTTTTTTCCAAATTTATCTATATCTGTAAAGTTTTTATTTTTAATAGTAAAAGGATTTATTTTTGAATCATGTAGGTTGATAAACAGCATCCGGTTTCTAATTTGTTACTAGCACACGCTGTAAAATTGCTTATTTAAAACTTTTATTTGTACATTTTTGTTTTCTTCTACTGAACGGCAGAAAACAGGCTTTGAATTCAGTGAACTTATTTTATTTTTTCTTAATTCAGTGAACATATTTTATTTTTTTTCAATTCAGTGAACTTATTATTTTTTTTTTAATTCACTGAATGTAATTTTATTTTTTTTTTAATTCACTGAATGAAAATGAAATTGAATGAATTCAGTGGTGAATTAATTGAATTGAATGAATTCAGTGTATTACTTAAGAAAAGGAATTCATTCAATTCTAGAGAAAATTGAATTCGATTGGTAGTGAATTCATTCAAAAAGGAATTAATTCTTCAAAGCTCTGATTGTATTGTGGTAAATGTAATTTTAAATTTGTTTAATTCCTTTCTATACACATGTCTCATCTATTCTTATTATGAATCCGCAGAAAAAAAAATAAATTAATTTGTTGTTTAAGTGTGAGGCGATGTGCTATTCTTAATTTTTTATTTTCATTGCTTAGGTCAGGGGTGGCATGCCTTTTTTCACTGCGTGCCAGAAACGGACAAATTTTTTTTGTAAAAATTTTTCGCGTGCCACCTTAATTTTAGTTGTCTTTTAAAAGTCCTTTTTTAAAAAGTTTTAAAATTTGGAAAGTTTCTCTTAAAAATATCATCGATGTACATATTTATAAGCGCTACGGATAACCCCAGGAAATAACCCTCAAAGGGAAAAATTAAATAACGTCCAAGAAATTACGTAAAAATGCTTGACGGTTATTTAATTTTTGGTGGTTTATTTAATCTTTAAATATTGAGATGATTTCATAGTGAAAAAATCCCCAATGAAATAAAATTAAAGCAGTTTGAACATTATTGCCTTTTCATTTTTTGGGGGTTATTCCATTTTTGGTGGTTATTTCATTTTGTTAAAAAAAGTTAAATTATTGGGCGCCATTAATAATTTAAGTACGTAAGAAAAATAGTTAAAGAATATGCTTCGGGCAAAAACTTGATTTTGTTAAAGTAACTCGCGCGGTTTTTCTCATCATAATAATGAATAAAAAGCAAATATTATGGATTTGAACAGAGAACTTTCTATTTCAGATAAAATGGCTCTGCGAAACACGATAAAAACCCAATTTCAAAATCCAACAAAGGGGGTTTAACTTATGTTCAGTATTTTATTGACGATTATTTCGTAGCACCTATTTTCCCTTAAAAAAAAACTTAATTTTTTAGATCCAATTTTAATACAAGTTGTTTTTCATTTTTGTGCAATTTTCTGGTACTTTTTATATCTCCGATTATGAGGCATTTTCTCATCGAAACATTTAAACTTCTTTCAATCTAGAATTTTAGAAATTTTCCCAGAATTTTGTGATAATCGAATTTGCGAGTTCTTTATTAAACATATTTCTTTAAACAAAAATGGTGGCAATTCAGAGCTTTATTCATTTTAAAAGACGATTTATAAGCTCTATGAAAAATTTCTGTATTATGGAGTTAAACCTCACATTTTTGTAGCGAAATTTTTTAACATTTAACTGAATTTTTTGCTGGTCTTCTAATAGTTTTCATTTTTTGAAAATATCCAACAAAGTGTTGCGTGCCACCTAAAATCCACTCGCGTGCCCCTACTGACACGCATATCATAGTCTTGCCAGCCCTGGCTTAGGTGGTCCCACATACCAATTCAAAGAAAAGTAAAATAAAAAAAAAATAACTTATGCATACACATACACTCTTATATAGTAAATGAGAACTTTTTATTGCATCACATTATATACAATTTAAGTTAAAAATAATAACAATAAAGAATCTAAAAATGGTTCTTTTTTTTGTAACATTTACTTTTATTCGTTTCGGTTGAACATTTAAAAGCTGTACAAGTAGTGTTGGTTGCTGGGTTTGATATAAATACAGAAGTTTATTTATACGAGTACACAAACATTTATAAATTTATTATCATGTAATATATATTTTTAATATTTATGCACGAGCATTTTACTAGATTTGTTTTTTATTTTATTTTTTGAGGGCATCTAAATTATACATATGAAGATAAAAATAATTAGGGACAAATAAGTGCTTTTACCAGTTATCTTTAAAGCAATTTAAACCAAATCTAGTGTTTTGTAATAAAATCTAAATGCTTGGGATACGGGCAATAAGTTTCCTAGCACCTTTGTTGTAATATTAGTTTTCAACTGAACAATTTAATTTCTTAAACTGAGGTTTTTAAGCAATAAAGTAATATCCCTTTTACATATCTACTACGCGGATTAAGTAGTTCAATCTTTAATTTAAATTTTTGATTAATTAGCACTGAATTGATATTAGTGTTTCCTCGATTAAACGCCTATATTTCGTTTAACACCAAAGACAAATAATTTAAAACACAAATAATTAAATATTAAATTTTAAATATGGATTTCTTACTTTACTTTTTCCCGAAGCTTTATAATTTTCTTAACTTTGTCTAAAAAATTGCCAGCAAATGTTTTTTTTTAAATTCTACCAAATTCTTGTAGAATCGAGTGAAAAAGGGCATAAGTAGGTTTGGTGAGTAAAATACCCGAGGGATCCATTTTCATAAAATAGTATTCAGGGTGGCTTATTTTTGTTACCAATTTACCTGATAATACACGTTGGCATACCCCAATATTGGATTGGAATATTCTCCCAAATTGGGATCGATGTGTTATCTCTATATATAAAAGAATAACGTGACTGACTGACTGACTGACTGACTCAACATCGCCCAGCCCAAACCGCTGAAGCTAGGAAGTTGAAATTTGGTATGTAGGTTCCTCTTTCGGCGTAGACGTCCGCTAAGACGGGATTTTTGGAAATTCCTACCGGAACAAAAAGGGGAAAAGTCTCCCTCTTGGCGGCCTGCCAAAACCCCTTTGGCTAGAAAGCTGAAATTTAAGATATGTGTTCCTTGGAGTATGGGCTAACTTTTCTGGAAAGTACTTTCTGGAATTTTGGACAGGGACGTTGTAAAAATGGGGGTTAAAAAGGGGAAAAAGGCCCCCTTGACGGCCTGCCCAAACCGCTGGAGGTAGGAAGTTGAAATTTGGTATAAAGGTTCCTTCACTATCGTAGACATCCACCAAGACGGGAGTTTTGGAAATTTTTACAGGGACGGGCAAAAAGGGGAAAAAGTCTCCCCCTTGACGGCCTGCTCAAACTGCTGGAGCTATGAAGTTGAAATTTGGTATGTAGGTTCCTCGACCGGTGTAGACGTCCGTTGAGACGGCATTTTTGGAAATTCTTATCGGGAGGGGCAAAAAGGGGACAAAAACGTACCTTTTTCCAAAAAAGTACCTTTTCCAAAAAAAAGTACCTTTTTCCAAAAAAAGTACCTTTTTCCAAAAAAGTACCTTTTTCAAAAAAAGTATCTTTTTCCAAAAAATGTACCTTTTTCTAAAAAAATGTACCTTTTCCAAAAAAAAGTACCTTTTCCGAAAAAAGTGACTTTTCCCAAAAAACATACATTTTTCCAAAAAAAATACCTTTTTCAAAAAAGTACCTTTTCCAAAAAAAGTACCTTTTCCCAAAAAAAGTACCTTTTTCTAAAAAAATGTTCCTTTTCCAAAAGAAGTACCTTTTCCAAAAAAAGTACCTACATTTTTCCAAAAAAAATACCTTTTTTAAAAAAAATACCTTTTCTAAAAAAAGTACAAATAAAGTACTTTGTAAAAACAAAGTATCTTTTTCCAAAAAATTTCGTTTTTCCAAAAAGTACCATTTAAAATAATATATGTATAATTTCAAAAAAACTACTTTTTTTCCTCCCCCCACTGATATCTCCACTAAAACAAGGTTTCTTGATATTCGGCATAGACGTGCGCTAAGACGGGATTTTTGAAAATTCCTACCGGAACGGGCAAAAAGGGGAAAAGTCTCCCAATAAACAGTCTCACAAATTGGAAAAGTGCCTGCCCAAACCCCTGGAGGTAAGAAGTTGAAATTTGGTATAAAGGTTCCTCCACTGTAGTAGACATCGACTAATTCCCTCTAGGATATCCCAAAAGCAAATTCGGAATGTGAGTTCTTCCTTCTGTGTAGGCGTCCGCTTAGGCGGAATTTTTGAAATTCCTATCAGGAGGGGAAATAAGGGGAAAAGTCTCCTCCTTGACGGCCTGCTCAATCCCTTTTGGCCAACCTAAAATTTTAAATATGTATTCCTTGGAGTAGGACTAACTCCCCGGTAACGTAATTTTTCTATTTTGAACAGGAACATAGTAAAAATGGTGGTTGAAAGGGAAAAATGTCCCCACTAACGGCCTGCCGAAACCGCTTAGGCAATGCAGTTGAAATTTGGTATGAATGTTCCTCATCCATCGCAGATAGCCGCGAAGATGGAATTTTTGTAATTTCCTAAAGGGAGGGGCAAAAAGAAGAAAAGCCTCACCTTGGGGGCCTGTAAAAACCCCTTCGGCTAGAAACCTGAAACTTAAAATGTGGGTCCCTGGAGTAAGGCTAACTGAAATATACTTTTTTGAATTTTGGACAGGGTCGTTATAAAATGGGGGCTCAAAAAGGGAAAGTGGCCCCTTAACGACCTGTCCAAACTGCTGGAACTAGGAAGCTGAAATTCGGTACTTAGGTTCCTCTTCCAGCCTAATTCCAACCGAGAGGGACAAAAAAAGAAAAAGTGTCCCCCTTGACAGCCTGCTCAAACTGCTGGAACTAGGAAGCTGAAATTCCCTGTCGATGGATTTTCGGAAATTCCTACCGAGAGGGGCACAAATAGTAAAAGTTGGCTAGAAACCTGAAATGTAAAACATATGTTACTTGGAGTATGGGCTCACTTACCGGGAAGGTGCTTTTTGGACACGGACATTGCAAAAATGGGGATTAATGCAGCGAAAAGTGCCGCTTAAAGGCCTGCCCAAACCGCTGGAGGTAGGAAGTTGAAATTTGGTATTAAAGTTGAAATTTGGTATTAAAGTTCCTCCTCTATTGTAGACATCCGCTAAGATGAGATTTTTTGAAATTTCCACAGGTAGGGTCAAAAACAGGAAAAGTCTCCCCCTTAACGGCCTGGCCAAACTGCTGGATCTAGGGAGCTTAAATTCTCCAACGTAGACGTCCCCTAAGACGGTATTTTTGGAAATCTATACCGGGAGGGGTAAAAAGGGAAAAAACTTCCCCCTTGATAGCCTGGCCAAACTGCTGGATATAGAGACCTAAAATTATGTATGTAGTAGGTTCCTCCTCTAACGCAGACGTCCTCTAAGACGGAATTTTTGGAAATTCCTGGGGTAAAAACGGAATAATTCTCCCCCTTGATGGCCGAACCGAACCCTTCGGCTAGAAACCTGTAATATATAATATGTTTTCCTTGGAGTATGGGCTAACTTATCGACAAGGCATCTCTAGCACTTTGGACAGGAACGTGGTAAAAATGGTGGTTCAAAAGGGGAAAATTGCCCCCCCCCCCTCTTAACGTCTGCGTCTTTAGCTAGAAACCTAAAACTTAAAGAACAAGTGTATATGGAACACTAAAATTAAGAAACTAAATAGGAAACGAGTGGAATTGAAACACTACACAAGTGGAATGAAATGGATATAAACGTTGAACGAGTGGAATTGAATTTATAGACAATGCAAATAGATTGGAAGAGGGAATTACCTGTTCAAACACTATCCACGGAATATGAAACTTATGTAGCATTGAGACATACTCTCAAAAAAGTTAAACAAATTTTCTAAAAGAGAAAAAACCTTAGAAAAGGAATGGAACTTATATATTCCGATTCCGATATTTAAACTTCATGTAACGAAGCACCGGTGGAAGAAACCGACGCAGTAAATTTTCCAACTGAATTTGTGAATTTACTTGAATTGCCAGGTCTACCTTTATATAAACTGGAATTAAAAAAAAACTTTAAGGCACGCTAACAACCCTGCTTTACGTTATTTATTTTCATTCAAAACACAAATGAACAAAACTACTTACGGGTCTATCTACGTAAGTTCGCACTTTACCAAATTATCTTAACATACACACGTATATTGCAATTTATTATGGATTCATTACTAACAATCCACTTTCATGAGAAAAAGTGATCAAATATTTATTTATTTATTTTAAACCCATTGTTGTGCAGAATTATTTATTTCTGGTGACTGGGTGAAGGCTTTTACTATATAAAAACTGTACTTTAAATAAAAAGCGAATTTAAAAAAATTGTCGGGGGGGGGGGGCACAGCCCCCCTCCCTAAACTTTAAGGCACGTTAACAACGTAGCGGGCTGCGCCCGCTAGTGATATATATTATCACATAAATTGGTAAAAAAAATAAATAAGTCATCATGTTGCTGTTTGCTTTATCGGAGTGTACTCTTCATTCAATTCCTCAAAAATTTTTTCTGTTTTTTCCTTATCTCGCTTAATTTGCAAGATGATAGCCATTTCGAAAAATGATCGCATTATAAAATGCTCAAAATCAGGAAAACTATTTCGATAATACAAATTGTCTAAGTCCGAAAGCGATCCAGAGGGATAAATATTTATAAAACAGCTACTGACATACTGCTAACCTAATATAAGATCTTTACTATTATTTCGAGTAAACAGTTCATCTTAAATTTGTAAAATTATTACGAAATTTCTTTTAATACACTTATTTTTTTAAACCACAACAAATATGGTTATAACTAAAAGTCAATAAAACAAAAGATAGTTATCTTAAAGCCAAAACCTCATCAAGAGTAGCCAACATAATAATACATATAAAGCCAGTGTAGACAATATTCCAATTTTTTAGGAAATAAAAACCAAAGTAATGTAAAAATAAATAAACTCTAAGAAAAACAATGCAGTAAAACCTCCAGTGGACTTTGGTGAATAGAGGAAAAAACTGAAATCATAGGCGTAATAAAAAAAATATGAATGGAAATGTTTCATTTTTAACATCTCCAGGGACAAGAAAATTATTACATTTTTTGTGTTGCTTCTAGATGATGTAAAAGCGATAGCCTAACAACAAATTTTTGTAAGGAAATAACAACAGTGTACATTAGAGCGTACCACCTTACAGGCAAAAAAAAAAGTTCGCCGTACACCCTCCAATATGAAGTATTTTTGCAAGGAGGTTTAAAAAAATTTTTTTATTTTTTTTTTTGCCGAACGTAGGGGTCGCCATTTTACATTTTTCGTTATATCTTTGGCGTTTACAGTCGGATCTTAAAGTATGATACATCGATGTTTTTGTCTCGAGGAGACCAGTGTTTTTCTCTCGAGGGCCATTGACCTCAAGTACCCTGTTCTAGAAGTTAGCCACCAGATCTCAGTCGCTACCACCCTAATGTACAACCCTAATGTCAGAAAATTAAAGCTCGGAAGAAATCATTAAACTTTTGCTAATGAAGTTTTTCGATAAACCCAGTCGAATTTTTTTTATTCTTTTTTTTCATTGGATTTTCCTTTATAGCTAAACACTGGTCTCCTCGAGGCAAAAAATCGATATATCACACTTAAAAATCCGATTTTAAATGACGAAGCTATAACCAAAAATTGAAAAAGGCGACCCTACGTTCGGCCAAAAAAAAAAAAATTTTTTTTTTTGAAATTGCCTTGGAAAAATACTTCATATTGGAGGCTGTACGCCGAACTATTTTTTTGAGGTACGGTCTAGTGTACATAGTTGTTGCTTTCCTGATTTTGCTGTGTACTAGCCGGAGTATTGACTATGACGATAGAAAGCATATTGTTAGAGTGTGGCGAGATGAGAGATGAAAAAAGGAGTGAGTTATTCATCTTTTGTTACATGGAATGCCGGATGTCAACGAAATATAATGATATTTTTATAGGCATATATATAGAAACGGAATCAGTGAATGAATGAACAAAATTTTATGACATGACATGTTATTAAAAATTGCCTTGGTGGCCCACTGTAGAATAAATAACATTCGCGCTAGCATTTTGTTGTTTCGTTTCATCCTGTCTATTTATTTGGTATGGGGAATTTTAAACTATTAGCTTTATAAAAATGTAATTTCTTAACGGTTTTCTGTTCACTAGAATTTAACCTAAAAGCAAGATTAATAATTAGTTAACAATATTACCTACAAACCGAGGGTAATTTTTCAGTATAGCATTAGACTTACAACGAAAAATTTTCCAAAATTAAATTTTCAGTTTTATTGGAAATTTGAATTGTGATGGAAAACGTCAATCTAAAATAAAATTAATATATATTCTACCTAAATAAAGTCAACGATTTAGAAGACAGAAAATCAACACTAGTAGAAAAAAGTTTGCAAATATTTTAGTTGTCTTTTAGTATTTACAAATTTTAAATCTTTTTGCCCCAGCGCCAATTGTGGCTTTATAGAGGCTAGAAAAAAACTGCTAAAACTTAGTTAAAAATAATATTGCGGAAAAAATGGATAACTAGTAGATTATTTTTTCTAAATGTTTGTAAAATAAGAAGAATAAAAATAAAACTTATAAATATACAATATTTTTGTTCTATCTGAGTTAAATTTTAATAATAATAATAATAGAATGTAACAAATTAAAAATCAGCAAAAAATTTTGTTGAATAAATAGTACACAGCAGATTAAAAGGCCCTACAACACTAGAGTCACCAATTCGACTTCCCAATGGCGATTGGGCTAGGAATAACCTGGAAAAGGCTGACCCCTTCGCAAAGCACTTAGAACACGTATTCACACCAAACGTCTTTCCAAACATAAACTGCGATCCGCAACCATTTTGCAGTTCTCCTCTAAATCCAATTAAATTCAGACTCCCAGAAGTGATGAATATTATTGGAGAGCTTGACGTAAAAAAGTTTCCAGGACACGATAAAATATCGGCAAAAATGATTAAAGAACTTCCCGAATGTGGAATTAGAACATTGATGTTTATATTTAACGCCATAAATAGATTAGGGCACTTTCCCCTAAACTGGAAACAGTCACAAATAATTATGATCCTAAATAGCAATAGTACAGTACAGTACAAGTGTATCGAATTGTCAACATTATAAGGGAAACACTTGAATCAAAACTTTATTGTTCAGCTCTATATATCGATATCTCTCAAGCGTTCGATTAAATTTGGCACAAAGGACTTATTTGGAAAATTACCCACACTTTACCACAAAATACTCCCAAGATTCTTGAAAATTACTTGTCGAACCGCTCTTTTGTAATCAAGGTGAAAGAAAACTTATCAAGTAGACGATTAATAAGTGCAGGCGTTCCACAGGGTAGTATATTAGGCCCCTTTATATACCTATTGTACACTGAAGACATGCCCACCTATAGCCTAACGAAAACGTTCACATTTGCTGATGATACAGCGATTATCAGCACACACTCTAGTGCCACAACTTCATCTAATCATCTTCAAGCCCACATATCTGAACTAGAAAAATGTCTCGAAAACTGGAGAATAAAGATTAATCCATTTAAGTGTGCACATGTAACCTTTACTCTATGAAAGGAAAATTGCAGCCCCATCAAAATTAACAACGTATTAGTACCTCAACAAAATCACGTAAAATACTTAGGAATTCACCTTGATCGTAGACTAACTTGAGGCAAACATATCGAATCAAAATTAATTCAAATAAAATTGAAGACATCTCAATTGATGTGGCTTATAAACTCGAGATCTACTCTTAATCTAGAATACAAAGTTATCATTTACAACGTAGTAATTAAACCAATTTGGTCCTTCGGTATCGAACTGTGGGGAACAGCTTCTGCTTCAAATATCGAAAAACTCCAGAGAAGACAATCTAAGATTCTAAGAATTATAACTGGTGTCCCTTGGTATTTCAAAAACTCAAACCTTCACAAGGAGCTCAACATCCCCACTGTTCTCGAAGAGGCAAGAAAAAGCAGTTTAAAATACGTAAACAAATTTATTGAGCATCCAAATCCCCTAGCTCGCAACATACTTCCTAGCGATCGTCATATGCGTCTGAAGAGAAAAGGCGCGCTAGACCTGGCATTGGAATGATGTATAATAAAATCTAAAATCAATTAGTTGCAAACTGGCATTGGTCTGGAACAATTAGTATAAGGTAGTATTTAAGATTTGAAAACTTATTGTTATTTTCTTTAAGAGAAACATTCAATAAATACAAATATCCCAGTGTAGAAACGGTAATGACATATCATTAATTTTTGGACTACCAGTAATGATACCCACTTACCTTCTGCATTATTTTAAAACATATACTAATGAGTTACTGATAATGACTTATTTTTATCATTATTTCAAATAGAAAATAATTTTCTAAAATTTTTTAAAAATTTTTTGAAATCTATTTTTAGACTCAATATTTTTTAAACACTAGTAAGGATATATGTAACCATATATATTTTTTGATTTTTTGTATGTTGGCGAGTAAGCTTACTTGTGTGCAGCAGGTCAATTGTTTTTTTATCTATTAAATATTACATGTCGATATAGCTCAGATGGTAGAGCTGTTGACTGGCATTCTGTAGACCCAGGTTCGATTCCCGCACCAGCAAATTTTATTAAAAAAAAAAAATACAATAAAAAATATTTTTTTTATATAATTTATTTTTTACAAAATCTATTTTTAGACTCATTATTTTTGTCAGTACTGGTAAGCACATAGGTAACGATATATTTTTTGATTTTTCGTATGCTGGTGTGTAACGACAACTCATTATTTTTCGCGACATCGCCATATAAAGGTAATAAGAAATGTAATAACAAAAGTAACTAGTTACCATTACCAAGTATGTAGTTACATAACCACATATCTGGTAATGATTTTCTACACTGGGATGCTTTTAAAACCAATTTATAGCACGGTACACTTAAAATAATACGTCAGTAGAAAAATTTGCCAAACCGGTTTCAAATCGATTTCACTAATTTTTAACAAATTTATAGTTGAAACACTGATTTAAGCAAAGATTTTAGTAATCTTCATGTAACATATACTAAAAATCCTTAGTAGGTACTTTAACTAATTTTGACTGTTAATTTTCAAAATTATTTAAAACCAATTTTTAAGAACCAATTCGTTAAATTTAACAAAATTTATTGTTAAAATATAATTCTTTCATCTTACTGTTATTACCCGGTAGATGGCGCCACCAATGTATCCAAAGTTTTAAAGATGGCGCTATTTCTTCCTCGCCCCCCCCCCCCCCATTTTTTAAAATAGCCCATATCTCGAAAACTAAGGGAGATACAGCAAAATTTATGAAAATTTCGACTACCCCTAACCGCATAATACCCGAAAGGGGTTATCTCTATCCAAAAATGGACCTTGGTGGGGCCTTGGCGCTCGGAAATTTTAATAAAATTTTTCCACTTTATAAAATGGCCCATATCTCGAAAACTAAGCGAGATAGAGCAAAACGGACAAAATGTTTGCTCCACTGGAGTACCCTTATGTGCCCTCACATGATATGGACTAGGCCCGGGGAGGGTCCCGAGACCCTAAATTTTAATAAATTCTGTAGTAGTTTCACAAATATTTTACTTAAATTTAGATTTGTTAAATTTAACAAAGAAGTGTTAAAATCAACAAATTTTATTTTAAGCTAAAAAAACAGGAATAAATTTGGTTAAGGTATCAAATTTTTCTGTTCAGCCAACATATTTATTACTTTGAGTGTTACTATACTCACAGAAATAAATCTGTAAAAATAGCAGAAAAAGTTACTAAAAATTAGTTAAGAATTATGCTGCAGAAAAAACTGCTACAATTAGCAGATTTTTTACTAAATACTAGTTAAATAAGAACAGCAAAATTTAAACTGTTAAATTTACAGAATTTTAGTTGTATTTAAGCTAACTTTCTGTTAACTGAAGATAGGAAATTGTATTGTAAAATCTACAGAAAATTTTGTTAAATATTAGTAGACTAAAAATAGCAAAAATAAACTGTTATATCTGCAAAATTTTTGCTATTTTTAAGCTTAATTTAGTTGAATGAAAATAGCAGTCTATTCTGCTAAAATTAGCGAAACATTTGCTAAAAAATTGTAAACTTTTGTTTTCAAAAGTCTCGATTTTTGTTTGCATTTAAAAAAAATCGTAAAAAACTTCTAAAATTTTAAATTTTTTGGTGATTTTTTAGGCTACTAATTATTTAGCAATTATTTTATTTTTGCCGATTTTAGTAGGTTAATTTGCTATTTTCCATTGAAAAAAATTTAGCTCAAATATAAAATTCTGTACATTTAACCGTTTTATTTTTGTTGTTCATATATTGCTAATAAGGAGTCAGATCGAAAAAAAACCGACACACATTTTCCCCAATAACTTTCTTTATAAAATTATTAAGATTACTTAATTTCTATTCGTTAATTCATCCACAACGGATAATCAAAAAAGTGCGTGCTGAAATAATAAAAACTTTTCAACAAAAGCCAATTTCGTCTTTTAAAAAAATAAAAAAAAGCATAATGTGCACCGTGATACTCTTTTCAAGACCATTAAACGATATCAAGAGGACCTAAATATTGACCGGAGACACGGATCGGAAGATAAAAAGATCCGCAGGATATTAGTAAGGCCAAAAAGTTTGAGGACATTCTTAGAATAAATCCGAATGTATCAGGAAGAAAAGCCGCCTGATTAGCCCAATATTCAGATTATTTTGCACGAAAGGTGAAAGCCAGTACAGATTGAAGACATTTAAAGTTCAAAAAGTTCCAGATACACTCTCAAAACAATTCCGTTGTGACAACCGAATTTTTTCCAACCGAATTCGTTTGGTTGCCTCAACCGATTTCAGTTGTGACAGTCGATAATTCGGTTGCCGCAAACAAATTGAAATCGAATTCTGTTGCCACAACTGAATTCGGTTGGGGCACCCGAATTACGAGGTTGCAACAACCGAATCAATTCGGTTGGCAGAAAATTCGGTTTCCACAACGGAATTGTTCTGAGAATGTAGAAATGCAATAAATTATACTGAGGCAAAAACAAGGGCAAACAAGTTAAAGTCAGATTTTATAAAAAATATAACTGCTGCGTAATGGACGATGAGACGTATGGACGATGAGACGTATGTATTAGCCGACTTTTCGCAGCTGCCAGTCCAAGATTTTTATGTTGCTGATGCCAGAGGAAATGAACAAAAAAAAAACCAAATTTCCAAAAAATTCCTCGTTTGGCAAGCAATTTGCAGTTGCGGCAAAAGAAGCCAGTCGTTTGTGACTTATGGTTCCATTAACTCGGAAGTATAGATTAGGGAGTGTCTTCAGAAAAGACTGCTGCCATTCTTGAAACAGCACATTGTCTCCACATACTTTTGGCCTGATTTGGCATCATGCCATTATAGTAAAGCTACACTTGAATGGTATTCAATAAATAATGAACTTTTGTACCTAGAGAGGCAAACCCACCAAACTGCCCGTAGCTCAGGCCTGTGGAGAGATGTTGTGCTCTAGTAAAAAGAAGTATGAAGGCCACTAAGAAGGTATCCAAAAACATTTTAGATTTTAAACATCAGTGGTGCACCTGCTCCAAAAAAGTCACAGAAGGAATAATAAAATCCTTAATGGCTGGTATTCCCGAAAAAGTGAATAAATTAATTAACGTCGATTGATTTTCAAAAACTGATTATATACAACAATTTTACATAAAATTCTAATAAATAATAAAAAAATTATGAACTTCTATATTAAGTGGTTTAAATTTTATTCAACTTTATGTGTGTCGGTTTTGTTTCGATCTCACTCTTTATATGCAAATATAATCTGCTAATTTAATAGTTTTTTTCTGCAGGATCATTTTTAACTAATTTTTAGTAGTTTTAAAATCCCAAAGCACGAAATAACTTATACATTAACCCAATCCCCACATACCATTATAGATTGTTGTTCAATATAAACATATGAATATAAGTATCACTACTACTGACATTGTTGTTGCTACTGTTGATGTTGTTTAATGTTTAACATCTTATGTCATCGTTAAGCGTACACACATTCATACAATGATATTATAATATATCATAACATCACAGGATCATATTATTATTATTATATAATAATATTGTTTGTTATATGACCGTTTTTATATATTAGAAAAAATTACATTATATGTTTTTGATGTCCTTATTTTGTGCTTGCTTTATCTTGCTACTGCCTGTTATATAAACATTTTGTTTCATTCGGTATGTTATGTTATTATTATTATCATCGTCATCGGCAAAATGTTGCATTTTTATGATTTCCAAATTACGTTCTATCGCCATTTTTTATATCAGAAAATAACGGCTGTAAAACAAAAAAATGCAAATTGTAAATTACAAATTTGCAATAAAAATGTTAATGGAATGTTGTTTATATTCAGTATGGAGTACGTTTGAAGCAGTGTGTGTGTGTATATGTGGGCGTTTATGTGTAGTAGTGTCGTTTGATTTTTAACTTTTACTTAGTTTGTGTGACTTTTGATGAAAATGGTAACATCTTTTGAAAAATTTCGTGTACTTTTTATTTTTTATGACACAATTGTACACAAACAGCTATAACCCAGCAAAATAAGAGCTGAAGAAGAAGTAGTAAAAACACAACAACTACTAAACCCGAAATAGTGCAAACTTAGGTGAATCATTAATGATTTTAAAATTGGCCTGACATTGAAAAAATTTTGTTAGTATGAGACTAATTGAAAAGCATCTTAAACAGCGCATTTATGTTCTTTTTCAACTTTTTAAATTTTATTTAAATAACAAAACTGTGTAAACCTCTCCTGGGGATGTTTTTTTTAATATTAAAAGGATCCATAAATAGTTGCCAGCAGTTACGGGACTCATAATATTCCACAGTCAAATGTTCTATGCTCTGTACCAGAGCTGTTGTTAGAAAACAAGAAAATTATGTTATAAAAAATCAAAATATAAGTTTAATGAAAAATTGCTTAAAAATTACGAATTAATAGTTTAGTTTTATTTTGCAGTTTTTTTTTGATGGTCAAATTTATCTAAAAGTATGCTCAATTTAAGTAGGGTTATTTTCATGCAAATTTTGGTCATGGTTAATGTTTAAGACCATCTTCGATACCTTACCCAAGAGTAAAATTTGATTCAAAATAACTTTGAGAAATGTTAAATTGATTTGACTTTTATACTGAATTTGGACTTAAAACTTAAGCACCGTAAGTTGTTTTTTACGTGAAAAATTTTCACTCGAACTTTAAAAGTATAAAATTGCAATTTAATTTATAAAAATTAACAATTTTTTTAATTTTATAACAAAGACAGAATTACATTAAACACAGAATGTAATTTTTCCCAAGAAATATAATAGTCTTTACATTAAATTTGCGTGAAAACGAACTCTACACAATTGTCACGTGAAACTCATTACCGTGAAAAATCATTTTTTTATATGGAGTATAAGAGTTTTTTTTATAAAAAAAAATAACAAAATTGTCTGACGCTTCCTTTACTTTTATATTCCTGGTACCAGCTACATATATCGAAAATTAATTATGGAAGACACCGGGTGTATTTTTGGCAAAAATTAGGTAGAATCTGGTCTACAGTTTGTATGAAAATTGTATGGAAAAACTAAATTTATTTTGTAGTTTAAGTCCAATTTACACTACAACCAAATACTAGTATATTTTAAAAACTTTTAGTTTTTGGGTCAAAATTTTTATGGAATTTCAAAAACTACACTCAAAGTAATAAATCTGTTAGCTGAACAGGAAAATTTGTTACTTTGTTTTTTGGCTTAAAATAAAATTTGTTGATTTTAAAATATTTTTGTTAAATTTAACAAATCTAAATTTAAGTAAAAAATTAATAAAACTACAGTTTTATATGTAATTATGCTAAGTGGTAAAATTTGTTAAAATTTCGGGTCTCGGGACCCTCCCCGGGCCTAGTTCATACAATCTAAGGGCATGCAAGGGCACTCCAAAGCAGCAAACATTTGGCCATTTTGCTCTATCTGGCTTAGTTTTCGAGACATGGACAATTTTATGAAGTGAAAAATTTTTATTAAAATTTTCTGGGGATCCAAGGCCCCACTAAGGTCCATTTTTTCATCGGTTAGGGGTAGTCGAAAATTCCATCAATTTTGCTCTATTTAACACGTGCGTGTCATAGAACCGATACAGCTGTAAATTGAACAAATTTTCACTAGAAAACTATGATTGTGCGTCATGTCGCTATGTGTTGTTGTATTTGTTTTATTTTATTTTTGCACATTATTTTGTTGGATGTATATAAAGTAGTCATCCTTTTTGAAGTAGTCCTAAATATTTTTGCTGGGTAAAGGAACTTTTTGCCCCTTTTATAAAAGGTTCAGAAAGACCCGTAAGTTGAAGACATAGAGGGTTAAAATGTTCCGCAAAAATTATATTAATTAAATTACTCAGTGTAGAAAATCATTATCAGATATATGGTTATGTAACTACATACTTGGTAATGGTAACTAGTTACTTTTGTTATTACATTTCTTATTACCTTTATATGGCGATGTCGCGAAAAATAATGAGTTATGGTTACACACCAGCATACGAAAAATCAAAAAATATGTCGCTACCTATGTGCTTACCCGTACTGACAAAAATAATGAGTCTAAAAATAGATTTTATAAAAAATAAATTATATAAAAAAACATATTTTTTATTGTATTTTTTTTTTTTTAAATAAAATTTGCTGGTGCGCGAATCGAACCTGGGTCTACAGATAGCCAGTCAACAGCTCTACCATCTGAGCTATATCGACATGTAATATTTAATAGATAAAAACATAATTGACCTGCTGCACACAAGTAAGCTTACTCGCCAACATACAAAAAATCAAAAAATATGTGGTTACATATATGCTTACCAGTGTTTCAAAAATATTGAGTCTAAAAATAGATTTCAAAAAATTTTCAAAAAAATCTAAAAAATTATTTTATATTTGAAATAATGATAAATTATCAGTAACTCATTATTATATGTTTTAAAATAATACAGAAGGTAAGTGGGTGTCATTACTGGTAGTCCAAAAAATAATGATATGTCATTACCGTTTGTACACTGGGTATTAATTATATTATATGTCTTTGAGGATATCAAAGTTTAAAATTGTGGTTCAATGCCAGAAATAAGTCAGAACTTAAAATGTGTTTAAGAGTTAATTTCGTGCTTATTCAGATTGGCGCTCAAAGAGCACCCATATGTGCAAAAGTGTTATTTTTTCACCTCCTAAAAAAATATCCCTACGAAAATTGATCATCTCGAATTGAAACAGGCCAATCACCCACGGCTTTTAGCCCTAAAAATGAGCTAAAATTAGTTCGAAGTTTATTTGCGCTATAACTCTTAAAGTAAAGGTTTCACAGAGAAATACTAAATAAGCATATCTACAGGCAATAATATGGCTAGCATTTTTCTTTTACACATTTTTGACATAACAGTGACGCGTCATGGTGATTTATATGGTTAAAATCAAAGTGATTTATATGGTTAGATACAAATTGCTAGCCACTTCATTGCTTCTACTCATGCCCATATAGTACTTTTCTGTAAAACCATTACTTTAAGAATTATAGCGCAATGAAGTTTTGAATTAATTTTAGTCCACTTTTAGGTCTAAAAGTGGGTGGCTGGCCTGTTTTAATCCGAGAGGACCAATTTTTGCGGAAACATTATTTTTTAATCCCAATCTACTGGAAAACTCCTGGGGAGGTGAAAAAAATAACACTTTTGCAAATTCCATATATTTCATGGGTGCTCTAATAGATGACTAGTAAAAGTGTTTTTTTTTTTTGGGAATGGCTTCCAATTTATTTTGCTGGGATATCATGTATGAAAAAAGTAAAATATATCATAACATTTGGTAAAATTCATTCATCTTCATTGCATTATCGCAAATACATTTACAAACATTAACTTAATTTTATTATTGAATTTATCGGTATTTTTTGTTATTTTTTATGATCAAGAAAGAAAAACATTGAAAATTTTCTACATGTTATAGATATTAAAAATATAAAAATCATATATGTATTGAAAAAATGTGATGGAAGAGGTGGAGTTCTTATAAATATTTTTTAGATGCTACAATTTTATTATCAAAGTCTTTTTATTCAAAGCCATTACATTGCAAAAAAAATTAAAAGTACATGTTTTACAATAATGGTTTGTGCTGAAGGGTATTACTATCACGGTAACCGGACCTAAACCCAATTTTCGGAGTATGCCAATCGAGTCAATTAAGGGAATTCGTCCATTAGTTATTGCACTTATAGAAATAAACCTGTAAAGATAGCAGCAAAAGCTACTAAAATTAGTTGAAAATTACCTTGCAGAAAAAACTGCAGAAATTAGCAGTTTTTTTTGCTAAATAGTTACTAGAAAAATAAGAACAGCAATAATGAAAGCGTTGAATTTTCAGAATTTTAGTTATATTTAAGTTAAATTTTAGTCAATTGAGAATAACAAATGTACTGCTAAATATTAGTAGACTAAAAACAGGATAAACAAAGTTATATCTAATTTTTTGCTATTTTTATAAGCTAAATTTAGTAGAATTAAAAAAATAAAAAAAAGATTTGAAAATTTAAAATTTGTTTGCGATTTTTTATTTTGAAAAGTATTTGCTTACTTTAACAGGCTAACAAGGAAAGACTGCCAACGCGGACGGGTATTTCTTAATGAGCTTCGGATATGTTGTAGAGGATAAAAGTTTAAAGATACGTATATTTTTTATATGCCGAATCTCATATTTAAGTTTTAACCCTTAATTCTAAAATAAAAACTTTACAGATATAGATTTTGTAAAACAAATATATCTATATAACTAGGTTGAAAAATTAATAGTTATATTTTTTTCCAAATTTATCTATATCTGTAAAGTTTTTATTTTTAATAGTAAAAGGCTTTATTTTTGAATCATGTAGGTTGATAAACAGCATCCGGTTTCTTATTTGTTACTAGCACACGCTATAAAATTGCTTATTTAAAAATTTTATTTGTACGTTATTGTTTTCTTCTACTGAACGGCAGAAAACAGGGTTTGAATTCAGTGAACTTATTTTATTTTTTTAGTTCAGTGAACTTATTTTTTTTTCAATTCAGTGAACTCATTATTTTTTTTTTTTTTTAATTCACTGAATGTAATTTTATTTTTTGTTAATTCACTGAATGAAAATGAAATTGAATGAATTTAGTGGTGAATTAATTCAGTAAGGATTTAATTCACTTTTTTTTCCGTTCGATTTATAAAATTGAACGCGTTCACCGGTGAGTGAATTCATTTGATTTAATAAAAAGAACTATTGCAATTGAATTAATTCTTTGAATTTGTTGTTTGATGAACGCATTCAGTTGAATGAATTCAGTGAATTACTTAAGAAAAGGAATTCATTCAATTCTAGAGAAAATTGAATTCGATTGGTAGTGAATTCATTCAAAAAGGAATTAATTCTTCAAAGCTCTGATGGGGATGATAAGGGTAAAATTCACATATATAAATCCTTATAATATATAAAAAGGGGGGGGGGGGTGTTTCGGCTTTTTTTTCGATATTCGGACTACTTCGGGTTTGAAACGAATTGGACTAATAATCTTATAAGGAGTCTTGAGATTTCGTTAATAAATTACAAAATATAGTATAATATAGCAATAAAGAATTCCTCCATTGCCGTATACTGACAATTTTTGATCAGCAGCAAATGAAATAAAAATTTTAGTATAAAAATACCTTTCAATAGCGGGTCCATTATTGATCAGACGCTGATATTTAAATATGAATTTTTTGTTATTTTGTAGGATTACTGATCTCTCAATTCTTAAGGTTTTTTATAAAAAAACGAGTAAAAAGGTCAAAGTCGGGCATGCCGACTATACAATACCCTACACCAGTCTGGGTAAAAGCCAACTAATAACACCAAAATGAATAGGCTGCGTTATTGGGCCAATATAGGTCTGTGTACCAAATTTCATCAAAATATCTTAATATTTGCGACCTGCAGCGTATAAACAGTATAATTTTGGTAGGACCCTTATATGGGCACTTGTTCTAAACAGGGACCGATGTTCACTAAAATCAATAGGCTTCGTCCTTGGGCCAAAATAGGTCTACGTACCAAATTTCATCAAAATATCTTAATATTTGCGACCTGTAGAGTGCGCACAAGAATGCATGGACAGACAGACAGACGGACAGACGGACATCGTTAAATCGAAATAAAAAAAAATTTCGAGCCGATCAGTATACTATAAGGTGGGTCTAGGACCAATATTTTTTGGTGGTACAAACATCAGCACAAACTTATAATACCCTGACCACATAGTGGTGTAGGGTATAATTACAAACATCAGCACAAACTTATAATACCCTGACCACATAGTGGTGTAGGGTATAATTAATAAATATATGACCAACTTAAACTTTTTTGGTATTTTTTTAATTTATCAATTATTTCTTGTATACGGATTGGTAATAGTAAATGTTAGTGAACAGTCATTGCTAACACTATAGACACTCAAAAAAGATGTGTAATTTTAATAGTTTTGTGCGTAAATTTATCAAACGGAATACTTAATCACACCCAAAGATAAAAGAATTATATTATTTCTCACATATTTTGTAAACTATAAAAGTTGTAATAATATTTAAGCCTAATACAAACTTAGACACATTAGATTCTGAGCACTTTTTCCATTGAAAAAGCCTCCTTTTTTGAGTACTTTTTCTGTAGGAAAAGTCTTAGATTTTGGTCACTTATTCCTAAAAAGCATCTTATTATAAGACCTTTATCCTTTATAAATAATCTTAGGAAAAGCCTCAGATTCTGTGTTCTTTTTCTACCAGAAAATCATTAGATAAGGTTTGCGTTCGATGAAACTAGTGCACACATTATTACTTGTAAATTTTTCAAATGCAAAATTATATTTTTTTTAATCAAAATGCCTTTGCTAAATATGTGCAAATCCTCATGTCAAGTTTTAAAATTATTTGATACTTATTGGCTTTAAAATGAGCTGTGAAATAGAAGTGCGTGAGAAAATAATTCGATTATATAACGAATTATAGTACTTGTACGCACCCAGGAAAATTTTTTACAATCGGTAGCCAAACACACCTATTCTACAACCTGTTCCATTGCAACCGATTCCATGGAACTGGTTCCGGAACGAGTTCCTGGGATCCCATATGGAATGTATGACTGAAGTAGAATCAGTTCTAGAACTAGTTCCAGAACTGATTCTAGGGCAACCGGTTCCACTTTGAAGCTATGGAAGTGGTTGCTTTTGGGACAATTACAAACAAAAAGAATCGGTGTTAGAATCGACAGTAGAAGGGGTTGTAAATGAAAAGTAGCTATTCTACAACCGATTCTTTGGAACAGAACATTTTCCTGGGTAGATATGCAAATCCACCTAACTGCCCAGAGCTCAGACACATCAAAAGATATTGGGCTCTGGTAAAAAGGATCATTAAGAGCACAAAACTGGTTGCTGAAAATACTAAAATATTTTCAAGAAAATTATTATCATCAAGCAAAAAAATCACTGAAGACACTATTAAAACCCAGGAAAATTTTTTACAATCGGTAGCCAACCACACCCATTCTACAACTGGTTCCACTGCAACCAATTCCATGGAACTGGTTCCGGAACCAGTTCCTGGGATCCTATATGGAAGGTGTGGGTGACGTAGAATCAGTTCCAGAACTAGTTCCAGAACTGATTCTAGAGCAACCGGTTCCACTTTGGAGCTATAGAAGGGGTTGCTTTTGGGACAATTTCAAACAAAAAGAATCGGTGTTAGAATCGACAGTAGAAGGGGTTGTGAATGAAAAGTAGCCATTCTACAACCGATTCTTTGGAACAGAAAATTTTCCTGGGAAGTTTAATTGGAGGAATTTCAGAAAAATAAGTTTTTCATTAAACACCAATAATGTGTAATATTTTTTTATTAAATGAAAACGCGAATAAGATTTCTGTTAATAAAACGTTTTTTTCTTTTGTATATGTCAACTAGTTCAATTGTTATTTAAATTTATTCGTGCGTTTTTAGAATTTATTTATTTTCTTGTATTTTGTACTTTAAACCGCCATAGCTTTAACGACCCCTGCTATTAGTCATTCACGAGAACGAATTTGAAGAACTCAAATATCAGGTTATGTGTACACATTTGACACCAATCATATTTTTGTATTATTAACGAAAAACATTGTTTTAGGTCATTTTGCAAAAAAAAACTTCACCCACCAAATTCATTTTCTAAATCAATAAAAAAAAAATTGTTTTAGCAAGTTATTTAATTTCATATCATAAAATTGGAAAATTAAAAAAAAAATGCAAATTCAAAACTTCATTGCTGGTGGTGGGTGAACTTTTTGGACGCTAGCGAAAAAGTAAAAACATTTCTTCATCGCCTTTTATGGCCTAGTCGACTATATTATGCCAATTTTAATATTAAAAAAAAAAAATTAAAAAGTTATAGCCCTATTACTGATGTATTATTGTAATTTATTAGCCAATAAATTCAAATAATTTTAAAATTGTATAAATTTTAAAATTATTTTCATTTACCAAAAATACTTTTTATTAAAATCAATTTCTCTTTAAAAAAGATTAAAAGTTTATTACGATATTGGTTTTATTTATTATCAAAAACAGGAAAATTGGTACCTAAAAAATGTAAAAGCCAGTAAAAGCAAAACCCAGTTAAGTGCGGTTAACCTTAGAAATTTATTTCTACATTGTTATTTAATAAAACGAAACAAACGTTTAAAAATATTTTCGACACTTATATACCTTCAATTTTATTTGAAATTCATATATATTTTTTATAGTTTGTACAAAAAATGCAAAAAAGTCTAAAGAATGGCTAAAAGTTTTCTAAAAATGGCTAATGCCTAAGTCCAAGTTTCTCCGGTTAAGTGAATTAAAAAATGGCGAAATATAGACATAAAATGGCTTAATCGGCAACACTGCAGCAGTCGTAACTCATTACAATTGCAAAAAGACACCTTAATGTCCTTATTCAAGCAAGATCTTCAATTATAAAATAAAAAGCAAAACCAAATACTAAAAGATTATAAATAATCACTAAGTTGCCCTAATTAAAATTATTTGTTCTTTCTTCCCTTTTTATGGAAACTTTATTAAACAAAAACATTTGCAATATTTTTATAAAAAAAAATATTCCAACATATGGCAGCTCTATTCATTAAACTATTCGTTGCAAAACATGTTCTACTACCAATGACATGCTTAGAAATATTAACTTGCACATTTCTATCAATGCGCTTTAGCATTTCTTGTTGCTCTTCCTTTTCGTTTTTATAGTTTCATGAATATATGTGTGTGTGTGTGTGTGTGTGTGTGTGTGTATATGGCAGTAGCAGTTGTGGGCTTCTACTACAAGTTCTTGTTTTGGTCTAGTTTTACTTATACACAATCCTAATCATTGTCATTAGTTGTAGTCGCAGTAGTAGTCATAGTGTTAGTATAAGCACATGATTTCGTTCATTTCATTCATTCACCCACATGCATGTGTATGTTCGTCATTCGTTTATTCGTTTGTATACGTGTAGTTGTTACCAAAACGAAAATATTTGCCGACGGAATTCTACATAGAGAATCCTTTTTTTTATGTTTCATGGGTGTGTGCTTCGTGTGTGCATGTGAATAGAATAGTATAGTAAACTAAGGTCGGTCGGTTATTTTCGGTGCTCGGGTTCGGGAGGTTTTAGTTAGTGTACGCCTTTTTACTAAAAGCTTTGATACTTGTATAGTACAAGTATTTTAGGGGTTTTGTGTGTTTGTTGGCATGTTTTGTAGGTAATTTAGTTGTGCGGGGTGCGCACAAGGAATGAATGTCCTAGATTTGTTTAAACTCTATGCGATAGTTTGATTGGCTTTTATTCTAGTCACATACACACATAAAACCATATTAAATGTATGACATAATTATTGTTGGCCAATCAGATTGTTGTAAATGTTTGATGTTTGTTTAGTTATAGTGGTAGGGTTAACATGTTTTAGTGGGCAACTTAGAGTTAGTTGTGTCGTTAGTAATTGATTAGTATGAAAAGCGAAAGCCTTTTCTTATGAAATATGTTTAAGACAATCGCTGGCTTTTTATTACATTTTAATTATTTATCTACAAATAATATAATAAAATTATAGAGATTAATAATATAAAAACACAAAAAGTAGAAGCAATTGATTCTTCAAAGGAAAATATTAGTTACACGGTCTGTGCTGAACTATTGTTAAATCTACTTTACATTAGATTATTCTAGAACTTTGTAGAATAATAAAGATCTTTATGTTTAAAATCAGTTAATTAAAAAACCTCTAGCTTAGATCAATAAAAAATACTTTTAAGATCCAATGGTTATAGAGGTATTTTTCAAAATCTATCAAAAAACTTACTCTTACAGTTCAAGCTAAAAATTCGCAGTTTTTTTTTTTTTTTTTATAAATATTTAGAAAAACTAAAACTGAAGTTTGTCATAGTCTTACGATATCGCATTTATATTTTAAGTTAAGTAAGGTAAGTTTGTTAAAAATGGCGACAAAAAAAAAATCAAAAATACAGAATAAATGTCGTCAAAACCTCCACTCGCAAATATAGAAGAGATTCGGTTTATATTCTTTACCGATTTCGGTGTAGCTCAATGCTATGCATGCGCGGTTCCAGCAATTAATATAAGGGGAAAAATCATACGCCACCGTACTCAAATACATTGAGTTGGACACTGAGGCGTATGATTTTTCCCTTATATTAATTGCTGGAACCGCGCATGAGGCTATGGAAATAATAAATTACTGTCAAACTGCATCTGAACAGAAGGGACCAGAGATTCCATACCGGTCATTTTGCTGTGAAGGATCAATCTCCCGCAGGCCGCACAAAATCGTCCTCAGATGATGCAGGCTTAGCTCTGTTGATTCATTTTCGTAAATGAAAATGCGAGATTAATACAGAAGATGTTTTTTGATAAGCTGAGCTTCAATGATATGGTAGTATAGCGAATACTAGTTGGAGAAACGAAAAAATCAGCCCTTTTTTATGATTATGCTGACCAGAGAAATGCACGAAATGCATTTTGATTTGAACGCCCATTTTTGTAAAAGGCTTCAACAATCTTAACGCGCTGCTCAATTGTGTACGTTTCTATAGCTGAATTTGTCAAACACTGAAACAAAGAATTGTCAAATTAAGTTGGGCAAAAAACTTGACGTTAAGGTGTGACTCACAATTAACATCGTGCATTATTTTTGGACCACTCTTTATCATCGGTGAGTTTTGTTTGAATTTGTCCCAACAGCAATAGGTTATTTTCCTCCAAATTATAACAGGTTGATTTGAAACCGGTTCTAGAGCCAGTTATAGAACTGGTTCTGCGACATTGAAACGTTACATTTTGACTCCCAGGAATCAGTTCCAGAAGCTGTTCCATAGAACCGGTAGTAAAAAACCTTTTATAGGACAGATTCAGAGGTAACCAGTTGAAAAAAATTTTGCTGGGATGTTCAGACCTAATACCCATATAAAGCCAGATTCACAATGATGGAGTACTCCACTCTGCAGATTGGATTTTGGTGCTTTCTTTTTCGCACTTACATATTTTTTGTATCATGCCATCTCTATTTTAGTACACTCCACTCTGCAGAGAGGAGTTCTCCATCATTGTGAATGTGGCTTAAGGGTCCCATCCCCCCCCCCCCCCATATTTTGATTTTTTACACGCAAATTCACAATTTGTTACAAATATGTCTTCGAATAATTTTTTTAGATGGATTAACTCAATAAAAAATAACGTAAAATAAAAAAACTAAATATACAAACTTTATAGCTGAATATGATATTTCGCGTTCTTTAGTGTTCGAAAATTTGACCGATAAACTAATTCCTTATATTCAAAACGCGCTATTGCGGAAAATTCTATATGGTACAAACAAATATACTATGCACAAATTTTCCTTTTTGCTAAATATTTTTTTTTTGCAAACTAGCCACTAAAAGTTTTTTTTTATAAGAAATAGTATTATAGTTCCTAGATTATGGATTTTAAAAAACCGTACTTAAGGAATTGCAAATACTGGCGGAACGCAAAAAAAGTCTTTACAAAATATTTTTTAATAAGCTCAGTCAGTGATTTAAATTCTGCAAACGGATATATTGATACAAACACTTTCCTTTTTGCAAAAATTTTTTCACGATTTTTTTTGCAAACTAACCACCAAACTTTGTTTTATAAGAAATGTGTATTATATTTAATAGATTATGAAAGCTCCGGGAGCAAGAGCATATCGATTTCATGTTTACCTTTTAATAAAATTTTTATAAACTTATTAACGGAAAGCATGGCACTGTTTTGAAATTATCGTAAATTAAGATAATACTTTCTAGTCTTAAGTTTCTTTCTTTTTTAATTTATATTGTGTTAAAATCTTGTATAGTTTTTGGAAAAAAGGCTCAATAAATTTCTACTACTACTACTACTTAATAGATTATGAATAAAAAAAAACCGCACTTCAAAAATTGCAAAATAATCGCGGAACGCAAAAAAAGTCTTTATGGTTTAAAATATTCATTAACAAGCTTAGTCAGCTTATATTCTGCAAACGAATATATTGATGCAACCATTTTTCTTTTTGCAAAATAGTTTTCGTGATCTTTTTTGCAAACGAAATTCCAAACCTTTGTAGAGGAGATTGATATTTTAGTCCCTAGATTAAAAATTAAAGAAACCGCACTTAAAAAATTGCAAAATTATAGCGGAAAAAATGCTTTATGGTATAAGAGATTAATTTAAAAGCTTAATTAGCGATTTAAATTCTGCAAACGAATATATTGACGCAAACATTCTTCTTTTTGCAAAATTTTTTTCATATAATTGCATTTTCAGAACTGTTCTTAATATAAAATTTTGTTAATTACATGCTAATCTTTACCAAAAAATTTAAAATTTTACCAATTTTAAATACATTTATGTATATTTTTTTGTAGGAAAATAAAATTCCATAAAATTCAAAATACTATTCATTGTAGTTTCAGAGAGTTTTATCTTTAGAAGATTTTACTGAATTTAAAAAAATATCATAAAAAATTTTATTTAAATTGTTAAGTATTTTGTTCAAAAAAGTACTTGTAGAGTTTTATCAATAAAGACTTTTAAATTTTGAACTCTTCTGTTGTCATCATGATTCTTAAGTAGGAAATTTGTGCAAAAAATTATGTAGTTTCCATTCTCTATATTTCGTAGACTATGGGCATTTTTTTATTTTGCAAAAATTTGTTAAGAGCATCTGTTATTTATGTTTGAATTAATGTATTGGTAAATAAAATGAGTTTTTGAAAAAATTAGTTAAGGCCGTTCTTCGAGCAAGATATGCAAATATTGGTCCACGTCTAAATTTACTAACTGTAGGTGAAAATGTACTGCTTACAAAATTTTAGAATTCTAGGTACACCCAGCATCACAAAGCGTCAATAATGTTCTTCTACGGTGTGAAAATATATTCTTTGCTTTCCACTTTTGAAAATCTAAATCTATCGTTTTCCAAACGATACCAGAAAGTTCCAAATTATGTTTTCTGATTTTTATTTTTATTTATTTATTTGAGTCTATGGAAAGTACAAAATTCCTTACAGACTAGAAACTTAAAACTAGAAATAAATTAAATCTAACATGTTACCAAATGTATGCAAACTATCACTAAAATCTAATTTAACATGTGAGTGTTTATTTCCTTCTTTTAAAGCCTCAAGATTAGAAATTCTATTAAATTCATTTAAAGCCCGAATAATAGGCATATTCAAAGCATAATTAGTTCTATGAAGCGGTACAAAAAAAAACATCATTATGACGTAAACGCAAATCAGGGACTTTAAAATTTATAGAATCAAGCAAATTCGGACTATCAACCAGACCACAAATCAGTTTGTAAAGGAACATAATCAACAAATGAGCTCTTCTATTTTCAAGGGTTTCCAAATGAATAAAACTACACTTCACAACATAAGTGAACAACATAAGTTTGACAGAAAAATAAATTTTCTCAAAAACAATATGTTCAAAAATCTTAGATACATTACATAACTTCGATATTGGCCTATTATTAGCAATATTATCCTTTGCACCCGATTTAAATACAGGGGTTATCAATGTAACCTTCCACCTGTCAACAAAAGTGCCATTCGTCAAAGAATTATTAAAAATTTTTAACAATGGTGTTATTAAAGATGTCGCACAATTTTCAATAAAAAATGCAGAAATACCATCTCCATCAATTTTATGCGTAGATTTTAATTTAGAAATACCAAAGATAATATCATCTTCTGTTAATTGTAACGCTCCAAAATTTAAACATTTACCAACAGAAGAGCTCAAAAGAGAGTTAGAATTAGCACCCGAAACAAAATTAGAGCTAAAAAATTGAGCAAAAAGATTTACATCCATCAATTTTTGCATCCATCACGTTAAATAAAGCGAATAAAAATATTATGGATACTTATATATTTCGTAAACTTAACGAATTTTTTCACAAGAGTAAACTCTCATAATTGAGACAATCGAATCAATTCGGTTCTCAGAACGGAATTTTTATGAGTATGTAACATTTAAATAGTGCCTACCTAGCATTTTAATAATTTCAATATTTTTTTAAAATTTGTTTTACGAAATACCACAAATGTAGAAAAACTCACATTTACACACATATACAGATTTTTACAGTATTAAAGAGAATTAATAAAATTATTTTAAAACAGTAAAACGAACTGAAGATTATTCGAAAATGTATATAGAATGAACAACAATTTCGAGGATGTACTACTGTTCTATATTGTTAGGCAACTACTTTTAGACATCAAATATTGCGTTGATGTTACTTTGTGTTTTTCTTTTCATTTAAGAAATTCTCTACGTTTTTTTTTCATCAAAAATAACAAAAATTCTATATGTTTTTGATGATACTGCAAACATTTGGAAGACATCTTTGTAGAAGATATTTGTGCGACATTTTAAATTTTTTGTTTGAATGAAAATAATCAAGTAATATTTTGAAAAATACATATTTGAAAAATATATTTAAAAACTTTTATTTTTAGTCATATTTTTTATGATAATATTGCAGCGATATCATGTGAAAGATAAGGAAAATGGGTAAACTAATGACTTTTTAAAATTATAAATGGCTTATAAAACAATTTTTTCATACACATTTTCTTTCAAATTATTATGTATAAGCACTAATTTATTTGAAATTTGTTGTCAAGATTAAAACAACATGATGGGAAACAAACTAGGGAAATAATTCAGGGGGACGATTTTGTAAGAAAATTTTTTGAAGATGATACTTACAAAAATCTAAAATATATTATGGAAAATTGTTGTTTTTAACAAAAACTGATAACATTATTCAAAATTTGTTCGTAATATCGTAGTAATTAAACTTCAGAACGAAAATCGTCGATCGTTTTACAGAATGCATAGCCAGGTATTATGAAAACAAGTTATTTAATGTGTTGGTCAATGAAATATGCATGTAGATTAGAGCACCCATGAAATATATGGAATTTGCAAAAGTGTTATTTTTTTCATCTCCCTACGCATTTACCAAGTGATTGGGCGTTTAAAATAATATCCCCGTAAAAATTGGTCCTCTCGTATTAAAACAGGCCAGTCACCCGAGGCTTTTAGCCCTAGAAATGGACTAAAATTAATTCAAAGCTTCTTTGCGCTATAACTCTTAAAGTAAAGGTTTAACTGAAAAATACTATATAAGCATATCTACAGGCAATAACATGTCTAACATTTTCCTCATACACATTTTTGACGTATCGATAACCCATCATGTTGATTTAGGTGGTTAAAGCCAAATTTGTGTTTAACCATAAAAATTACTTTGATTTTAACCTCATAAATCACTATGATGCGTCATCGTTACGTCAAAATAGTGTTTGAGAAAAATTCAAGCCACATTATTGCTTGTAGATATGCTTATGTAGTATTTTTCTGTAAAACCTTTACTTTAGGAGTTATGTGCAAATAAACTTTGAAGTAATTTTAGTCCATTTTTAGGGCTACTGGGTGACTGGCCTGTTTTAGTCCGAGATGATCAATTTTTGCGGGGATATTATTTTTTACATCCAATCTACCAGAAAGTGCGTGGGGAGGTAAGAAAATATCACTTTTGCACATATGGGTGCTCTTATGAGCGCATTCAGATTGGCACGAAATTAACTCTTAAAAATATTTTAAGTTCTGACTTATTTCTGGCATTGAACCTCAATTTTAAACTTTGATGTCTTCAGAGACTTATAGTAGAATTTTATGACAAATATTTTTGCGGAACATTTTAACGCTGTAACTCGTCAACTTACGGGTGGTTTGTGGGTCAAAAAGTACCTTTAATTGAGGAGTTAGAGGGTTAAAATATTCCAGAAAGTTATTTGTCATGAAATTCTACTATAAGTCTCTGAAGACATCAAGGTTGAAAATTTAAGTTTAATGCAAGAATAAGTCAAAACTTAAAATTCGTTTAAGGTTTAATTTCGTACTTCTACACAATTACCGCTCAAATGCCCACAAACCTAAATTTTATGAGGAAACCATGTGAATCTTCCGTTTTATGTAAAACACTATGAGAAAGATTTCTGTAGAACATTTTAGCCCTCTAACTCATCAACTTACGGGTCTTTTTGTCCCTTTTTAAATCGGGGCCAAAAAAGACCCTTCTATTGAAGAGTTAGTGGGTTAAATAGTTCCACAAAACTGTACCTCGTAGTGTTTTACATAAGTTCGTTGAACACATCCTATACCCAAAATGGAAGATTCACATGGCCTGCTAGTGTACATATGTAAAAAATCTATAACTCATCAGTGTTTAGGCTTTCTGTCATGGAATGGACGAAATATTAAAAAAAACTTATTTTGCTTTTAATCTACGCTAAATTTCCTATTATATGATGAAGAGTATACGTACTTAGAGGTCTCCAAAATTAAATGAGAGACATTCAAAATTTAGTTTTGACAAAAAAATGTATGTTTACCGTTTAAAACACCACTAACGGTCATGGGAGGGTTAAAAGTTTGTACAAAGAAATTGTTTGCCTTTTCATTGTGTAAACAACAGCTATGTAACTTAATCACCAGAAACTTCTAGTTTAAGGGTTATAGATGGATAAATCCATGAACCTTTTTTAGGGTAATTTTGAGGACATAAATGTAAACGCCCTGGCCGGTTTACATCGCAGAAACACAATTTTTGCACATATCTTATTTTTTCTCTCATCCTATCTGAAAATGAGCGGGGAGCTGCAAAAATAACACTTTTCCACATATGGGTGCTCTAATGTAGATATTTTTCTTTTCAGAGTTAGATTTACTAATAGAAAAAGTATTTAAGTCGTTTATTTTTAATCGTGGAGTTTATTTGGCGATGTCACCATTTTATCTTCCAGATGATAAATTCTCTATATCGACGGTTCATTTTTCTTATGTATTGCTGTCGTATTGCATGCAATACCTCTTTCGGGTAACAGTAGCTCCCGATGGAAGAAAATTCTCTAATACTCAATTGTTATTGCCGGCAATAAATGTTTCATTCCAGGCTATATCATCGGGGAATCTTCTTTGTATTGCCATGCTTGCTGGGATATTACTATATGAAAATGCTTATATGAATTCTAGCGTATGTTTGTCGTTCAAATATTTTTTAAAATAAAATAAAAAAAATCTTTTACATTATATTCAAATATATTTTTATTCTTAATATCAAAAAAGAACGAGAGAAGGAAAAAACTCCCTCTAACCATTTAATATAACTTTGACAAAGAAATTAAACCACAAATGTTGCCCACATAATGAAAAATTAGTAGAACAGCCACCATAGTACTCTTTACTTACGACTACTCCTTAGATATTCATATATTAAGAAGAAAATAAAGACGCATATGCGAATAAGGATTCTACACGCAGCAACATCAGCATCATACATCAAATCTCTTGGTAACAAAAGGAATTTTTAAAGAAGTTTTTGCTTTACTTCTATATATATTTTTTTGTTTTGTATAAAGCAAACACACGCATGGAATATACACAAATACATATTTAAGACATAATCGTACGTGTAGAGGATATTGGCTTAGAGAAAAGGATTCTTTTTTTGCCGTAGGTACATAAATCGAGATTTTTATAAAAAAAATTTATCAAAAATTTTACATGCATATTTGCTCTATAAAGGTGTCCGGGTGCGTATGATTATTATTTTTGTTAAATAATATCACTCATACGTAGCTACAGTAGGTACAAAGAAAAGAGTACGCACCAACAATGAATGGAATTTGTAAAAAGAGTAAAATTTTTTTTGAAATTGAAATTTTATTTCCAACAATTTTTTTGTTTGAAATGTTTGCAAGTTGTTATTTTCATAAAAACAATTTTAAATAAAAATTCAAAGATACAAAAAAAAATAACAAGTTTTTTGATTTAGAAATTACATTGTTGTTGCCTTTAAAAAATTTTTTTTTCTAATTACAAGAACGGTATAAGAAAGATGTGTAATAATGTAATTAGAATTTTGTAAATTCTTTTTGTGTACACTCAGATAAAAAAGTTAGTAAAAAAATTTGTGAACAGTTTCCAATCGTACTTTATTATTTTTATGCTGATTTTGAGTACAATTTTTTTTAGCAATCACTTTTACTATTCTCTTATTACAAATTACGGATTTTTTTTACTAATTTCCGCTGCAAAACATCTTACTAATTTTTCGAAACTGAGTGCTAAATTTAGCTGAAAAATATACTAATTTAAAAAATTTTATTTACAAGAATTCGTTGATTTTTTACAATTCTTGTTTAGTTTATATTTGTTACTATTGATATATTCTTAGTTTGGAAATAACGCTCAGAAAATTTTATTGTATCTCCAATGCATAAAAAGTTAATAACTGGAGAATCGTTTGCAATTTTGACTGCAAATTCCAAGTACGACGAAGTAATTATACGCTTGTTACAATCGAAAGAGAATTTAATTTTTTTCAGATTTTACAGTTTTTATTTTTTTATTTTTTAGTACACTTTTTTGCTAATTTCAGCAGATTGATTTTAAATTACAGTTTACAATAATTTACTGAAATTTAGTAGCTGCAACTAATTACACTATGCGACAGTCAAAATCGAAATGGGATGAAACCAACGGGAAATGTTATATCGGTCAAAAACAAGTTATACGTGTCCCGGTGTTTCGCTGGATCACCCCTAGGAATCGAGATATATCTTTTTTTTGACATAACTCGAGAACCACTAGTCCGATTTTGCTCAAACAATTTTAAAAAAATTAAAAATTACAATTCCTTTAATCTGTTCATATAACGTTTTTCTATATACTCAACAGTTTTGCCGGTAAAAATAAATGTTTGTTACCGCTACCATAAAAATCAATAACCTTTTGTTTATTATACCCTACACCACTATGTGATCAGGGTATTATAAGTTTGTGCTGATGTTTGTAACACCAAAAAATATTGGTCCTAGACCCACCTTATAGTATACCGATCGGCTTAGATTTTTTTTTATTTCGTTTTAACGATGTCCGTCTGTCCGTCCACCCGTCCGTCTGTCTGTCTGTCCATGCATTCTTGTGCGCACTCTACAGGTCGCAAATATTAAGATACTTTGATGAAACTTGGTACACCGACTTATGTCGGCCCAAGGACGACGCCTATTAATTTTGGTAAACATCGGTCCATGTTTAGACCTAGTGCCCATATAAGGGTCCTACCAAAATTATATTGTTTATACGCTGCAGGTCGCAAATATTAAGATATTTTGATGAAACTTGGTACACCGACTTATGTCGGTGAACATCGGTCCATGTTTAGACCTAGTGCCCATATAAAGGTCCTACCAAAATTATATGGTTTATACGCTGCAGGTCGCAAATATTAAGATATTTTAATGAAACTTGGTACACCGACTTATGTTGGCCCAAGAACGACGTCTATTGATTTTGGTGAACATCGGTCCATGTTTAGACCTAGTGCCCATATAAGGGTCCTACCAAAATTATATTGTTTATACGCTGCAGGTCGCAAATATTAAGATATTTTGATGAAATTTGGTACACAGACCTATATTGGCCCAAGGACGAAGCCTATTGATTTTGGTGAACATCGGTCCATGTTTAGACCTAGTACCCATATAAGGGTCCCCCCAAAATTGGCTTGGTTACAAACTGCAGATCGCAAATATTAAGATATTTTAATGAAATTTGGTGCGCTGACTCACATTATAAAAAATTTTGACACAAGCCCCATTTTAACCCATTCGAATTTCGGATCCAAACATTAGTTGGCTTTTACCCAGACTGGTGTAGGGTATTCTATAGTCGGCATGCCCGACTTTAACCTTTTTACTCGTTACTTTTTTTTAATATTTTAGGCAAAAAATATTTTTTTCTTCATACATTTATTTTTACCGGCAAAACTGTTGAGTATATAGAAAAACGTTATATGAACAGATTAAAGGGATTGTAATTTTTAATTTTTTTCAAATCGTTTGAGCAAAATCGGGCTAGTGGTTCTCGAGTTATGTCAAAAAAAAGACCACCAAAGGTCAAATCGATATATCTCAATTCCTAGGGGTGACCCAGCGAAACGCCGGGACACGTATAACTTCTTTTTTATCGATATAACTTTCCCCGGTAGTTTGAACCCTTCCCGATCACTGACCCCTACCGTTTGTCTCACAGTGTTATTTATACTAATTTCATTGTACTAAAATTATTGATATTTAATAAGTTTTGTAACTGATTCTAGCAAATCGATTTTGAATTGCAGTTTAGAACAATTTTGCTAAAATTTAGTAGCGACTACTAATTTTGTTGTACTATAGATCAGCAGCCATGTATTGCTAAAATTAGCAAAAAATACCGCTGAGCTTAAAACAGTTAAATTTCCCGTAATAACAGCAAAATTTTCAGTAGCCATTGCAGACTTTTTTGGTTGAGTGTATATTTCTAAAGAAACTATAATCAACATTTCAAAAATAAGAAATAACTCTTTCCCTTAATTTCTACAGATATTTATATACTAAATTTACTTATAATCCTGGCTTTAAGTGTGTGGTACTTGTGAGAAATTTTTTCCTTACTGAAAGAAGTGAAAGTTTTTTTTTATATAAAAGAAACACACACACATGCATTGTTATTCCTACCATACTTATAAGGCTTGATATAATTCAGCAGTAAGAGGGTTTTTGAAAAAGAATACACTTAACTTGAAAAATTAACCACGACAACCACTGTACTAATAAGGAAAATGCCATAAAAGATATAAATGAGGAAAAAAAAATTAAATATAAAAAAGACAAAGATGCTAATTTAACACCCATTCAAAGAGCATATGTATTCATATGTATTAAGTATTTTTATATTACAAAAGTCAGGACGAGAAGCGGTTTTTGGTTGAAAGGGGTAAAGATATTTCGCTACTAATGAATAATAATTATGATGAAAAGGAAAGAAACAAGAACAAGAAAAAAATCAATTAAATTTTGTAAAGTAAAAAAATTACAAAAAAGTTTTTGGTTAAGTTGGCCTGGGAACAGCTACTACTTATGCATGTGTATATTTAAGATATAGAATTAGAATTTAAGTATGTTTGCCAAGTTTCTTTAAGCATTATAAAATAAATATATTTAAACTAGCCTGTTTTACAAGACAATATTGCAGGGGCCTTATTTGCCAATCTCACACTTTCATCTTTAAAAAAAGAACATCCATAGCCAGAAATAGTATTGAATAGTACACAGAAAAACAGTAGGCACTAACACTTTTTAAAATTTGTAAAAAGAAACATATTTCTTTTTTCAATTTCAAAATTTATTTCCAATAACTTTTTTGCTTGAAATGTTTGTAAATTGATATTTTTCATATATAAAATTGTTACAAAAAAATAAAATTTTTTTGGGTCTTACAAAATCCATTATTGATGCCTTTTTAAAAAGTTGTTTTTCTTGTATTTATAAAAAAAGGTATGAAAAAGATTTTTAACGACTTAATTTGAATTTTGTATACTCTTTCTCTGTTGTATACATTTTACAGAGGACTACACCAAAAAATGGAATACACCATTTTCATGACTTAGCATCTCTGAATGAATTATTCGTCTTTGGTAACCCCTAGTGAATTTTGTAACCCACACTTTAAAAAATGTTTGTAATTTTACTACTATAAAATGGGTAAATTTTTATTTAATTTTAAGAAAATTGGGTTAAATATTTTTGTATACACTTCCAAATACAAATAAATTTTAGATATTATGTGTTTACAAATAAATACATTTAGCGTTTTTTTTAATCACCTGGATTTAGAATTTTTCATACAAAAAGGGGATTTATTAAATCCAAAAAAAAAGTTGGATTAAATAAATTAACAATAAAAGCAATAAAAATATATGAAACAGCCTATCAATGTAATGTCAGAAAAAAATACGAATGAAAATTAAAAGAGAAACAAAAAAATTGAAAAACTAACAAATAAAAGGTTTTTATAAATTTTTTTTGTGAAATATGTTTAGAAAAAAAACTACACCTCAACAAATACATATTTTCCATCTTGGACATGGAGAAATAGCTCAAATAGAAATGGCAATTTTTCACTCTACAGTAAGTAATTTAATTAAATCCAATTAGTGAATATTAAATATTGCAATGGAATTTTTCAATTGTGTAAAAATATAAATTGAAGTGATAAAACTGAAAAGGCAGACTGTTTATCGCTGTTTTATATAAAATATAATTAAAATTTAAAAGTTAAAGTAAAATCCTTCATCATCGAATTCGGTATTAAAAATTAGGGTGAAAGAAGTGTCGGACAGAAAATTCTTTTTAAAATAAGGAGAATCTAACCCCATCTGTTGAGCACTATTAGAACTACTTTTTGGATTTATTAAATCCAAGTGTTTAGAAAATACGGCTATTATGTCTAAAATTAGTACTGCCTTGTTAAATAAAATATTTACGTACAAAATTGGTAAATATACTAACTCCATAAAATTAGCAAAACCAAAAAAGTTTATAAAAATGAAAGAGAAAGCTAAAACCGATAATTTTTTGTAAATTACTATATTCCTAAAACACATTTTTAATTGAAAATATCAACATAAGGATGAAATTGTTTTTGGTATTTATTGTTGATGCATGCGATAGTCTAAAGTTTTCTTTTGAAACTGCTCTTAATTCAGTATTTATAACAAATTTTTATTGTAGCAATTTAAAATTCCAAAATCACGAATTTCGTCATAACATTTTATTTAATTTCTATTATTGGTTATGCTTGCGGAAGACTTCGAAAACATATTTTATTGTTTGCTTCATTCTCATTTTGTTGATGAAGCAGACTACATTTAATATGAGATTTTGATGCTTTAATTTGCAGTAATGCCAACCACTTTCTAAAGAAAATTGATGAAGAGGACCTGGAAAAGCAATCGCTTCTGAGGCACCCAAACTGGAACCGGTTGCTTTAGAATGAGTTCTGGAACCAGTTCTAGAGGTTCTGGAATTAGTTCTATAACTTCTGGAACTAGTTCGAGAACTAGTTCTAGAACTAGTTCTAGTTCTAGTTCGAGAACTAGTTCTAGAACTAGTTCTAGAACTGATTCTCCTTCAGTTATATCTTGCATATAAGATCCATGGAACGGGTTCCAGAACCAGTTCCATGGAATCGGTTCTAGCGGAATCACTTCCAGAACTAGTGTGATTGGCAACCGATTGCAAAAAATTTTCCTAGGAAGACGAATGTAAACAAATACCTTCCTGTTTAATGTTAAAAATTCTTGCACCGTGTTCCGTGTACAAACAGACGGACGGACGGACGGACAAAACTAGCCAAGTCGCCTCAGAAAGAGGTTCGGAAAAAAATCTTACACGATTTTTTTTTTACAATTCTTCATTGAATAATAGCGTTCATAGAAATAAATTTTGGATTTTTCTTTAATACACACTCATGAACAAAAATAAAAGATTTTTGGCAAAAATATCAAACTTCAGGGCCCGGTAGCGACCCCTAAACCTTAATAAAAAAATTTTAAAAAAATCATGTGTTAATTTTTCACGGTGCTTAATATATATTCGGGCTGACCCATACCAAAATCCAACTTTTGTTTTTTATGAACCAGCTTATTTAGTACACACACATGGCCAAACCCTTTGGCGATTTTACTATATTAGCCTAATTTCTACATTCATCTTATATGGCACTCATGGACAACAAATACGGCGACCCACACTATTTGTATAGTGTATATGGTTAAGTTAATCCACTGACCACTGATTACAGTGCATATTATGGGAGCGAGAAAGTATCTGAATAAAGTTTCGTGTATCGTTAACGATTACATATTTATTATAATTTTTTCTATCGTTTATGATACAAAAATATGAAATCGCAATGATATCATAATTTTTTAAAATAAAGATAAAGTTTCCTAGAGACTCATATTTATTTCATATGATATAATATTTTAATTGAATAGTGATAAAATAATGACAAACATTTTGGAATAAGTCGAAAATATTATCGTGCTGCCTAATATCTTCGTTATCATGAACTAATGTTCGTTTTTGTTCACAGAACCTATTACTTATGAATCGTTAATGATATCATTCTCAGACAAACTTATCGTTGAAATGATATCGTTACGAATTGAAAACTATATCGTTTGGTTTCTTAGGTTAAACCGTACGGCAACTAAAATATAATTTAGCAATGATTTTGGGTCCAAATTTTAATTAGTAACATCTTATATTTTACTTGATTTGACAAATTTGTTTAATTTTATTTGTGGAAAAATTGTATTTTTTTTATTCCAAATTGATATTGTTACTTTCTTATGATGTTAATGTCGCATAAGTTAACTTAAAATGTGATATTTCCTTCTGAGTTGTTCAACCCTCTGGCTAATCATTTAATGTTATCGGTTCGTTAATTTGTTCTTATTAAAATTTTAAGCAGGCTGTAAATTTCAAAACAACATGAGATTAATAGAGTGCGTTTTGTCTTGTGATCATCAGCATTGCTGAGAATGTGTTAAAATTTAAAAATTAAAAAAAGGCTAAATTTTGTTCTCAAAAATTGGGTGATGAATAAAATTCAAAAACTCTAAAGATTTTATTTAGAGTTTAGTTTTTTTTTCATCTCACTTTATTTACATCTGTCTTTATATGACAATAAGTAACTAGTTTTAAGGTTTGGGTGTTAATTAACTTAAATCAATACTTAAGATAACTTATATTTAACGTTAGTAAAATAAAAACAAAATTTTAATAAATTCTTTAATATGCATTGCTCCAGATTACAAAAATCGGGAGAATAACTCTGATGGGGTGCATCGCTTTAGTCTTCTTGAACCTGAAAGCTCGTTATTGGGCAGTTGTCTTATTTCATTGTTTGAATGAGATATAAGTTGGTTTGTATGTTTTAAGCTGAAATTTCTTATTTCCTCTTGGACTATGCTGACGTTTAGATCACAATGTATATTTTCATTGGATGTGTACCATTCGGCGTTTATGATAGTTCTTAGTATTTTTGATTAAGCTCGCTGGATGATGTTTATATTTCAATTGCTTGCAGTTCCCCAAAGTTCTGCATCATATTTTCAAATAGGAGCTATTATTGTTTTGTAAATTAGCAGTTTGTTTTGAATAGATAAAGCCGAATCCTTTCCTAAGACCCAGTATATTTGCCCAAATTTCTATTTTACTTCGTTTTTTTTTTGTGGATGATGTGGTCTTTCCAGATTAGTTTGGAGTCTATTATCATGCCAAGATATTTAGATTTATTATCATTAAGAATTGGAGTGTTGTTGATTGTGATTGGTTGATGGTCACTGAACTGTCCTTTACTGTAAGTTACTTGTAATGTTTTTTCACCATTTACTAGTATGCCCCAGATTTCAAACCAGTTTAATGTATTGTTGAGCAACTGTTGGAGGTGCGAAAAAAATACAAAATTAAAATTAAAAAAAAAATTTTAACCCGCTCGGTATGGTCAGCATCGAGGTACTGCAAGGCCATATAAATAATAAATAATATTTCCTGCACACATAATAATCCATGCATAAAAATACGAAAAAATGTCAAAATAACAAAAAAAATTGTAAAATATACGAAAAATGATTTATTTCACGAAAGTTTTTGTTATTTTGACATTTATTTCGTATTTTTATGCATGGATTATTATGTGTGTGGGCATTTCCCAGCCATTAAAATTCCCGCGTCAAAGGGTTAAAAAAATTTGCCTCAAATCAAATTAGAATAAAAATCGGCATATGTAGTTGCACAAATATCTACTGTTCGTAATATATTAAGTACAGTATGTTATGAGCTAATACAATATTTTAAAAATCAGTATTGTTAATTTAAAATTTTTTAAATTTTTTCGATTATCAGGTAAGTTTTTCAAACCAAGCTATTCCAAACCGTCAAGTTTTTTTTTTTCGTTTTTTAGGCTACTCTAATCTGTATACGATGCTTTTCAAGCCAACTGTCCAGCTAATTGTAATTGAAGGAACTTCTGAATTTTACAAAAGAAACAGGCGTGGTTAAAGTTTGACTAATTTAGCATTTATTTTTAATTTATTACTTATTATAATTTAACCGAATTTGGAAAACGCTTGAAATTTTAATATGCTAAATAATATATTTTTAATAGACACTTTAACCGTCTGCGACTGATGTGGATTTACTTGACAATACAACTTCATGTTATTGGTGTCTGTTAGACTACCACGTCAGTCACAGGGCGTTAAAAAAATTTATATATTTCTTTATGAAGGTATGTATAGTTGATCTTAAATTGGTAAATGAATATTTTTTGTTTGATTTTAAATCATACGTTACTAGTATGATCTCAATTCAAACAAAAATCATTCATTTTTATATATCTTTTTTTTTTAAATTCAGAACTAGTTTTGAATTTTTAGTGAATTAGACAATCTAACTTTTCTAAACACTGACCAAAATTCTTTTTCGATTTTTTTGTTTTTTGGGAAAAAGCTCAGATGTTTCTCTTTCCACCCAAAAAGTTTCATAGTGTTACTCGTCTTTGTTTTGGAAAAAATATTCCTTGAATATTGTATACTATCGCAAATATACTGTTTGAGTGGAAATGTTTCTTATAAAATATATCAAGTCTCCTATACGTATGAGTGATATACATTTTGGTACATATATCGCTCATACGCATAGAATTTTTTAAGAAATATTTCCATTTCCCAACCGAGTAACAACCCGTGTAAAAAAGATCAGATCTGGCCAGATCTCAATAGATCTTGGCAGATCTTTCCTTGTAAATAAATAAACAATTATAATTGAAATAAAGTGCACTGTTCCCAAGTATAGAACTGGTAAAAATTTTAAAACTATGTAGTTTGTTTTAGTAACAAATGATAAAAAAAATTTAGATTCTGAGATGTATTAAAAAAAACTATTATCTGACTCATAGTGTACTCGAGTAAATAAATCTATGCAAAGACATAAATTCATTCCTTAAGCTCCCGAAACATATTGAAAGATATATCAATGGCCACGTTATCACAACTTGTAACTGAAAATGAAATTGCCACATTAGACCATGCATGGGACTAATTGATTAATTGGACAAATTAATTTCTTTTTTCATTACCATTGAATTGATATCAATTGGAATGCAATTTTTTTATATTAAAATTTTTTAATTAATGATAATAATTTGCATTGTTCAAAAAAATTGCAGAAATCTGGAATGGAAAATATTCGTTAAGCTTATTTTAAAAAATGAGCGAGCCAAAATAAAATTAATATTAATTTCCTTCCTATTCTGGTTTGTATTCAATTAAAATAGAACCAAATGCAATTTATTATATTTATTTTATTTATTTTATTTATTTTATTTATTTTATTTATTTTATTTATTTTATTTATTTTATTTATTTTATTTATTTTATTTATTTTATTTATTTTATTTATTTTATTTATTTTATTTATTTTATTTATTTTATTTATTTTATTTATTTTATTTATTTTATTTATTTTATTTATTTTATTTATTTTATTTATTTTATTTATTTTATTTATTTTATTTATTTTATTTATTTTATTTATTATATTTATTATATTTATTTTATTTATTTTATTTATTTTATTTATTTTATTTATTTTATTTATTTTATTTATTTTATTTATTTTATTTATTTTATTTATTTTATTTATTTTATTTATTTTATTTATTTTATTTATTTTATTTATTTTATTTATTTTATTTATTTTATTTATTTTATTTATTTTATTTATTTTATTTATTTTAATTATTTTATTTATTTTATTTATTTTATTTATTTTATTTATTTTATTTATTTTATTTATTTTATTTATTTTATTTATTTTATTTATTTTATTTATTTTATTTATTTTATTTATTTTATTTATTTTATTTATTTTATTTATTTTATTATTTTATTTATTTTATTTATTTTATTTATTTTATTTATTTTATTTATTTTATTTATTTTATTTATTTTATTTATTTTATTTATTTTATTTATTTTATTTATTTTATTTATTTTATTTATTTTATTTATTTTATTTATTTTATTTATTTTATTTATTTTATTTATTTTATTTATTTTATTTATTTTATTTATTTTATTTATTTTATTTATTTTATTTATTTTATTTATTTTATTTATTTTATTTATTTTATTTATTTTATTTATTTTATTTATTTTATTTATTTTATTTATTTTATTTATTTTATTTATTTTATTTATTTTATTTATTTTATTTATTTTATTTATTTTATTTATTTTATTTATTTTATTTATTTTATTTATTTTATTTATTTTATTTATTTTATTTATTTTATTTATTTTATTTATTTTATTTATTTTATTTATTTTATTTATTTTATTTATTTTATTTATTTTATTTATTTTATTTATTTTATTTATTTTATTTATTTTATTTATTTTATTTATTTTATTTATTTTATTTATTTTATTTATTTTATTTATTTTATTTATTTTATTTATTTTATTTATTTTATTTATTTTATTTATTTTATTTATTTTATTTATTTTATTTATTTTATTTATTTTATTTATTTTATTTATTTTATTTATTTTATTTATTTTATTTATTTTATTTATTTTATTTATTTTATTTATTTTATTTATTTTATTTATTTTATTTATTTTATTTATTTTATTTATTTTATTTATTTTATTTATTTTATTTATTTTATTTATTTTATTTATTTTATTTATTTTATTTATTTTATTTATTTTATTTATTTTATTTATTTTATTTATTTTATTTATTTTATTTATTTTATTTATTTTATTTATTTTATTTATTTTATTTATTTTATTTATTTATTTTATTTATTTTATTTATTTTATTTATTTTATTTATTTTATTTATTTTATTTATTTTATTTATTTTATTTATTTTATTTATTTTATTTATTTTATTTATTTTATTTATTTTATTTATTTTATTTATTTTATTTATTTTATTTATTTTATTTATTTTATTTATTTTATTTATTTTATTTATTTTATTTATTTTATTTATTTTATTTATTTTATTTATTTTATTTATTTTATTTATTTTATTTATTTTATTTATTTTATTTATTTTATTTATTTTATTTATTTTATTTATTTTATTTATTGTATTTATTGTATTTATTTTATTTATTTTATTTATTTTATTTATTTTATTTATTTTATTTATTTTATTTATTTTATTTATTTTATTTATTTTATTTATTTTATTTATTTTATTTATTTTATTTTATTTTATTTATTTTATTATTTTATTTATTTTATTTATTTTATTTATTTTATTTATTTTATTTATTTTATTTATTTTATTTATTTTATTTATTTTATTTATTTTATTTATTTTATTTATTTTATTTATTTATTTTATTTATTTTATTTATTTTATTTATTTTATTTATTTTATTTATTTTATTTATTTTATTTATTTTATTTATTTTATTTATTTTATTTATTTTATTTATTTTATTTATTTTATTTATTTTATTTATTTTATTTATTTTATTTATTTTATTTATTTTATTTATTTTATTTATTTTATTTATTTTATTTATTTTATTTATTTTATTTATTTTATTTATTTTATTTATTTTATTTATTTTATTTATTTTATTTATTTTATTTATTTTATTTATTTTATTTATTTTATTTATTTTATTTATTTTATTTATTTTATTTATTTTATTTATTTTATTTATTTTATTTATTTTATTTATTTTATTTATTTTATTTATTTTATTTTGCATTTCCTGTACAACAAGACTTAATCTTATATTTAAAGTACAGGAATGCAATATCCAAAAATTACATTCAAATTAACATTAAAATTAACATATTTATATTAAAACTATTATTCAAGGACATAAATTATATTTAACCAAAAACCTTAAATAAAAACTGTTTAAAACTATTTGCGATGCTATTAAGTTGTTGGGTATGTGGAAGAATATTCCACGGACGTAAAGCATGCAGGTAAAACTGTCATTCAGATACAAGGCAATGGTATGGAGGGATAATGATCTTTTTCCCTCTTTGCGATCTGGCAAAGCGAATTTTTTCGAAAAGATTTTGTGGGGTTTGTGTGTAGATAATTTTATGAAGATAGAGAAGTACACGTATCTTAAGAAAATTATCGAACGAAACGCCATAAGGGTTTTTGGAAAAATTAGAGACTTTCGCATCCCTTCTTAATCCACACACTAGGGCGGGTCGATTTAATAATCGCCCATGGCTCAGTGAAAATCGTATTCTAGGGATCAAAATAAGAAACTTTGCCGAAGGAACCATACCTCTAAAACGAATTCTACTACCCCCAACTGTTGACTTTTGTCCCGTAGGGTCAAGTTTTGAAAAATCCCACTTTGACCCATTTAGAGTGCCCCAACCGAGTCCAAATGTATGACCGACCCCCACTAACTTTGGAGGGCCGATCCACCCATGCCAGTGGCACACCCCCTGGAACTCCCCTGGGGGGTTCCCCATACAAACATTTTAAAAAATCACCATTTTTGGCACTTTATTTTATTATTTTTTATTTATTTTATTTATTTTTATTATTTTATTTATTTTTTCTCTTTAGAAATTTATTTAGTCAGAACATATGTAAATGAAAAAATTAATTTAACTTAGTAATAGAAAAGAAAATAAAAAAATTACTGTTTGAAGTCTTTTTTGCTTTCAAGTCTGGGCATTTTTTCTTTTCTATTACTAAGTTAAATTAATTTTTTCATTTACATATGTTCTGACTAAATAAATTTCTAAGGAGAAAAATAAATAAAATAATAAAAATAAATAAAATAAATAAAAAATAATAAAATAAAGTGCCAAAAATGGTGATTTTTTAAAATGTTTGTATGGGGAACCCCCCAGGGGAGTTCCAGGGGGTGTACCACTGGCATGGGTGGATCGGCCCTCCAAAGTTAGTGGGGGTCGGTCATACATTTGGACTCGATTGGGGCACTCTAAATGGGCCAAAGTGGGATTTTTCAAAACTTGACCCTACGGGACAAAAGTCAACAGTTAGGGGTAGTAGAATTCGTTTTAGAGGTATGGTTCCTTCGGCAAAGTTTCTTATTTTGATCCCTAGAATACGATTTTCCCTGAGCCATGGGCGATTTTTTTGCCTCCCCACAAATCGACCCAGCCTACCACACACATATCTAACAATATTGTTAAATAAAACGTTAAGCCTTCTTTTGCTAATAGAATCGCAGCTGCGAAAATCTCACACCCTTATCACATAAATTAGTAGATACTTTAAGCTGATTTATAAAATGGATTTCTCCCTTATCAGAATAATAGGATTGTGATCTTTGTCAAATTTTCAAAAATTTTATGCCTTTTGTGCTATATCGCTTGGTTTTTAAGATAGAGGCCATTTTCTCCAAAAGTAAGCGAGATAGCGCAAAACGGACAACATTTGTGCTCCAATGGTGTATTAACACACTCCTAAGATATATGTAGTACATGTCCCGGAGAGCTCCCAAGTGATCCATTTTTATAAAAGTGCTAATGAAAAGCAATTTAAACATCCCTCTTTTTTAAGAAACCTCTTTTTTGTTCAATTTTAATTAGTTTCGGTAGTATTTAATTGTATTGAAATTTTTTGGTATTAGCATTCCTAATGGTATTAAAATTTCAATGCCAATGAAAACATTCGAAGTATGCATGAGATTGGGGTTTTAAATGAAGGTTATTTCGGATATCTCTCCAAGGGGTTTAATTTGACATCCATATATTACCTATTGCTTGAGTTATTAAGCCATAAACTTTTTAAATACAGAATTTTTATTTTATGGTCATCGAAAAATACTTAAAACCTAAATTTTGTTACCCTGAATATATTTTTAGTAGGTTTGCACTGTTCAGAAATGATTTATTTACTCGGTTTTGTGAAAAAAAGCACCAGAGAAAAAATATCATAACCTAATTTTTTGTATGTGACGGATTTGTACAAATTCAGCACCTTCAACAAATTAAGAAAAAAAATTCAAAAATGCTTTTGAACATAATAATTCATATTCCTCTTTAATACTTGAAAAACGAAAAACAATAAAAATTTTTTGTGAAATGTCCTAGTGTTTCACTGGGAAAGCTCAAATGAATATTTACTTATCACTTATCAAATAAAAAAATATATAATAAATAATTCATCATAATTCATTAAGTTTTATAACAAATACAAAGCAATATAACAGACAACAAAATGACAAAACAACACTTATTTACAAAGTAAATTGCAAAAGTACATAATTGCAACATTTAAGTACTACAATCATTAAGTACTATGAAGAAATTATTGTTAATTGCTTGAAGGAGAATGAATAATAAATGTTTACCTCCATATTATAAAACAACTTTATATATTGGCATAAAGCCTTTAAGAAATTATTGCAGTAATTTTATAAATTGAAATATTCTTGTCCTTAGTGAACTTTATGCCTCGTTACTTACCACGTTTGCCTAAGTAACCATCATCTATAATAATATTATGACCTTATTAATCATCGATATAATAATTCAAGGTTATTATCAAGTCCAAGGTTATAAAGTATAAATGATACCTTTTCTTGTTGATTGTGCAGTAAATCTTTTCTAATTCAATTTTTTTTCAACATATTCCTTTAGCAACACAAGCATATGTTCACTTATATTTGTGTGGAGCCAATTCCGAAAACAACATAATCATCTTTATAAATAAGTGAATGTATGAATAAACAACATCCCTCATCCATTTGTATATTGACATCAAAATTAACTTCGAATTGGGCATATAGTATGGTCAAAAATTCGCCAGGTATTTAATGGTTGCATTAAAATTCAACGAAATTATAAGTGACCAATTCTGCAATCCGTGAATTTTTAAGCTTCAACAAAATTTTATTCTTTCTTGTCTAAAGCAAGATTTTACCTGTTGGCGAATTACTTAAATTCTCGTAATATTTAAGAATGAAAATTTATTGTCGAAATCGTGTACTTCTTTGGCATGGTGTGTTTTTTTTTTGTGTATACTTATTGTAGATACGAGTATTATTGTGCGACCAAATTATGATATGGTAACAATAAATAAACAAACGAATTGTTTCCTAACAAAAGTTTCGTTGAAATTTATACCTGATTGGACTTATTCGGGCTAGACATAAATTGTTGAAAATAACATAAAAGTGCATAACATACAAACAAATATATATATCTAATTGGAAATTTACAATAAATCAAACGATATGCACTGGCAGATATTTGTTGTCATATGAACCATATATTTTGAACGACTTTAAGTCCCATTGTTTTTAAAACGGGATATAAAAGGTTTTGTGAATTAGTTTATACTACATTTATTAGGGTGTCCCTTAAAAATATATTTGTCATTACACCCAACAGTTTTATTGGAAATGATCGAAAAATGGAAGAAATCAATTTTTTTTTTGGAAAACGTTAACCCCTGCCGAAAGTTGGACGAAAATGGCCCATTTTGGAAAAAAGTGTATTACTATTAAAAATTCCCAAAATTCTTAATTTTGAAAAAAAAGTATTTTTTTATTTCATTTATTGATTTAATATAGTCAAAATGATTCAAATATGGAATTTTGACTTCATCGGATATCATTAACCTACTTTAGCCTGCAATCGAAAATGACCCACAAATTTGATATAAATATAAATTTTGAAAATCGCAATAATTTTGCAAAAAAACCAATAGTGATTGAAATCTGATGTTTCTGGAAAAAAATAATCTGTAATAGTACAGTAGATTTTTAGTACAGTAAAATATTTTTTTGTTCATTTTAAATCTAAATTTAATTACAAAAGGCTCTAAAACTGCACATAATTTGTTAATGTAGTATGACATATTTATTTTGGACCTTTGTCTTTCCAAATTGGCTTTGATAATTAAAATCGGACTTCGTCTTACATTTAAATTTTTTTAAAAGCCTTAAAAATTTTGAAATTTTGACTTTCAGCGACTATATTTAGAAAAGTTATTGAGATATTGATACACACTTTAGTTTGAAAAATAGGACACGGATTTAAGCTTAAACTGTTTGAAGCGTTTTCTTTTCGAAGCTATAGTTACTAAATTATAAATTTTTTATTGAAAAAATCGGCTGAAAAAAATCGCAAATTGTGCAAAACCTAGAGTCAATTTGAACCAATTGATTGCAGATTCGAAATCAGCACCCACTAATTATCCTAAAACCACTGCAAAGTTGTGCAACTTATAAATATTGTCATGTTTTGTAGAGCTGTGTAATCTATATTTGTGTTTTTGTAAGCATGGGGTAGAGCATATATTTTTCGAAAACATGAAGCACAATTCATTTATGTTTTAGGAAAACAAATATTTTATTTGTCGGTCCCTGATTCACGTCCCAGCATGACCACATTATAGTTAATATAACAATGTTTATAATACATTTTATATTACTTTATACATTATTTGATAATGCACGATTTAGCTGGCACACAACAGTATATACTTTAAATATTAGCAAAGGCAGAGCATTTTTCAACGACAATCACACCGATTTTCCTCGCACAAACCTTCATATATGGGTCGGAAAAATATTTTGAAATGAAAATCGAAAGGAAATATTACATTTTAACCAGGGGTCTCCCATGGTCCTGATTAATGGCAAAACCGGTTTTTAATGCAACAGATGGCGCTGACTGCTGTTTTGTTTTTTCTGGCAATACTGTTTCATTTTATTGGAGAGCAGTGTTGCCTAAAAAGTTTTAGCTTATTCCCATTTTAAATGTTTAAATCCCCAATGTTATACCCAATTCATTTTAATTTAAACAGAAACAAAAAAAAAGGAGCTAAGTTAGCATCGCTTTAAGTTCAGAAAATTATTAAGAAATGTGTGAGCAAATTAAATAAAATTGAATATTTTACGAAGAAATATTTACGGTTTCACTCGAACTTTAAATGCCTCAAATCTTTGTTAAAATTGTGAAATTAACAAAAATTTTATTATACGAAAGACAAATCACAATTAAGCTAAAATGTCACCGTTTCAAAATAAAAGTCGTTTATTAAATTTTCGAGAGAAAAAATTCTACACAATTTTCACAAGAACTTCATTATGGTGAAAAGTCTTTTTTTTCTAAAATTTGTAAATCAAGTAAGGTGTAAGTTCTAGGGCTCGTAAATTCTTTTAAACATTAAGTTCCCAAGTAAAGAAAAATGATATGGAGCCATATGAAGTTATATTTAATTATATATAATCTTTTATGTAATTAGATATAATTATATCCGAAAAATGAGAACATCTTATTGTATCTTATTGTATCGAATTGTATACAATTGTATACAATTTGGTACAATTTGATACAATTTTATGCAATTCGATACAATTGTATCCGAATTTTGTCCTCATCCAATTACATCAAATTATATCTTTTTGTATAAAATTATATAAAATGTTATAAAAGTGGACATAGTTTGATACAATTATATCTAAAAATTGACCTTATATATATATATATTTAATCCTTTAATTCCCAGTGGAACATAGGGCCGCTAGCTTTCAGTAATCATTTCAATTTCGGGGAGAATAAGTGATTGGCCTATAGCTCTCCTAGGCTGGTGCTGGGGCTGCCAGCTAAGCCACCAGCCTGGCTTGGTGAAAATCAGTAGCAAACTTAGCAAAAATGCCTACTTCCCGAGACGTCACTTTATTTTCCCTAAGTGACCATTCGGACATGCTACAGACCGTCGCTCGAATTCGCTTCCATCTCAACAGAGGTGGTCCCCAGGGAGTACCACGAGGAGGCCACTGCCGTAGCAATGGGATCAGCACGCTGACCTACGAGTCGACTTATACTTTATATCATATTATATATGACCACATCTAACAATATACAAAAATTATTTTTTTAAATAAAAAAGATGCAATATCTGGAGATCAGACCTAGGGGATTTCAATTACAATTGCAAATAAATGTAATTGAAATTAAAAAAAACTCAATTACATTTCATGTAACTGTAATTGAAAATTTTCAATTACAAGTAATTGTAATTGAAAGTGATTTCAATTACAAATTTCAATTACATTTAGAATTAAAGTGTTTTTTGTTAAAATTTGTGTGCTTTTTCTCATTATTTCTTTTCCGAAAAAATGTAATTGTAATTGACATTTTTTCAATTACAATTATATGTATTGTATAATTGAAAATTTTCAATTACAAATTACTTGTAATTGTTTGTTACAAATAATATGTAATTGTAATTGAATTTTTTTCAATTACAATTATATGTAATTGTGTAATTGCATGTGTAATTAATTTCCAAATATAATGATTAACCCAAAGGTCTGCTGGAGATCCTATAATTTCGATAAATCTTCCTTTAATTTTATCCAGATTTACCGTGACAGTGCATTAAACATGAACAGAATTTTCTTTATTTTTAGGAATTTTAAAATAAAGTTAACAAGACTGAAATTTTAAAGTTAATAGGATTATGTTATACAACCAAGATATAAGAAAAATAGTAAAAAAATAGTAAGATATTACGAAATAGTAAAAATTACTAAAAATATATGATGCAAAAAATAAACTCACACACGAATCATGCACGGGTTATATATTCTTATTCACGCTCACGCACGAATCAAGTACGAATTATATTTAATTATTACTCACGATCACGTGTGAATAACGTGACTCACGAACATTTCTAGTCACGCGCCAATCCCTAGTAATTACTAAATCTAAAACTAGTTCAAAATCATTTTTTAACATAGAACCACATATAATATAATACGGTTTTATACATGTGTGCAATATAATAGATACATTAAAATTTTTTCTAATTTTTTTCTCGATGCCTTTATTTTTAAAGATCAAAATAGTGGATAAATTCATTCCAAAATGCGAGGAGATTGTTTAGAAAATGGTGCAGAATTTTAGCGTAATGGCCGTTTTTTTATTTTGTAACTTGTTTTAAGTAGGCGTGGCTTTTAATGAAAAAGAAGCGATATCGACCTTCTATCAAATTACATAGTAAAATTTAGCGAGCACTGGTAGGATCTATACAAACTGTATACTTTTGGAAATTCTATAATATTTCCTTAAATCTTGCATTATCTTTATCTACAAGTAGTCTCTGACTTAAAATGACAGCGCCTTAAACATGACCAGATTTTTTTTTGTTTCTAGCGATTTTAAAATTGATATACTGAATTCAAATGCAGATTGCAGTAACTCAAAAATTTTAACAAAATTTGGTCCACAGCATCACGCAAAATATATGAAATTTGCGAAATTCCGAACTATATCCACTTTGCGATGATTTACTTATCAAAAGAAAAGTTTTAGTATCCATATTGCCCTATTTAGAACAAATTTTTTCCTCCACATTGAATTTCTGATAAAACGCGAAAGATCGCGAATTTCAAAAAAATCTGAAACACGTGAGTCACGTTTCTTACAGACCCGGTTTGCTGAAATTTCCGCACAATTCTGCCGATTGTGGACACATTTGGTCGATTATGCTGAACAAAGAAATCACGAAGTGCACGAAATGCATTTTAATTTAAACGCCCATTTTCATAAAAGGCTTCAACAATCTTAGCGTGCTGCTGAATTGTGTACCTCTCAATGGTTGAATTTATCAAACACAAAAACAAAGACATGTTAAATTAAGTTGGGCAAAAAACTTGACGTTAAGGTGAGACTCACAATTAATTTCGTGCATTATGGTTTGACCAACCTTAAAATTTCAAATGGAAATTATGAATTTTGCTTTTTATATTCAGAACTCCAATTGATATTTTCTGAATTGCAATTGAAAATACCAAGAATTCGATTTCTTAGTTGTTGCAAATAAACTGCAATTAGATAAAAAAAATGTATATACTTAAATAATGGAATTTAGAACTACTTATTTGATAATATTTGGTATTGGTAATTGGTTGGCAAAATAAGAATGATGCGGTGGCTACATTGATTTTTCGTTTTTCTTTTTTTTTTTGAAGAAATGTGAATCATTAAAATGTCCATAATCTGGAAAAAACTCATACCAAAATACATATAGAAAAAACAAAATATTGTTATGAACGAGTATATGGTGTGATAATGAAGAAGCAGTAAAAATAAAAATATGTAATTTTTTCTACTTTTTGTAATGCGTGGGGTTATTGTAAAATAAAAATATGAGAGAGGTAGAATTTGAAAAGCAACGAAACTGCATCATGAGCCTAGTAAAAAGTTTGCGCTGAAATTTGATTATATGATATTTGTGTATGCATTTATCATATGTATTGGTGTGGGAGGGAAGGCAAATTATGTGATGGTGTTTGTAGTGAGTGAGTTTTTATGTAGACTTCTACTTAGTTTGTAGATGTTTATGCAACTAACGCACTTGTGTTTGGTTGGTTTTATTATAGGTGGAGTTTTTCCAATAAAACAACTGTCCAGGACTTGGATTTCGTTTTGTTTTTTTGTGCACTTTTTTTGGAGGTTTATTTTCGATTGAGACACCAATAAAACCAAACCAAAACATCAACGTCTATTTTTTTTTTCTTTTTTCTTTATGTTATACAAGATACACATACAGAAAAAGGATTAACATTCATATTAGGGTGGCATTATGTGGATTTTTTCTTTAATTTTAACAAAGCCTAGAAGAAGAGCAGACCTAAAACTAATATTGCCTGTGTCGCGGTGTACCGCGTTCAATAATATTTATTATGCTAAACGCAAATACGGAAATGTTTTTGAAATCATTCAATGATTGTCTAGATTTTTTTTTTCAATTTAGCTTAATTTAGGAAAAATCCGACTTTTAGCCAAATTTCCACCGTAGCTCGAAAACTTTTTAGGCGATTTTAAAGATATTTTAATATTTGTATTTAGGGTTATAAATTTTATTAAAAACAATGTGTGGCAAGCCATAATTAATACATATATATTTTATATATTTTTTCAAAAATTCCAAAATCTGAGCCTCTTAATTATCCGGTGTTACTTAAATTGGTTTCACAGTATTGGTTTTCACAAAATCCTCAAGTTAAAATTTTATTGCCACCCTAATTCACATAAAATAAAAACATTTTACCAAAATGTGCATGTACTTCTCATGCTGGTGCATTCATGAACAAAAAAAAAACAAAACTAAAATAAAATCATACCAAAAAAAAATCAACATCATTGGTGGCATAATCGCAGGGCCTAACGGTCTAAAGCAGCTGAATTTTCGCAATACTACTGCTACTGAAAAATTAAGCAACATTATACTATGGGATAGAAGTTTAGAAGTTTAACAATCGCTTTAACTGAAATTAGAAAAAGGAACTATTTAAGTCTTCCTAATATTCTTGGTTTAAGAAGCTGGTTATAATACCAGACAAGGAAATATTCTGAATTTTATTTAAAAATCCAGAGACATATAATATAGAGATGTAACATCGAAATTTTTTTAAATAAACTGTAGATGTCGCTAGCATGTGGGAAATTTTGTCAAAGGAGGATTTTATTTTGGGAAATTTTGTCAAGGGAGTATTTTTTTTTATGTCAAAAGAGGTTTTACAGAGTTGTTAAGTAAGGTGATTTGGGCCCAAGTTAGGGATTTCGACTTCGTTTTGGGAACAGATTAAAAAATTTGTAAATTTTAAAAGATTTAGTTTTAGGCCCAAAATAAGAAGAATTGTGGTATAAATTATATGCGTATTATTTCAAATTAAAGTCGATCAAATTAGGTCTGTTATAGAATTTCAAAATTTCTACAAAATATTAGAATTATTGAAGAAATGTTTTCCAAATATTTATAAATCTTGAAATAACGAAAAGCAACCAAACTCAATCATTAATCAAAAAATTTTCTATTTTCCAAATACTGAAATTGTTACATGCAAAGCCTCAGAAAAAATAAATTTTGTGTAGGCTCAAAAAGTACCAGGGGTTTTATATAACCTCTTATGTACCCTCTGAATCGTGTAAACTCAACTTATGCAAACTTAATGTTCTAAAAAATTTACAAGCCCAAAACTTAACCCAAAACTATTAGTTTTTAAAAACTACTTGTATTTACTTGTCAAATTCCATACAAATTTTGGAAAAAAAAAGATTTTTCACCATAATGTGTAGAATTTTTTCTCTCGAAAACTTAATATATGTATTTTATTCTGAAACGGTGATATTTCATCTTAATTGTGATTTGTCTTTCGTATAATAAAAATTTTTTACTTTCACAATTTGAGGCCTTTAAAGTTCGAGTGAAAACGTAAATATTTCTTCGTAAAATATTCAATTTTATTTACTTTGCTCACTCATTTCTCAATAATTTTCTGAACTTAGGAGCGATGCTTACTTAGCTCCTATTTTTTTTGAGTTTTTGTTTAAATTAAACTGAATTATTTAAATTAAACTGAATTATTCCCTTTTAGAATGGGAATAAGCTACAACTTTTCGGGCAACTCTGCTCCTCAATAAAATGAAACAGTATTGCCAGAAAAAAACAAAACAGCAGTCAGCGCCATCTGTTGCATTAAAAACCGGTATTGCCATTCATCAGGACCATGGGAGACCCCTGTAAAAATCCATAAATAATTGAAATTTTATTTTCTTATTTTTAAGTAAATGAATGTTCCTTTTGGTTTGACTCTAGATCGTAAATTAATATCACCTTCTGTTTAAATTATTTTCAAATCAAAGAAAGATGATACAATTTTTACAAGTAAATTACAAAGAATAAAAATATATTTGAAAGAATTCGATAAGACCAGCAATACATTTTTGTTTAAAATAAAAATCCCAAAAATGTGTGAATTTTAAATTTGGAAAATAAAAATCTCAAAATTTAGAGAATTTTATTTTTAATAAATGTTTGAATAATTCTTTGAATAGTTATTTGAACAATTCAAAATGGTAAAATAAAAATCTAAATACCTACAATAAAAAATATTAAATACCCAGCTAAAAATCGACATATGTGACAGCGCATAGAGAAAGGGACCTAAGGGTAAAAAAAATCAATTTTTTTTTTGATGTGGACAACATCTGAGCATCGAATGAGACCGATCCCATGCCCTCCTGAGAAAGGGACCTAAGGGGACCTTAGCAAATTTTATCAATAAATTAATATTTTTATATGGCGTCTTATATGCAAATTTCAAATAATAGCTCTTTGAATAATTGTTTGGTGGATAAACTGAATAAGAAATAAAGTACAATAGAAAACTAAATATTCAAACTATTCAAAACGCGCAATTGTAGAAAATTGTATATGGTACAAAAAATTAATTAAAAAACTTAATCAGCGATTTATATTCCGCTAACGAATATGTATATTGATGCAAAAATGTTCCTTTTTGCAAAATATTTTTTTTTTTGCGAATTATTTTTGCAAACTAACCACTAAACTTTTTTATAAAAAATGGATATTATTATTCCTAGATTATGAATTTAAAATAACCGCACCTAAAAAAATTGCAAAATAAGAGCGAAACGAGAAAAAAGTCTTTATGGTACAAAATATTTGCTAAAAGGCAATTTACATTCTGGAAACGAAAATATTGATACAAAAATTTTCCTTTTTGCACAATTTTTTTTCCGAATTGTTTTGCAAACTAATCACAAAACTTTTTTATAAGAAATGGTTACTATAGTTCCTATAATATGAATTTAAAAAAGCGCACTCAAGAAATTGCAAAGTAATGGCGGAACGCGAAAATAGTCTTTATGAGGCAAAATATTTATTAAAATATTATTATTATAATTCCTATATTATGAATTTAAAATAACTACACTTAAAAAATTGCAAAATAATAGCAAAATAATTTGCAAAAATTTTTCTGCGAATTTTTTTGCAAACAAACCACCAAGTTTTTTGATAAGAAATGAGTATTAAAGTTAATAGATTATGAATTAAAAAACCGCACTTAAAAAATTTCAAAATAATGGCGGAACGCGAAAAAAGCCTTTATGGTACAAAATATTCATTAAGAAGCTTAGTCAGCTTACATTCTGCAAACGAATATATTGATGCAAACATTTTCCTTTTTGCGAAATATTTTTTCGCGAATTTTTTATTGTAAAAGAACTTCCAAACTTTGGTATAAGAAATTAGTATTTTAGTCCCTAGATTATAAATTAAAAAAAAAAAAACAAACTTAAAAATTGCAAAATTATAGCGGAACGCGAAAAAAGGCTTTATGGCACAAGAGATAATACCTTATATGGTCTCTTGATTATAAATTTTAAAAAACCTCACTTAAAAAATTCCAAAATAATAGCTAAATGCGAAAAAGCATGTCGTGATAATATTGTATGAAGGGAACAAAATGTTCAGAACTACTCTTAATATAAAATTTTGTTAACTACATGCTAATCTTTATCACAAATTTAAAATTTTACCAATTTTAAATACATTTATGTATATTTTTTTATAGGAAAATAAAATTCCCTAAAATTCAAAATTCTAGTCAATAGAGAATTTTTTATTTAAAACTCTTTACTGAATTTTAAAAATTATCATAAAGTATTTTTTTCAAAAAAATACTTGAAGAATTTTATCAATAAAGAATTTTAAATTTTAAGCTTTTCTGTTGTCTGATTACACCACGTATAGGTCGCTATAGATGAATACATTTTTTTTTTGTTAATTGTTTCTTTACTAAGCCATAGCATAAATTAAGGCCTATTTTGTTTTCAGCGACCTTAAAAAACCGTAAAAATCCATATAAAATGTGAACAGTGGTTTTAATCTCAGGTTTTATTCATCAAATTTTAAGCCTAAATATGAATACAGGTCCTGTGCCTACAGTTGACCGATCATTCTGTTGAAATCGGAATTTTCTATCCGTCGTCGAAATAGCTGAATGATTTTAGTCGGAAAAAATATAAAATAAATAAATAAATAAAAGAGATTCAAACAACAAATAAGAAATAAAAATTAACAAATAAATGAAAAATTTAGAATAAAAAGTAAAACCACATGAAAAAGATGCTAAATAGCAATGTCGTGTATGGTATTCAATAATTGTACTTTTTAGCTACGGTACACTTACATTACATTTACGTTTACGGTCCCATAATCCGCCCTTTAGGGTTTAGTTTCGAAAAATTCTGGTCCATAGTTAATTACGAAGACCCGTCACTGTCTGCCGCTCCAAAAATGCATTTTTGTTGCAAAACATGCATTTACTGCAACGACATTGCATTTTCTGTATTTCGTTATTTTATTTTTTCCTTTTTTTTGACAGAGTAGTTGAAAACGTAAAAAAAATCTGCTGAAAAAGTGCGTTGTTGAAATTGCAATGCAAGTAAAAAAAGCCACGCCTGCATATTGGTTGATTTTTATTTTTCCAATTTTTTTCGTCGTTTTTTGGTGATTTTTTGTAACTTTTCCAACGTTTTTTTTTTTTTTTTAATTTATGCGTGTGTATATGTATTGGTTTTATTTTTCATGCTTCTTGTATGTGTATGCGTTTCATTTTGGTTATTTGTCTTGTTTATTTTCTATATTTATATGTATTAAAAATTCGCATGTATGTATGCATGCTCTTATGTGTATGTGTGTGAGCTTTTTTTTCCCTGGTATTATCATATGATGAGAATGATTTTTTTTTTGGTTGCTGTATTCAAGCAGATAATTACATTTAAATAAAATAAAAATTTTATGTTGATGCTGGTCTCTAGATGGGTACTAGTTCCGTTTTGTTTTATAGTAATGTAAAATGCAGGAGTTAAGGGGAGGGAATAAGGTGGAGTGTGGTTAAGGCTTTAGTTTTGTAGTTGCGTTGTTTTCTGACCAAACCATAATGTTAGGTTATTTGCTGTTCTTTGACTAAATATAAAGGCATATTATATATTTGTTTTTTTTTTATAAAACACAAATAATTCATTTTAATATATAATTTAGTAATCAAATTAACTAATTTTGAAAACGCTAGAGATCCGAAATTGAAATTTTTTTAATGGTTGTACTCGTACCTAAAAAAAAAATATTTCTGCCAAAGAAGCAATAAAACCATCACTAAGTCTATGGCACCTAAAGGCATAACTTCTTTTCTGATTCTCTCATCGATGAATTTAACATTGCCGTGTCGTAGGACGGAATCATTCAAATATACTTATTTACTACTACTTATTCTTTATATTGAGGAATCAATAAAAGTGCATTGTTTAAATATTCTTTTGCATGAGTGTAAAATGTTCGTATATTTTTTAGCATTATAACTTTTAACCCTTTAATGCCCCAGACCGCCAAAAAGTGATTTTAAATAGGTTTTGGCTAAATAACATTTTTTATTTAAGCAATTATATTATATCCATAGAAAAGATCATTACAAACTTTTTTGCCAGCAAACTTTTGTTTTAGAAAGCACGATTTGAATGTCAAAAATATGTAAATTCAAATTTTCATGCAATTGAAAAAACTTTCTATTTACAACAGATTTTTTTTTAAATCGCCAAAAATATGCTTATGCGCTTTCACAAATTATTAGTAATAACGAAGCTAGTCTTTACTTATAAAATGATTTGTTATTTTCAGGAGTATGGCATCAGCAAAAACAAAAGTTTTAACGGTATCGTTATCACTAGATCGCAATTTGTTCAAAAAATTGACAATTTTCCTTTTTCATTTAAATGGAAATAATAATAGAAAAAAAAAGAGAAAAAAAGGAATTTTCAAATTTTACTATTTCAATTCGGTAATTTACAAGGGGTGTGCTATCTGTGGTATCCTTGTATCGTCCTAACAAAAAACAGAGTTGTTTAAATTTTTATTTGACTTTAACAAAGATTTTTTACTGGGTTTTCTATATGTTAGCACACTCAAACATAGGACACTAACATACGTAAAAATGTTGTATCGTGCTCATCTCAAATGATGTATTTTTTTAATTTAAATTCTAACAAATCTGTTTTTTCTTAGGACGATACAACGATACACACCCCTAGTGAACTACCTTAATATATTTTGCGCTTGCTTTTTTCTTATTTTGCGCAGTTTTCAACAACTTTTGAGTTTTTAAATATAGGCTCAGCTGACACTAAAGTGATACTAAATAGTTGCTCAGGTGATACTAAATTTCAGCGCCCCCTACCGGTGAGTAGTGCAAGTTTTGATTTTCTATCCTTATAATTAATAGTCTCTGGTTAGTTTTGCTCCAGACTTGATAGGATAATGTCGTGCCATGTTTTACGAATTCTTCTTTAACTGAAAAACTAGCAACCAGATGTTTTTGAAATTAAGCACAGCTGATATACTTAGAGTTAGTACACTCAAAATAATATGTCTGTTGGCCGAACAGAAAAATTTGCTACTTTAACAAAATTTATTCCTGGTTTTTGCTTTAAAATAAAATATGTTTATTTTAGCACATTTTTTGTTAAATTCAGCAAATCTAAATTTACGCAAAAATTTTGTAAAAATTTTGTTTTATTTGTAATTATACTGACAACGAAAGACTCCCAACCCGGACCGGCAGATCTTAATAAACTTCAGATATGTTGTAGAGGAGAACAGTTTAAAGCACATGTGTCTTTTTTTAGTTGCCCAAACTCATAAACGAAAGGTATTTGAGTGCCCTTTTTATCGGTATATAAAACATGTTTAAGCTTATTTGTCTATGCCATAACAAAAAACCAAAGTGTTGGTTTTTAATTTTTATATAAAAAACAAAAATTGTTTTTTCGACCTTTATAATTGATTAATTAGAAATTTATTAATTCAGTTCGAGGCCAATTTCCTTATTATGAATTCACATAATAAGAACTTTTTTCAAAAACTGCTATTTTTCTTCATCAGGATACTCTCCTGACAAATACTTCACAGAGTTTTTGCTTTCGAAAACCTCTACACTTTCAGAAATGAAAAGACGATCGTTTCGGGGATTTTCCAGGTCCCCTTCATCAGTTTTCTTTAGAAAGTGGTGGCGTAGTGCAATGCAAATTGAAGCATCAAAATCTCATATTAAATGTAATCTGCTACATCAACGAAATGAGAATGGAGCAAACAATAAAATATGTTATCGAAGTCTTCTGCAAAGTATAGCCAACAATAGAAATATTATGAAAGTTTTTTTGTTTTTGTATTTCATAGCATCGGTATAAATTAAATACAAATTTTATTTTTACCCTTCTTCTTTGTCAATACAAGAAGAGGCAAAAACATTTTCTCCGTACTGTGAGTGTTGTCAAAGTGTCGGTTTTTAATTTTTATTTAAAAAATAAAAAACATTAAAATTTTAAGTGGTTTTTTTATGGTGATGTATACAGGATTGACGGTCAAATTTACATATATTAATCGTTATCATTTTTAAGTGAGGGGGTGTTTTTGCTTTTTTCGGTATCCTACTTCGGTTACCTCTGACTACTTAACGTATGCAATATGGGGATCAAACTTTTTCTATTTGAGAGTATATTCCGGTTATACAAAAATAATATAAAATTTTATAAATTTGAGGCATATCGCCATACAAAAATGAATGAAAAATGGAGTTTTTCCGAAATATGTTTTTTGGTGTAGAAAATCATTACCAGATATGTGGTTATGTAACTACATACTTGGTAATGGTAACTAGTTACTTTGGTTATTACATTTCTTATTACCTTTATATGGCGATGTCGCGACACACCAGCATACGAAAAATCAAAAAATATATCGTTACCTATGTGCTTACCAGTACTGACAAAAATAATGAGTCAAAAATAGATTTTCTAAAAAATAAATTATATAAAAAAAAATTTTTTTTATTGTATTTTTTTTTTTTTTTAATAAAATTTGCTGGTGCGGGAATCGAACCTGGGTCTACAGATTGCCATTCAACAGCTCTACCATCTGAGCTATATCGACATGTAATATTTAATAGATAAAAACACAATTGACACAAGTAAGCTTACTCGCCAACATACAAAAAATAAAAAAATATGTGGTTACATATATCCTTACCAGTGTTTAAAAAATATTGAGTCTAAAAATAGATTTCAAAAAATTTTCAAAAAAATCTAAAAAATTATTTTCTATTTGAAATAATGATAAAAATAAATAATTATCAGTAACTCATTATTATATGTTTTAAAATAATACAGAAGGTAAGTGGGTGTCATTACTGGTAGTCCAAAAAATAATGATATGTCATTACCGTTTCTACACTGGGATGCCACGTTTTTCTGCATCAGCTTCTGTAGTTTTCAATAAGCTTTTCAGCGATATATAACACTACAATAAACACAAGTACCTACCCAGTCAGAAATCGCCAGTGGTACAAAAAATCAAGCACTGGCATACCACTGGGTAACCATGGTATTAAAAATAAATGACTGGCAGAACACTCATTTGGGACGCTTTGCCAGCGTTTGCGAAAAGCGTTTTACCAGTATTTTTTTTACAAAAATTTCGGTGGTTTATAAAAAAAATCACTGGCAAAGAATTGGCTTAGAGTGATATGCCAAGGTTTGCAACCAGTGGTTATCCAGTGCTACCTAGCCAATGCTACCAGGCGTACAAAAATCAATTCACTGGAAAACAAATGATTTTATAAAAATGTTGACGCTTCGTTAAAAAATGTTTGTAGTCGGAAGGTTCCGAGTTCAAATCCAGTTGCAAGCAAAAAAATTTTTTTCAATTTTTTTTAATTTAAAATTTTTTTTGTTTCATTAAATTAATTTTTTTGTTTGTGGGGAAGCTCCTTCAAGACCAACTTTCTTTTTGCCCTCCAAACACTGGCATACTAGTTACTAAAAATTGTTTGCCAGTACTAGCATTTTGGCACAGCCAGTAGTTGTCCAGCTATTATCACTCATTTATGTGTTTAGCCATTAAATATTATATGTCTCGTTAGCTTAGTGGGTAGAGCAATCGTCTGCCAATCTGACGGCCTGGGTTCAAATTACGGCAGGGTCAAAAAAATACATATGAACTTTTTTTTAATTTTATTTTGGAAAATATATTTCCAGACCACCTATTTATTGGTTTTGCCAGCGTTTTGCCAACGTTTAAAAATTTTGTTCCTCCAGTGCTTTTCCGGCGCTTTTTAAACAGCCGGTCCTTTTGTCTAATGATGTTATCATTTTGGGAATGGGAAAGCACTTTTTGCCAATACTTGTACCACCTGATAAAGTGCTTTGCCACCGCTTTCCCGTATGTATTTTTCTGACTGGGTACGCATATTCGTAAAAATATATTTTCGGCATACTTTCTTTCAAAAATCAAAAAGAAGCTAAATTAAATAATATTCTTCAAATTTAAATGTTCGCTATTTCATAACTGTTTCGATGATTATAAAAGAAGCTTTTGCAATTTTTGGAAATAAAGTCAAAGATTATCAAATATTTTTGATTGGCCTTTTTTCATTGTGTTATCATTTTGAATATATTTCACAATATTATGTTGTTTTTTAGTTCAATAAAATTTTTATTAAAATCAAAATAAGATGATAAATACAAGAAAACGAAAGTGTTGCGCATAAATTCCGATGAATCGCGAATATTTAAAATTCAGAGTGATGTTATTGAAGACGTGGATTCTTTTTGTTATGCGCTAGACGCCCTCCTCTCCTGCAAAGCGGACATCGCAAGCAGAATAAAAACAACAATACAGGCTTTTGAAAGTCTCAGTAACGTGTGGAGGTTAACAACAATAAGATAAATATATTTAATTTTAACGTTAAGTCTGTTATGCTTTATGAATGTGAGACCTGGAATGCAGCACCTCCTGATATAAACGCAATGCAAGTATTTCTCAACAGGTGTCTGAGTAGAATTCTCAAAATTTTCTGCACTAATACAATATCTAACTCAAGGTTATGGTCACTCATACAGAAAGCGCTAACTGAACTTGAAATACGAAGGCGATAGTGGAATTGGATTGGTTACATCCTCAGAAAAGTTCCTGATGTTATAGCGCGTACTGCAATCGATTTGAATCCCCAAGGTAGCCGTAGAAGAGGGTGTCCAGTGCATACATGGAGTATACAGGTCAAAAAGGAAGTCACAATGTCTAGAAGAAGTTGGGGTGAAATCAAGAACCTGACAGCGGATAAATCAGAATGTCGAAAATTTGTTAAGGCCATATGCTCCCTATAGGAACCAAGGGAACATATATAATGATTATTTTAAAGTAATTAACAAATTCATTGCTTTCAACTTAAGCTTAATTGTGTTTATGCTTTTAGAAATATTAGGTATTTCCAATTTATTTTAATAACATAGCCTCAGTGAGGGGTATTTCACCTGAGACTCATCTGAAAATTTAGTAGCTAATAACTGAGAAATTTTTTCGGTGTACTAGCTTTTTTTTATTTTTTGCGCAAACAATTCATATTCCCAAATTATTATTATTATTTTTTTTGCATTTTGCACTAGAAGAAAAACATCAAAAATTGGGAAGCTTTTTCTAGTGACCACTATAATTTGTTTTAGTTAAGCATCTACATGCTTATTTAGCGAAAAAAACAACATATTTTTAATTTATTTTATTTTTTCTACAACAGTGAGCACCTTGAGGTTGTAATAACATAAAACCTCATTCCACTTGAATGTTTCCATGTTTTTACATTTTGTGTTTATTTAGTTCTTTTGAGTCCTTCGGTCATACAGTATTTTACATTTTTTTTTTTTTTTTGGCCTATTGTTTTGTAAACCGCTTTGGTTTTGTCGCATTCTTAGGGGACTTTGCTTACTTACACTTTGTATTGCAAAACTTTACTAAAACTCTAAATAAACCACGATTAAATATTTAATAATTCAACAAATAATAATTCACAACGTTTACCAGCCACATTTTCTGTCATAAAAGAAGAAATGAAAAAAAAAATGGAAACAAATTGTGTTTCCTCTTGTAGTCAATTGCTGGAAGCCATCAAATGCTTGCAGCTAACTTAAAATGCATTTGTTGTTGCTGTTTTTTTTTTTTTAACACAATTGTCTGTTTTATTGTGGCATCCTTTGCTCTGAATTTTTTTCTTCTAAAAAAGTCTTTGTAAAGTGCATACTTTTAGGCGCCTAAAAGTGTGTGTGTGTACAAGCTTTGTTTGAGTGTGAGTATATGTATGTATGATGTTGTTTGTATGATCATTGTTTTTGATGCATTATCTTACGTTATGTTTTTTATTGTTGCCATCATTTTGGTAAACACTTATTATTTTTTGCTTCTTCATGTTGTTTTTGCTATAATTAAAATCATGTTAGAACGCTTTGTTGTATTTGTACTAAAAAAGCACTACACACACACACACATAAATACTCCCTTAAAACAAAAACAAGCTGCAGCTATTGCAGTTGACAACCTCAAAGGATTTCATCTCTGTTTTGGTGTTTAAAATGCTGTCTGTTTATGTGTGAGTGTGGGTATATTTAATATATTTTCTTTCACATAAATATAAATATATAAATATTTTTTTTTTAATTCATGTTGAGTTTTTCATTTTAATTTTTTTAGGATATTATTACAAATGGTTTTCCTCTGTTTTGTAACACTTGTACTGTTGGCTTTTTCTACTTATACACAAAAACAATAAATGCATTTGTGTTGGGATTTGTTCAAAGATAAATATTGCTTTTTATTTCATATTTAGAAACCCTTTGGCTATATGCAATTTAAAAACAAAACTTTATCTTATCTGCCATCAAAATGATATGCATTTTATATGTTGATTTTCATAAAGCATTTCATATATATTTTTTTTTTGCAGTTATTACTTAAATGTTTGATAAAAGTGTTTTGGTCTAACAAAAAATAATTTAAAAATCTTGAAATTGGTGACGAAAACTTCAAAGGATTTGTTTTCTTTGTTGTACCAGTTCAGTTTTTATGTTTTGAAATTTCAAATTATGCATTATTATTGGTAAACAACAAATATGACACTTTATTTTAAATCAAAATCAGTGTGAGTATTTCGTCATCTTTTAATCTCTTGTCACATATATCACAGTTTAAAAAAAAATATGGTTTTGTAGCTAATCAGTTGTGCCTTAAACTAGCTTGTTTAGCAAAAATTAATGGAACAGTCTCGCCTAAGCCAAGATTGCGAACACATTTTAAATTATTCTTTTAAAAAATCAACAAAAAATCAGAAAAATCGGAGGCCACTAGTTAAATTTCCCGCGTTTTGTGCCATATATATGTTGTAGAGGGTACATTGAAAAAATAAAAAATACCTTTTAAACTGAGCAAGCTCGGGAAAGAGATGCTCAAAATATTGGAGCTCTGAAACTTGAAAAACAGAGCCAGCCAAACTTTTAGGCTCTAACAAAGAAAGTGATCCTTCCTAAACAGCGTGCACCCAGAAAACAGTCTCAGTTGTGGCCACCGAATTTGTTGCCAATGGAATTTGTGCGGTTTCGAGAACTACCTTTAAAATACATTATATTTTTAGTAGTGAAAGCCAATATTTGCTTGTCTAATTCAATGTTATGTTCCACATAAATATTTTTATGTTCCACAAAATTTTATTGCAATTACAAAACATTTTTGGAATTTTCTGGTATTGAACCCGACCATTCAGGTTAATAGTTCAGACTCTTACCCACTGCACCACAACTACTTTTCATTTTCTTTGCTGTTTATACATATAAATATTTTATTTTAAATAAAAAAGAACAACAACTATCCTAATTTTACCATTAAATACAAAAATTGTTTTTTTCGAACTTTCCACATTTTCATATATTTAGTTAGAATATTGTTCTACCTCAAGTCCAAATTCTAATATGATATTGTCATATTAGATTTTATTTTGTTGTTTCAAAAAGCTTAATCATTTTCATGATAGACAATACAATTGTGTCGTGGGCATCACCCCAACACTTTAGTTGTCTGCAATAAGAATACTAAAGCTTGAAATACACAAACCGAGACATTACATAAGGTACAAAAATTCAACTGTCATAAGAGTCAATTTTTAATGGATCTTTATGTGGCCTTCAGATCAAAGCATGTACCGATTCTAACGAAACTCAATTGTCTTTGGATGCATGTGAATCAGTGTACCAAATTCCATTAAAATAACTTCATACTTGAGACCAATAGCTTGCGAAATAACTTAAGAGCAAATTTTGGTAGGGCCATTGCATGGGCTCGTGGTCTGCGCATAAACCGATCCTTAACAAAGTCAATGGAATTCGTTCTTGGGACGATGTTATTCAATGTACTAAATTTCATATCTTAATAGTTGCGACTTGTACACTCAAAATAATACGTCTGTTGGCTGGACAGAAAAATTTGTTACTTTAACTAAATTTATCCCTTTTTTTGCTTAAAATAAAATTTGTTAATTTTAACAAATTCTTTTGTTAAATTTAACAAATCTAAATTTAAGTAAAAAATTTGTAAAACTATAGTTTTATCTGTAATTATACTGAGTCGTAGAATTTATCCAAATTAAGGGTCTCGGGACCCTCCCCGGGCCTAGTCTATATCATGTGAGGGCATATAAGGGCCTCCAATGGAGCAAACATTTTGTCCGTTTTCCTCTATCTCGCTTAGTTTTCGAGATATGGGCCATTTTATGAAATGAAGAATTTTTATTAAAAATTTCCGAGGGTCCAAGGACCCGCCAAGGTTCATTTTTGGATAGAGATTCCCCCTTTCGTTAGGGGTAGTCGAAATTTTCATCAGTTTTGCCCTATATCTAGTGTTTCCAAACCGGTTAACTGATTAACCGAAAAACCGGTTTTTTTGTTCATATTTCGGTTTTTTTGCAAACCGGTTAACCGAAAATCTTAAATCTTGGTTAACCGAAAACCAGTTTATTTTCAACGGTTAACCGGTTTTTTATTTTATTATTTTTAACTTAAAATCCCTTCAAAAATTAAGAAAGATAAGTGGCGAATTGCTAAAAAATGTTGGTTTATACAAATTTTAGCCCAAAATCTTGCGGATGTCAAAAAATATTAAAATATTGTGTTTAATACCCAAAATATTTGATTAAATTTTCTTGTTCAAAAAATCAGAAGAAACAAGGAAGAAGAAGAAACGTCTCCTCGAGGCAAAAAAAAAATCGATATATCACACTTTTAAATCCGACTGTAAATGCTGAAGCTATAACGAAAAAATAAAATAGCACCCCTACGTTCGGCAAAATTTTTTTTTTCTGATTTTGCATTACAAATTTACTTTTATATTCCAAGGTGTACTGCGCATTTTTTTTTTGCCTGTATACTAGGGTTTGGGGTTCGGGAATTTCCCGCCCGGGAAACTTTTGCCGGGAATTCCCGGGAAAATAATATATTTTTCCCGGGAAAACGGGAAATTTTAAAAATATTAAATTTTTTAAATTGTTTTTGTTTCGAATAGGATTTTTTAATTTTAGTCATAAAAAACATTTTAAATACCAAAACAAAAATGTCATTGTTAAAATCTTTTAAAAGGGAATACATTTATTTGACACACATATAAAATCTTTGCCAAGTTGTCGCATAACTTATTCAATATTTAAGTAGTAAAACCTAAAAACTTGGTAAAATGTTTTAAAGAAATATGAAAAAGAAGCTTTGTTTCTTACAAATAATCGCTCTTACTATCTAAATTTTTCAAATGTATAATTTAGGTAAAGTCGACTTTAGTTAAAATATTGGGTGGCAGTATACCTTGACTTGGTTTATTTTTGGAGCATTCTGATTGGTTAATTTATTTTCAACCAATAAAAATATTTGAAAATATAAATATTTTTGTAAGGTTTTCATACACAAAATGAACAAAACCGTTTGATTAAAAATAAAGTCGACTTTAAATTTAAAATACGCCTTTATATTAAGGGTCAATAATTGTATAAGTAACGTTTTCATTAATAAATGTGAAAAGAAAAGACTAATGGTTAACGGTGGTATCTAAATTTGGTTATCCGAAATTAAATTTGGTTCACAAAAAAAAAAAAAAATTGACGGTCATGCAACTTCTCTTGAAGAAAACAACAAGAATAACGTTTCAGCTAAAATTAGCAAAGTAACTGAAGAAAAAAGTGTAAGCTGAATAGGCATTAAATGTTTTATGGTAGGGCAAACATTTCCTGAAATGGTATCCAAATTAGCTGCAGTCAATCCGCACCATAACTAGATCTTCATTTATTCGAGAAAGTTTTTATAATAAAAACCTGGCATTGCAATAAAATGAAACCGATGTAAAGAACATTATGTTAAATTACTACAATCATGTAAAAGATATGATGATAAAAGAAATATCGAGCAATATTTCTAACAATAGGAGATTTACTATAATCTTAGATGAATGGACAAGAATATCACAAAAGAGATATTTGAACATATGTATAAACGGAAATAATTCATTTTATAACCTGGGGTTGGTTTATATATCAGGAAGATGTAATGCTGATGAAATAAGAAGAATTGTAGAAATAAGACTAGAAGAGTTTTATTTGTCTTTGGAAAATAACATTGTGATCACCATATCTAATGGGCCAAGTGTGATGAAACGGTTTGTTTCCGACAGTCCAATAGTAGGTGCCTTCTGCTGGAATCATGCAATTCATTTGGCAGTGCTGCGAGTAATTTATGTGAAATCAAATGTTCAACATTCTGATGTTTTTTACTTTGAATTCTCACTACACAGACTACATTTGTACTGAAATAGTGTTTTTTTTTAACAAAAATTACTTATATAGGTGGTTTTCATTAACAATTTTGTTCAGAAATATTTCCCGGGATCAAATTTTTTCATTCCCGTTTCCCGGGAAATAAAAAAGTCCGGGAAATCCCAAACCCTACTGTATACATACATATTGGGTATTAAATGAAAGATACAGTGAAGTACTACGAATATAAAAATGTTTTCATATAAAAAAATTTTAATCATTTGAATCACCAAAACCTTGTTAGGTGAATCTCTTAAAATATAAAATATTGATCATGAAGAATAATGGTCAGTGTTTAATATATTCAATATAAAACTTCTCATACGTTGAAAAGTTATATAACATATTCTCAGATTTTGATAAATTTGGTCTCCTGAAAAACTCTAAAAATATATTTGTCACTGTTACCGTTTTTTAGACAATATTTTTCACTTTTTCATTTAATATTCATTTTTGGTGTTTTTTAATGTTTTTTTTATTTTTGGTCGGTTAACCGGTTTTTTTGGAATGGGCCATTTTCGGTTAACCGACAAACCGGTTTTTTAAAAAAGTCGGTTTTTTGGAAACACTACCTAATTCTCTTAGTTTTCGAGATATGGGCCATTTTAAAAATCGGGAGGAAACAAATAGCGCCATCTTTAAAACTTTGGATACATTGGTGGCGCCATCTACCGGGAAATAACAGTAACATGAAAATATTATATTTTAACAATAAATTTTGTAAAATTTAACGAATGGGTTCTTAAAAATTAGTTTTAAATAATTTTGAAAATTAGCACTCAAAATTAATTAAAGTACTGAGGATTTTTAATATTGTGTTAAATGAAGATAACTAAAATCTTTGCTTAAATCATTGTTTCAACTAAATATTTGTTAAAAATTAGTCAAATAGATTTGAAACCTGTTTGACAGATCTTTCTACTGACGTATTATTTTAAGTGTAGTGTTCGCACAAAATACATAGACAGAGGGACAGACAGAGCCAATCGGTATACTAAAAGGTCTTGGTCCAGTATTATTTTATTTAAAAAATATTAGCACAACCTTAGTATACCTTGTGCACTAGAGTGGTGTGGGATATAATAAATTGATCGCAACTGCATGGTCGTCGAACGGAAGTTATATGTATGATATACCAAGAAACATGAAGAGCAAGGTTTTTTGGGAAGGCAAATTTTTGTGGCAGACCGGCAATACATACCGTTTAGTCGTTAAGAGCTCAAAAATTTTAAATATTTTTTAACTCACTTCTCAGATATGAGCTTAGTGTTAAAGAAAAAATACAGTTATTTTAAATATTTCAATTTGTGGACTTCGTTATAAGCAGCCATTTCGAAAAATCTGTATACATATTTTTTCTTCTTTTAAAACTCGACCTCAAACTACTTCACAAACACTACTCATGCATGTCTGGTCTCATATTCATAATAACATGTCACTTTCTATAAATTGCTAGAAGACTACTTGCATCTAAATTGCCTATTGTCAACAGTAAAAAGTAAAAGTGTGAGTCAGACTATTTGTAAAGGACAAGTTGCAAAAAATCTGAAAGAAAGAAAAAGTGTAAAAGAAATTGTAGTAGACATTGCAAAGACAATACTATCTTGAATAGAAAGACATCTTTTGTTTTTTTTTTTTTAGAAGCTCCAAAACAATATAGAAAAAAAAAATTTAACAAAGTACTTATGCATGTGTCATATTTTATGAAGTATATGTGAGAAAGATGCTTTTGTTTATTAGAAATAATATTACAACATCATACGACTACTACTTACAATTAGTCGTATGAGTTAGAGTTTGGGTAAAGAATAGAATTTATAAAAAATAGGGATGCTTTAGAAAAATAAAATATAAAAAATTACAACCTTAACTCTTTTTTATATATATTTTTTTTTCTTTCAAATTCATTATAATGCCAATGGTTAACTACAAAAACAAAAAAACACGTACAAGTGAACATAATATTTCCTGCAACCCTTATGGATAATGTCGGTGATTAGTAGGGTGGTAAATATTTCTAAACATTCAATGTTTTTCATAATTAATATACCTACACGATGTTTTAGGTAAAGACTGCTGTAAATAAAATTAAAAACAACCGAAATTTTCCTTGAAGACATGACTATTAATATTTGAATCAATTTAGCTTTTATTTTCATTTGATTTTTGAAGTTAATAAAATTAATAACAACATAAGTCAAATCTAATATTTCATTAATTTGTTTTTAGTTATAAACATAACTTACGAGACTGATTGTAATTACACACAAAAAATTATGACGGTAAAATTAACTAAAATACAATTTAAAACAAATAAAATTTTAGTTAAAAACCGGTCTACTCACATTTTCATTGAATTTAACAATTTCTTTATTTGTTTTTGACTATCAATAATTGACTATAAGAAACCGTAAAATCAACTTAAAGTTTATTTATTATTTTTACTATAAAAATAACAAATAAAACGGTGCGAAGAACTAAATTTATATTTGATTTTACGAAAAAATTTAAAATAAAAACAATTCAAATAATTGTATTGATGTTTTTTATTTCAAACAACTTTTACTACAAAATACCTTTTTTTGGTTCATTTTTATACCCTACACCACTATGTGGTCAGGGTATTATAAGTTTGTGCTGATGTTTGTAACACCAAAAAATATTGGTCGTAGACCCACCTTATAGTATACCGATCGGTTCAGAATTTTTTTTTATTTCGATTTAACGATGTCCGTCTGTCCGTCCGTCCGTCCGTCTGTCTGTCTGTCCATGCAATCTTGTGCGCACTCTACAGGTTGCAAATATTAAGATTAAGATTAAGATGAAATTTGGTACGCAGACCTATGTTGGCCCAAGGACGAACAAGTTTGATTTTGGTGAACATCGGTCCATGTTTAGACCTAGTGCCCATATAAGGGTCCTACCAAAATTATATTGTTTATACGCTGCAGGTCGTAAATATTAAGATATTTTGACGAAATTTTGTACACAGACCTATGTTGGCCCAAGGACGAACAAGTTTGATTTTGGTGAACATCGGTCCATGTTTAGACCTAGTGCCCATATAAGGGTCCTACCAAAATTATACTGTTTATACGCTGCAGGTCGTAAATATTAAGATATTTTGATGAAATTTAGTACACAGACCTATATTGGCCCAATAACGCATCCTATTGATTTTGGTGAACATCGGTCCATGTTTAGACCTAGTGCCCATATAAGGGTCCTACCAAAATTATACTGTTTATACGCTGCAGGTCGCAAATATTAAGATATTTTGATGAAATTTGGTACACAGACCTATATTGGCCCAGTAACGCTGCCTATTGATTTTGGTGAATATCGGTCCATGTTTAGACCTAGTGCCCATATAAGGGTCCTACCAAAATTATACTGTTTATACTCTGCAGGTCGCAAATATTAAGATATTTTGATGAAATTTGGTACATAGACCTATGTTGGTCCAAGGACGAAGCCTATGGATTTTGGTGAACATCGGTCCATGTTTAGAACTAGTGCCCATATAAGGGTCCCCCCAAAATTGGCTTGGTTACAAACTGCAGGTCGCAAATATTAAGATATTTTAATGAAATTTCGTGCGCTGACTCACATTATAGAAAATTTTGACACAAGCCCCATTTTAACCCATTCGAATTTCGGATCCAAACAATACACCAGACTGGTGTAGGGTATTGTATATTCGGCATGCCCGACTTTAATCTTTTTACTCGTTTTAGTTTCACTTTAAAACAATAAAAATTGACTAGAAAATTTGACTATTACGAAATATCCGTATTTATTTTAGTTAAAGTTTTAAATAACTTGTGAAAAAAGTTAAAAATTATTTTTATTCTACGAATAACTGTTATTACTTTAACTCAACGGAAAAACTTCAGAAACAACTAAAAAAAAGTGACTGTGTTTATTTGCATTTGTTCTTACTACAAGAATGGTAAAAAATTGCCTACCGAACAGTAAAAAATGTTTTAAAAAAATTTTAAAGTAGTTAAAAATTAGCCATATTTAAACAAAGTTGAAAAAAACGTTAAAATTAAAAAAAAACCGTAAACTGCAAAAAAGTCAAAATTAAAAAAATCGCAAAAAATAAAAAAAAAAACACCAACACAAAAATATCGCTAGGAATTATCACCAAATTAAAAAAAAATCACGCAGACAAATTTTAAAAATAGTTTAAAACGAGTAAAAAGGTTAAAGTCGGGCATGCCGACTATAGAATACCCTACACCAGTCTGGGTAAAAGCCAACTAATGTCACCAAAATCAATAGGCTGCGTTATTGGGCCAATATAGGTCTGTGTACCAAATTTCATCAAAATATCTTAATATTTGCGACCTGCAGCGTATAAACAATATAATTTTGGTAGGACCCTTATATGGGCACTAGGTCTAAACATGGACCGATGTTCACCAAAATCAATAGGCTTTGTCCTTGGGCCAACGTAGGTCTGTGTACCAAATTTTATCAAAATATCTTAATATTTGTGACCTGCAGCGTATAAACCATATAATTTTAGTAGGACCCTTATATGGGCACTAGGTCTAAACATGGACCGATGTTCACCAAAATCAATAGGCTGCGTTACTGGGCCAATGTAGGTCTGTATACCAAATTTTATCAAAATATCTTAATATTTACGACCTGCAGCGTATAAACAGTATAATTTTGGTAGGACCCTTATATGGGCACTAGGTCTAAACATGGACCGATGTTCACCAAAATCAATAGGCTGCGTTATTGGGCCAATATAGGTCTGTGTACCAAATTTCATCAAAATATCTTAATATTTACGACCTGCAGCGTATAAACAGTATAATTTTGGTAGGACCCTTATATGGGCACTAGGTCTAAACATGGACCGATGTTCACCAAAATCAATAGGCTGCGTTATTGGGCCAATATAGGTCTGTGTACCAAATTTCATCAAAATATCTTAATATTTACGACCTGCAGCGTATAAACAATATAATTTTGGTAGGACCCTTATATGGGCACTAGGTCTAAACATGGACCGATGTTCAAAAAAATCAAACTTGTTCGTCCTTGGGCCAACATAGGTCTATGTACCAAATTTCATCGAAATATCTTAATAGGTGCGACCTGTAGAGTGCGTACAAGATTGCATGGACAGACAGACAGACGGACGGACGGACGGACGGACAGACGGACATCGTTAAATCGAAATAAAAAAAAATTCTGAACCGATCGGTATACTATAAGGTGGGTCTACGACCAATATTTTTTGGTGTTACAAACATCAGCACAAACTTATAATACCCTGACCACATAGTGGTGTAGGGTATAAAAATGCTAATTTAGTAGGTTTGAGGTTAAGAAGAAGAATAATGTTTTTTCTAAAAATTATAAACACATTAATTATCAAATTGGACTAGATCTAATTTCTGACTTTTTCTATGGACAGGCTTCATCAGCGATTTTTCATTAAATTGTATTATTGTTTACCTCTTATTGTCAGATTGTACTATATAATATATAATAATTTTTCAACAACCTGTCGGCTATAGAAATCGAACATGTGCATTAGACCGTACCTCAAAAAAAAAAAGTTTGCCGTACACCCTCCAATATGAAGTATTTCTGGTAGGCGATTTCAAAAAAAAGTTTTTGGCCGATTACACTATGCGACAGTCAAAATCGGGATGGGATGAAACCAACGGGAAATGTTATATCGGTCAAAATCAAGTTATACGTGTCCCGGCGTTTCGCTGGGTCACCCCTAGGAATCGAGATATATCTTTTTTTTTGACATAACTCGAGAAACACTAGTCCGATTTTGCTCAAACAATTTTAAAAAAATTAAAAATTACAATTCCTTTAATCTGTTCATATAACGTTTTTCTATATACTCAACAGTTTTGCCGGTAAAAATAAATGTTTGTTACCGCTACCATAAAAATCAATAACCTTTTGTTTATTACTTTTTTTTAATATTTTAGGCAAAAAATATTTTTTTCTTCATACATTTACCATTTGTCTCACATGGTTATAGCCCTTATAGCTTCGGCATTCCAAATCGAATTTTAAAGTGTGATATATCGATTTTTTTGCCTCGAGGAGACCAGTGTTTTGCTATAAAAGAAAAATGCAATGAACAAAAATTTAAAAAGGCGACCCCTACGTTCGGCAACCAATCTATAAAAAAAATTTATACTGGGTTTATCGAAAAACTTCCTTAGCAAAAGTTTGATGATTTTTTGCGAGCTTTAATTTACTGACATTAGGGTCGTACATTACGGTGGTAGCAACTGAGATCTGGTGGGTTACTACTAGAACGGGATACTTGAGGTCAAAATGCCCTTAGAGCAAAACACTGGTCTCCTCGAGAGAAATACATCGATGTATCATACTTTAAGATCCGACTGTAAATGCCAAAGATATAACGAAAAATGTAAAATGGCGACCCCTACGTTCAGCAAAAAAAACCTCCTTGCTAAAATCCTACTCTTTTTTTTGCCTGTAAGATGGTGCGCTCTAATGTGCATATTCCTACATTACAAAAGTAACTATACCAAGGTGCGACCGCTTAGCCATCTCACCAAAGTAAGGCTTGAATTCAATGTAACTTATATAGTTTTCTTTCCTCTCTAAAGCTACACTTTTGTTACATAAATAAAGTTTTGAACATGAATATATATAGAATACCGCGCATTTTAGCTGATTATATCATAACTAATAAGCTTTATTGGTCTATGGAGTGGGAAGATCTAATGCAAAAACTACAAATTCCGCATGATAATTAGCTATAATTGGAAAAATATATTGAATCAGTTAAGAACAAAAGAAAGGGAGAAGTTTATAACCGATGCATCTAACTCACAGTATCATGATCTCTATTCGAAATTGGATTTTAGTGCTTCGCCTATTCTAACAGCCCATGTTTCAACACGGATAACTAGTTTGGTAATAAAAGCGAGAGGTGGTTTGCTGGATATAAACGCAAGAGCTTTTCGGAATAACACAAATGGTATATGTACAATATGTAATTTAGATGAACCTGAAAATACATTTCACTTTATAGGTGTTTGCCCTATATATAATACTTACAGACTAAAATATTTTGGTAAAAGGCTTCTTAATGAAAATGAAGTTTTAAATACACTAAATGGCTCAAATTTTTTTTTTTTATATAAATATCTCGAAATTTGTTTAAAGTATAGAAAATTAATAATAAACGAATTCGATTAATAATTTCAAATTTAATCTTATATTTACTTGAAAAAATAAAATAAATAATTTAAAGATATGAATAAATAATGAAAATGAACGTTAATAAAAATAGTAGTAAGTGCTAATCTGGCACACAACAATAATGTTATGCCATATATAGATAAATGATTGTATAATTGTAAATTAACTGAAAATGTACAAAATCTGTTTTTATCTATTAATAAATATAGTTTTCTTTCCTATTCAGCTTCCGGTTATTATTTTTACTCAGAAGCGATCAAACAGAAACACATACAAACATTCTCTATTTGAAGTGTTTGTTTTCTAATATCAAATTATGAGAACATGAGAAACTCCCCAGCAAAAAAAAATTTTAAGTCATGCTTTAAAAACTAATTCTTTCATTGCTTTAGAAGTATCCGTTACTGTATTTTTACTGCTTTTTAGAAGTAATTCTGAACAACTTCCAAAAAATCACTTAATTATTACTTCTGTAGCATTGTTGCTTTAAAAGTGATCATAAAAAGTGCTTTTGATGCAGTTTATTAGCAAACAGATGATCGCGGTTCAATTTCTGGCAGAACAAATATTTTCTAAATTTTTTATTTACCCTAGTAACAATGATTTTTATATAATCAGATATGATTTTTATACAATCATTTATGAATTTATACAATTATAACTTGTCGAGTATTGTGAAACATATATTTTTATATGATTATATCAAAAGATATTTAATTATATAAAACTATATTAACCAGATCCACCATTTTTCGGATCAAATAATATATTTTTTATATAATTATATTAACCCATACATGATTGGATCCGAAAAATGGTGGATCTGGTTAATATAATTTTATATAATTAAATATCTTTTGATATAATCATATAAAAATATATGTTTCATAATACTCGACAAGTTATAATTGTATAAAATCATAAATGATTATATAAAAATCATATCTGATTATATAAAAATCATTTTTACTAGGGTAGTTTTTTTAATATTTATAATTAATTTGTTTTAATTCAATGAGGTTATGCTATTTTAGGTAGTAATTTAGAATTTATCTTGAACTAGACAACTTTCTATGGATTAAGCTTCAAAAACCATGGTATTTTTTTATATGTATATTAAATATTTTTTTTATTAAACTTTTTCGAATTTTGGAGATTGTGGTGCCCATAAAGCGGCCCTATGTTCCACTGGGAATTAAAGGATTAAATAGATATAAAGCCCTGTTTTTGCTGGGATATTTCTGTTTGAATTATACTTCCAATTATTTTATTTTCACTGTTATTATATATATGCTTCCAGGCAAATTTTCCAGTATTTATATATGAGTCCTATTTCCCTACCTAAAGAAAGATATATTTTCTATTTCAATTTTATTATTATTATTATGTTTTTGGGATTTAATAATACACATTATCGGCCCAATGCCTAAGGTTTCTAAACCATTTAATTAAACGTTTTTATGCTAATTTAGGAACAACAGTATGGATAATTCATTTAATATTGAACAACTTAATAATCTGTTCAAGCCTAAAAATAGTGTTTCATAAAGTTTGGAAAACAAAAATCACCCTCGGAACCATAAATATTGAGTTTGCATTTATTTAAAGACTTTTTGAAGGATCATCTAATCTGGAATATATAGAATCTAATATTTCATACCCACACTCAAAAAGGTTTGTATTTTGTATTTATTTCAGTTTAAAATAAATGAAAAATCACTTGAAACCCGGTCTACTGACTTTTCATTCAAATCAAAAGAACTTTTCACTTATTTTTAAATGTTATTAAATTAAGTACAAAGTCCTTAAAAAATAATGATTTTTCATTTATTTTGTTTTTTCAATTTTCAAAAAATTAACCACAAAATCCATAAGAATAAATGATATGTAGTTTATTTCGTTTTTTTAACTGACCTAGAAATCTAAAAAAGTTTTTTTTTTAACAAAACATTTTAAATGAAAACAGAAAATCTGTATTTCTATGTAGTTCATTTTTTAAATAAAAGACAAAAACAGTTAAAAAAAATGTATTTCTTTTCATTTTAACTGTATAATCATTTAAAAATAAATGTACGGATAACTTTTTAAATAAACTACAGTCAGTTACTGTAATAATATTTTCAGTGCAACAAACTAAAAAAAAAACTGGAAAAATTACACCATTTAACGACTTTTTATTAAATTTACTCAATTTTGTATACAAATAAAATAAATATAAATAAAATAGTGACGTTGTTTTAATCAAAACATATTCGTCATTCGAATGCTTTCAGTATTCCTGGTATGAAACTGTCTTTGGGCCATTAACAATAAACAAATTAAGCTTAAGTTTGAGCTAACTTAGAGTTACAAATGTCAAACTCCATACAAACTTGAATTTTTTACTTTTCACAACACGGATCATTATCAACGTTGAAAACTCAACGTATATACATTTCCACATCTACAGTAACTTGTTCGCGTTACTTCCTAAGAACTTTTGCTGATGTACGTTCGATTATAATGGAAAAATTATAAATTTAACCTGTTAACAATTTCTTTATACTACAATCGGTTTAACGTATATTTGCTTTAAATACCTAACATTGATAGGCATGAGACAAAATAAATCTACTATTATATAACTAAGGTATGTAAACAAATTTTTCTTTTTTATCATATTTTGATTTATTATAAATTATTTTTATTGATGAAATCTTCAAAACAACACTATTGACTTATGATTAATGAGAAAATCGTTTACTAAGTTTACGAATCCTTAACAATTTATTTTAAAGTGGAGAGAAATTAAATAATGGTCTTGCCATATGGAAACGAGAAATTAATCAACTGTTATTTAAACATTATGCGTGACATTTTTTAATAAACGATTAATAAGGAAAAATAATACTTCAGCAACTCAAAATTTAGAAAAGTTCGCAGGCATTTTATTCAATTCAAATATATATATGTTTAAAGGTGAACATATTTTATTTGCTGGTAAATATATTTTATTTGAAGTACGGCGAATACGTTTAGATATGTTTTCCCCGCAAATTATGCTTGTAAGAGAGCGGTTTTTCAACTTTTAATATTTTATAGAGAGGCACCCTCTATGTATTGACCTCTCATTTAACTTGGACTCAAGCCGGCGTGCTTTTATTATAATAAAATAATAATAATAATAAATAAATAATAAATACCACCCTACTACGTATATGTGTAAAATACATTACATACATTAAAAAAATATATATGTATCTAAAAAAAAGGGATCCAAAACTTTTATATTTTTAGCACTTTTTTTGTTTCTTTTTTTCGGTATGAAAACACAAATAATTGCAAACATTTTTTTTCCTATCATCTACTCATACGTACACAAGTACTATATATATTTTTAATTACAATTGGGCAGATACCAATACCACTATATCACACTAATACAAGCATACATTTATGTTATTTAAACACCTACACAAATAAGCAAAACGAAAAAGGAAGATTTCATATTTAGAAAATATATGTTGTAAATTCTTGAAAAAAGTATAAAAAATCCATTTATAAAAACTTGTTTTTAGTATATAAACAAATATATGCATACATACATAAGCATAGGTATAATTGTATGGATGTAATGACTAGACGCCGACTAAACACTTACATTTTATGTCAACCCCACCATAATGTTTAACTTCCCAACTCTCTGCACTTTACTCCCAAAAGCAGTATTCTAGAAATAACTCTTGGGGCTTTTACAAACTTTGTATTCATTATTATTTAGAGAGTTAGATTGATGTAAAAAAAAAAAACTTCATAGAAATATGAATGCAGAGCAAGAATGTAAAAACAAAACTTGGGTATAGAAATTGCAGCTCTGAATTTGCTTAAGGCCACAATTGAAACACTATATTGACAGGTAAGGGTAATTATTTTGTCTAATGATGTCGCAATTTGTGCAAAGTGCAGTTCTTTAACTAAAGTTCTTAGGCACGTTTGTGTACAATATACTAATTCCTAAATATCCCAGCAAAATATTTTTCAATGCGACATTCCAAGGGAAATATAACACCTATACAATCTAGTATAATTCAATTTTGCTATTTAAAAGTTTTAAAAGACCAGAAAAAAAATTGGAAGTAATGCTTTACAAACAACTTCTTTCACCGCTTCACAAGTATGCGTTATGGTATTTTTACTGCTTTTGTAGGAATAATTCTGAACAACTTCAAAATATCAAATCAAAAATGGTATTTCCAAACAGAGGTTCGCGGGTTGGATTACTGGAGGGACCAATATTTTTTTTTAATTTTTTTGAAGTTTTTTTTTATTTCTTTCTATTTTTTCTCATTTATATTTATAAATAATTTATTTGTTTAAACCCAGTAGTTTTTTAATTTAAAAATTTTTAAAAATATATAAAATAAAACTTATGAAAAATTGCTTTTTATGCACTTATAAAAATAAAACTGAATTGCAGTTCACTTTTTGCACTTATTTAGTAAGTACTTTTCTTGAAGAGTATAAAGCACAATATCTCAAGATGACAAAGTGCTGTTTTTATGCCAGTCAACTTTTTAATCAAAGAATAGCTCAGCTGTAGAGAGCTAGACTAGCAATCTTGAGGTCGCAAGTTCGATATCCGGTGGCGGCAACGAAAAATTTGTAAAATAGAGAAAAATTTTATTTGATGAAAAGTGCTTCCTTTCCATTCGTTCAAAAAGTACTGAAAAATTGTTGAAGTGGAGTATTCCTCTCCTATGACAATTCAATATACCACCTTACATTCAAAAAAAAGTGCGCGGTACACCTTTGAATATAAAGTATTTTTACAAGGCAATTTAAAATTTTTTTTGCCGAACGTTGGGGTCGCCTTTTTTAATTTTTCGTTATACCTTCAGCATTAACAGTCGGATTTTAAAGCGTGATATCAGTGGGTATCGATCCCCCTCTCGCTCAATCGGCTCTCTTTTTATTTGTTCGCGAACTCGGGCACAAGGAAAATAACACATTTTGATAAGATAAAACGAAAAATGTAATGTTTTTGAAACCTTGCAAAAATAATATAGATTGGACGGTCTACGGCGAAGTTTTTTTTTTTAAGGTACGGTCTAGTGTTTAACAAATTGTGAAAAACAATCTGTTGAAGGCATATCCCTATCCGGATTTCATTCTTGCCTAAGAAAATCGTCAGGGGACGACGTTTTTAGAATTTCTAGAAATCTTTGTTGTTAAGTTAAATTAAAAACTCAATGAGAATTTCTTGTTCTCGTCTAGGAGCGTTATTAAACATTTCAAATATCAAAGAAAAAACAAAAACAACAACAAAAAATTTACTACAATTTGCTTTGTCATCTTCCGATATATTACTCTGTTGCTTTGACAGATCTAGCAATGTAGTGACATCCATTCATGTATAAATAACAATAGAAAATAATGTTTTCTAAAGTGTCAGTAACATTTAAATTTGCACAAGCACTTGTATATTAGCTTTTTTAAATTTATTTTTATCAGGATATATGTACGTTAATTGCATTAAAAAAATTAAATGTGCTAAAATCCGAAACGTGTTTAACAAATTGTGAAAAATAATCTGTTGAGGGCATATCCCTATCCGGATTTCATTCTAAGGAAATCGTCAGGGGATGGCGTTTCTGTTGGAATTATCGAAAAACTTTCTAAGCAAAAGTTTAATGATTTTTTGCAGAGATCTGGTTTGTAAATAATAGAACGGGATACTTGAGATCAATGGTCCTTAGAGCGAAACATTCGTCCCCTCCAGACAAAAACATTGATGTATCGTACTTTAAGATCCGACTGTAAATGCCAAAAATATAAAAAATTTAAAAAGGCGACCCCTACGTTTGGGGAAAAAAAAATATTTTTTTTAGAAATCTCTTTGCAAAAACCTTTTAGATTTGATGGTGTACGGCGAACTTTTTTTTTGTGGTACGGTGTAATGTACATCTAGGTCAACAATTTTAGAGATTTTCTACTGGCCCGGCTTCTATTTTTTTGCTGGAAAGTTGTTATACAAATTGAATGTGGGTCGAGCCCAACTTAATTCATGTGAATTATATTTTTTGATTCCCGAATTTATAACTCAGCTTTTTTTATCATCTTTGAAAATAATTGTTTTTCATGAATTCTTCAAAACTCTGATCTGATTTATACTTCGCGAATTATATCTTCAAACAAATTGTTCAATCGAATCAAAACTTAATCAGTATAAATTAGATCAAATCATTGGCCGTTTTTTTTAACCCTCGAAGTGGCACATGGTTCTGGCCAGACATATTTCATTTTCATGCTTCAATTTAGCATACTTCTATTTTAGGTACATGGCTGTAATTTCAGGTAATCTCCCAAAATATTGTTGGCTTTCGATGTATAAATTAATAATTGAAAAAAAGTCCTTGGAACAGGACAAAAAAGCCAAATAAAAAATCCTCACCTTACTTTTGGTACATGGTGTCTGCATTTTGTATGAACGCATAGGCAAAGCACATGGCACGAGTTGGAAATTTGTATTTACTTTTTTCTTTTATGCTTCTTTCTTTCTTCTGATTTTGTTTGTGAGTTAGTTATTCATTGAACGTTGAACAGGGAAGAAGTAATCTAGTTTTTGTGCGGTAATTTTGAACTTGTGAATAATTTTACGCAGGTAGATTTGTTGCGTTGTTAGTATATTATGGCTGATGAACTGGAATTTATTTATAATACACGCTTGCGTAGCGCGAATTTGCAACCCCAATTGTCAGAGGCATTAGTGCGTGATTTTCAAAGTCAGGTAGAAGCTGATGAAAATGATGATGTTTTTGAAAACGATGGTGACGACACTGCTGATTATGTGCCAGAAGATGATGCATCAGACATAGAAAATGATTTGGAAATTGAACCTAACGAACTTTATGATAGTGATGAAGACGTAGATGAAGAAGAAGAAAGTGGAAATGATGCTGAAGCAGCAAATGAAGTCGACTCAGGCTGTTTTTATGGTAAAGACTGAACCCCCTGCATCTCGTTTGCGCCAGCATAATATCATGCGTTTTCAATCTAGAACAAAAACAAGGCTCACCAATCCAGTTGAGGTATTCAAGCTATTTTTCTCAACCAATATTACGTTCAATTAGAAAATGGAATGAAAAACATCCAGAGTCTACCCAAAGAAAATGGATTGATTTGACAAGCTCTGAGCTAGATGCATTCATTTGGAATTTTGTTGGCTCCTGGTCTCAGCCATAATAATATGCAAGACTCCAGTATATTGTGGCGTTCTGATTCGCTGCCCATATCCGTGCGGCTATGTCGCACAAACGATTCATTACTCTGTCCAGATATATTCGTTTCAATAATAGTCGTACGCGGGCATTCCGACAGCAAACAGATAAAGCAGCTCCTATCCGGGACCTTTGGAATTTTCTCAATGAAAATCTGCAAAATTATTATGAACCTTCGATGAGCAGTTGTTTCCGTATCGTGGGCGCACAAAGTTCACCCAATATATCCCATCAAAACCTGCAAGGTATGGGATCAAAGTTTGGTGGGCATGCGATGCTAAGACTAAATTTCCATTGAAAGGAAAACTATACACTGGAAAGGAAGGAGACAATCGAGAGATAAATCAAGGTGAAAACGTTCTAATGTATTTCGCAAATTGTTACGCAAACAGCGGCAGAACAATTATTTCTGATAATTTTTTCACCTCATTGAACGGCGCTAAACGACTTGCTGCTATGGGACTGGCATTTGTTGGCACCATTCGAGCAAACAAAAGATGTCTTCCTAAGGAAGTTATGAAGAGCACCAGACGACCAATTCTTTCAAGTGTGTTTGGTTTTCATGAAAATCTTGTTGCACTTTGCAGCTACGTGCCCAAAAAAAATAAGGCAGTCAATTTAATTTCAACCGTGCATTACACGAAACATGTTGAGGGCGTAGCCATGAAACCGGAAGCAATTTTATTTTATAATTCAACTAAAGCCGGAGTCGATACGATGGATCAAATGCTAACTCATTACACAACAAAACGGTCAACCAGACGCTGGACATACGCGTTTTTCTGCAACATGATTGATGTGATGGCATTGGCAAGTTACATTATATGTAAGCTAAATGATGAAAATACAAGAAAAGAAAGAAGACGCATATTTTTATATAAACTTGCAAAGCAATTGGTACTGGCCAACGTTGAAAATCGCATCAATAATCCGCACATTGTGGCTCAACCAACAACTCGTATAGCATTTGAAGCGTTCTTTGGGAGACCTCTCAATATAGCAAACCTTAATGTGGCTTCACGCAGTGGTCCAGACACATTAGCTGCCAAAAAAGATTGCAGAATTTGCCTGCAGCAAGGTGACAAAATACGCCGTAAGACACGCTTTTTTTGCTGCAAATGCAACAATCCTGTTTGTCAGCAACATTCAAAAGTAGATTATTTATGTTTTTGTTGCCTTCCGCAAAATTATGAATAAAAAATCAATGTATTCTTCATAATAATTTTCTATTTTGTCATAAACATTTATTACTTTACCCATAATAAAGAGAAATAAATATAGAACAAAAAAATTGTTGCCCTTTTCATTCCAAAGATTTTTTCAGGTCTATTTTTTCTTCCTCAGGTAGCTAATAACGTAGTAAAAAGAAATAGAAACACAAAATATAACAAATATTTTCCTATCTTAGTAAAAAATTTAACGGCAAACAGCCCTTATTTCCATACAAATGCATGTAAATGTATGTCTGGCCAGACACCATGTGCCAGAACTAAGGGCTCAAAATATGTGCCACTTCGAGGGTTAATCACTGGATTTATTTTCCGATTTATATTATTTTGTTAAAAACTCCAAATTTTGATTTTTAATTTTCAAAATTTAATATTTTTATCCAAATCAAAATTAAGAAAATCATTAAATTTTGTAGAAATGTAAATACAGGAATTGATTTAAGCTAAATCCAAAATGGATTTATAAAATAAATAAATCCCTTTTGGATTTAGCTTAATTTAATTCTAGAAATTGTATTTTCGCAAAATTAAAATTTTTTCTTTCACGATATATTAGCGAGTAAGTGTAAGATTTGAATAAAAATATAAAATTTTTTAGAAAGAAAATGTTGGCTTTTTAACAAAATAAAAAAAAATCCGAAAATAAATCCGGTGATTAAAAAATATTATCTCACTTTTTTCAGTATCAAATCATTGATTTAAAATTATTTTATTTATTTGTATTGAATTAAGGATTATCTTTTTCAAGCTCTGAATGAAACATAAGAGAGAAGATTAATTTTCGTTCACAATTTTGAAATTTTGAGATGTGCAATATCTAAGTTTACGCGCTAAATAAGAATATCTATATGAATACCAAAAATTCGGTACTGGAAAATTTGCAATACCGAAAATTTCTCAATAACGATTCGGCATTGGAAACCCTAAACCAAACCCAATGAATGATACAGTAGAATTTCTAAAAGGAGATATTTAAGAAAACGTCCACAAACTACAAGGTGGCTCCAAATGTATCACCCTATCGGAAGATGCTACATCATTTGTAAATGACGGCAAATGTCACTTTCGTTTTAATATTTATAAAATAAACACATACGGAATACATGTCGACAAGCCATGGAAAGCTCTACTCCTCCAAACCGTGGAATACTCGTGACTATTTCGCCTAATGTCTCGCTATGGCTTTTGGCAGTGGCCATCAAGATCACCCGATTTAACAGTTACTAACTTTTTTTCTTTGGCGTTTTTGAAAGTCACGGGTATATATAAATAAACAAAAGAACATCCGAAAATAGTGCGAAAACTTAACGCCCGAAGTACTTTTCGGAACAATAGAAAATGAGGTAAAAGATTATCCACAATAGCGGTGCCCACTTTACCGATATAAACTTTAAATCTTAATGAAAAAAAAAAAACTTAAAGGTCTAAATGAACATTAAAAAAATTTAATTATATCTTTGCATTTTAAAAATATAGATAACTAAATAATAGTGGGTGAATGCTTTTGGGCCACCCTGTATTTTTCATATTCCTTCAATGAAATATGAATTTCTATAAAATTGGCTTTCATAAATGACCACTTTATTAACAGTAATGTGTTAAAACTTTATAGCGACTTTTTGTGTTACCCTTTTCTTTTTATATCAGTCTTTAGTTACAGAATAACTGAAGAGTTCAGCTACGAAGTTTAGTATGGGAATTGAAATTTTGTATAGGAAAAAATCCTTTAGTGAGTATTACAAAAAAAAAAAAAAAAATGGTTCAGCGCTTCGCATCTTAATTTTGTGATTTTTTTATCCTTCAAATTTGCGTTATTCCTTGCAAAATAAATCGCAATAACTTGCACTGGGTTATCAAACATTTTGCAAGAAAAACAATTCAGGGTTAAATGAACATTGCAAAAACTGAGATTTATAAATTTCAAATGGGGGAACACAACTTTTGCATGCATGACATGTAATTGTAGTGATGCAAGTATATAAAGTACAGTAGTGTAGTAAAAACTTCATATACATACATATATTCATAGTAAACATAATTGTCTAATCAATAAGCAACTTTACAAACGAAGTGGGATTCTACGATATATGAGCTCCCCAAAAAATATTAGCAAAAAGGTTTCTATACAATGTCATACCAACTGCATATACAACTATGTATAATATAACAACAGAAAAACACCCTCCGTGCATGGTGGTCAGTCCAGATCTACATATTACAACCTCCACATTGTGATTTAGTATATTAGAAAAAGGCAAATGTAGACCCTTTTTTGCCTACCGACTACCCCAACTACTCACCTAACTAATACGCGTACTTTTTAATCCTTATTTTGTATTTGACGTAATTTTGCATATGAATGAACGAAACTTTCGCGTCCCTTTGGGTAGTTCTGACAAACAGAATTATAAAAAAAAAAAAAACGGAAACAACCACATATTTAGATATACAATCGTTGGTATCTGTATCTAAGCAAAGGGCATACATGCAAACACAAAAAAGGAATTGTACGTATAATTAGAAAGTTGCGCGTCATATTATTTCCGCAGCTCTACATTAGTTAATATGTGGTCAGCTGCTGCGTATGTGAGTATGTATGTGTTTGAATACATTAGAACGCGATGGTTCAAATCAACCTTTTGGGGATTTTGAACAAACAAAAAAAAAACACAATTCATCTTGGCATCACATACACTAATATAAACTCATTTTTCAATGTCGTTTTTAGACCATTTCAAAACAAAATTTTGTAGAAAAATAATTTCTCATTACAGTTTTTTTTACATACAAATTGTGTGATGCTGTAAAATGAGTTTAGAGATGGTCATCGCGTTTGTTGTTGTATAAAATGTCAGATAATTTGTGCGTTGTTTGGTTTTATGTCGTTTACATACTTTAATAGTTGTGGGGAATTGTTTGTACCTTACACATACATGTTAACTAATGAACGGTTCAATACAAATTGCAACTCACTCTAAATGGCATGCAGCACCGCCCAGTGTAGAAAATCATTACCAGATATGTTGTTATGTAACTACATACTTGGTAATGGTAACTAGTTACTTTTGTTATTACATTTCTTATTATCTTTATATGGCGATGTCGCGAAAAATAATGAGTTGTCGTTACACACCAGCATACGAAAAATCAAAAAATTTATCGTTACCTATGTGCTTACCAGTATTGACAAAAATAATGAGTCTAAAAATAGATTTTCAAAAAAATAAATTATATAAAAAAAATATTTTTTATTGTATTTTTTTTTTTTAATAAAATTTTCTGGTGCGGGAATCGAACCTGGGTCTACAGATTGCCAGTCAACAGCTCTACCATCTGAGCTATATCGACATGTAATATTTAATAGATAAAAACATAATTGACCTGCTGCACACAAGTAAGCTTACTCTCCAATATACAAAAGATCAAAAAATATGTGGTTACATATATCCTTACCAGTGTTTAAAAAATATTGAGTCTAAAAATAGATTTCAAAAAATTTTCAAAAAAATCTAGAAAATTATTTTCTATTTGAAATAATGATAAAAATAAGTCATTATCAGTAACTCATTACTATATGTTTCAAAATAATGCAGAAGGTAAGTGGGTGTCATTACTGGTAGTCCAAAAAATAAAGATATGTCATTACCGTTTCTACACTGGGCGTTAATGTACAAAATAATATGCGATTTCTTAATTTAGAAATTTTGTTTGAAAATGTACGACTTATTATCGATTTTACGACAAAGTGCTACCAGAATGGACTTTGTCGGGAGCTCCTCCAAAAAAAAAGAAAAAAAAAAAATACGTGACCCCTTTAGAATCAGATAGAAAAATTTCTTTTTCAATTCCAAAAGGGATTCTTTATTTTTATTAGCGCATTTCTGAAGCAAGTATTTTACTGCATCTTTGGAGAATTGAGTGAAGTGCTTTAAATTTTATTAAATACACAATATTTTAGTGCATCTCGAAGCTGAAGAAAATGCATATTTCATTGGTTATGAAGGCCTGATTTTATTGCTTCTTGATTGCCATGGAAGAAGCGCTTTTCACCTGCTGAAAAGAGACATACCAAGTGGGACATCACGAACAAAAATCATGTCTTCTGAAATAAGTTTAGGAAGCGCACGGTTATTAAATAATGCCTTCCAAAACTGCTTCTACGTATGTAGTATTTTTTGCTGGGAATTCAGTTCATTTTCTACTTTTTGTGCTATTAAACATAAGGGGCAATAAGTCTAACATGATAATAAAATAGGGCTACGAAAGAACTATAAAAAACATACAAATGTATATTGTTACTGTAGAGTGTACAACAATATATTAATTAATTTAAAAGTATATTCACTTATAATTAGAGATCTATACGATAGGGCATTCTATATAATTTACAAGTTTATCCCAATTCCCATCGTTTACACCATTTAAAGCGTTAATAACATAATCTTCGTCCAAAATTTCTTTTTCAAAAATTGCATCCTGTTGACATTATGCTACTTTTGCCAGAACAGTTTCTCTTTTCCAAATGCTACACTTAGGGGTGAGTACAACGCCAAGGTAACAATATTAATTTACAATACCAATTTCGTTTTCTCTAAACATCCATTTTTTCAATCCATTGACAATAACGTGGTTTTAGACTTTTTTTAATTTTTCGAAAGTCTAAAATATAACAAAATGCCTCTAAATCGATTCACGCCCAACTAGGGAATGCAAAATCTCGCACTTTTTGATTTCCCGGGAAATTTATCTTGTATTCCCGGGATCCCGGGATCCCGCAAGGGACATAAATTAGAAAATATTTTATAGTAATTTAAAAATGTTCATTAATAAAATGTCTTAAAGTCCTCAAATTTTCATGATCGTGAAAAAGCTCCGGTGGTTTTTATTGGAATTTTCGTAGTGGAAAAGAATTACTGGGTGTTTTTATAAAAAATAATCAAACGAATTCGTTAAAAAATTTGTGTGAGAAACACTAATATAAAAACGTTTTTCCTTCCAAATTTTTTCACAAATTTGTTAGGACTTCTATGTAGAACAAATGAGGCTAAAACATTTTTAAGATAAATCTTTTTAAGTTTGTGTTTTTCACAATTTAACGAATTTCTCCGATTCTTTTTATAAAAACAGGCAGTTAATTTTATATTAGAAATTATATAAGTCTAATTATATATGTATTTTTGAATAAAAAACTGAATAAACTTAACCCTTTGACACGGGAATTTTAATGGCTGGGAATTTTCCGACCAAATTTCGTGGAAATGTAGATCTATGTCCAAGAAATATTGTTTATTACTTTTATGGCTTTGCATTCCCTACGCCCAACGGATCAGTAAAAAAAACATTATTTTTGAAATCATGAGAAAATTTCCTTTCATTTGAGTACCATTTTCGTTCATATCACGCTGAAAAAAATCGCCCTGCAGGAAACATATTTGCTGGTGATATATATACCCTACGGGGAAACGGACCGGTCCCAGATGATACACAGGATAGGTCCCAAGGGGGCAGAGACAGGTCTTTGATCGGTCTTTTTCTTTGAAAGAGACATATCACTTTAACATGGCGTTGTCATTGGAAATGATGTATTGCCACAGATTAGACACCTTTCGACATGTCGCAGGTCTAGCCCCAAAGGACATGTCGCCTAACTGACTTGAAGAGACATGTCACCAAACTAACCCAAAAGGATCCGTCAAAGAAAGAGTCACACTTTGTATATTTTGTGACATGTCACCCAACTAACCTAAAAGGAACTGATACAGAACCAGTCCCATTACAAAACTGACAAAAAAAGTGACAAAACTGAGGTGAATGGAAATTGTTATGGTTTTGGTATTATAAGTAAAATTGTCACAGCAAAACCTTGACAAAATTGTTATGTAAAAAAAGCACAAATATTTTCATTTGTCAACAAATTAAAATATAAATTTTTTTTTTTTTGAAGAATTTGGGTATGTTTTTTCACAGAAATAAAATATGAAATACATATTCCTTTATTAAGATGTTCTTAAGATATAAGATATATATATGCGTCGAACCTTTTACCGATTCTAAAATTCCTGTAAAATCTCCAAAAGATTGGAGCTGAAGTTGTTAGCAATAAGTTCAGGGTTCTTGATGCTAAAATTTAAAGAAAACTCCAAGAGCTTAGAACCAGGGGGGTTCTATCCACATTATCTCGCTCAACCTTCGCTCAATTTATTTGGTGGCATTTTTTATAAATAGGTTTTCTTATGCATTTTTCTCTTTGCCCGAGTTTAGCCCGAGTTCGCTAATTATCGACAGAACCGTGAGTAGCATAGTCAATCTATAAAGTATATATTCTTTGTTAGTATATATACGAGTATATATATTTATTCCCGTCATTCCAAGTTGGAGCATAGGGCCTAGAACTAGAACTAAAATTATCAAAAAATCGTAATTTTTCACAAATTACGATTTTTTGACCATTTTATTTAACGAAATTCTTCATTGAACTTACGAAAAAAATTGTTCATCATGAAGGATAATTCTATCAGTGTACTGGAAACCGACCAATTATGGGCGCTGTGGTGTAATGGTTAGCGCGTTGGACCGTTACACGTGAGGTTGCGGGTCCGATCCCCAACCAAAGCAACATCAGTTTATGAAAAATATAAATATGTATACGTTTTTCTATCCCTCATACATATCGCAGCGTCCTCCTTCGGTGTTCCCATAGCACTTAACCCCACCGAAGTAAAATAATATAACAGGGCTATGAACTAAAAAGCTTCAACAAATTTCGCCAAAGCACCATCAGATGGAGCGCAACAACTGTTCTAAAATTCAACATCTCGCGCAATTACAGTGTTGCCATATTTGAAGCCCTTCATCTTTCACGTTTCACACGTTAATTAATAGGAAGAATTTCCTGAGTGTTGCTTCTCTTTAAAAAAAAATAAAGTCTTACTTGTGGATTTTTTTATAACACACTTATCCAGTTAAGTCGTATGTCCTCTTTGCACCAGTCTTGGGGCCAGTCCTTTAAGTATAATTGACAGAGCTTAACCCATAGAAATAATAAATTATACCAGTCCTGCGACAAGACCATCTTTAACCACTCACGGGATAGGTACTTTGAGGATAATTCAGTGGTATGTCATCATTTCACCAGTCACGAGACCAGTCCTTTAAGTATAATTGACACTGCTTAACCCACAGCAATAGTAAATTATATCAGTCCTGCTGCAAGTCCTTCTTTAACCAGTTACGGGATACGTACTTTGAGGGAAATTTAGTGGTATGTCCTCTTTTTACCAGTCACGGGATAGGTACTTTGAGGACGATTAAATTGAATGCCACCGTTTCACCAGTTATGGGACTAGTCCTTTAAGTATAATTGTCACTGCTTAACCCACAGCAATTTTAAATTATACCAATCCTGTGACAAGTCTTGATTTAACCACTCACAGGATAAGTACTTTCAGGGCAATTGACCCCTCATTCCCCGTAGGGTATGTTTGGAAGAACTGTCAAAATATATTTGCCGTGTTTTTAATATAATATGTTTGCCAGCAAATATAATATTTTTGCCTGTAAACATATGTATGTTTGAATCATATGAAATACATCTACTCGCAAATATATAAATGTTTGCAGGCAAACATATATATATATATATATTTATCATTATTATATTTACACTCCACAAACATAATAATGATAAAATAAAAATGCAAATATATTTTTTTTAAGTGGGAAAATATGACTAACATTCAAACATTACAGTGTTTGCCTGGAGACATACGTATTATAACGATAAAAATAAAATAATTGGAAACACACCTCAAACATAAGTATAGTAGTTTATAAACATATATAGAATTGCCTGTAAATATATCCAACAATCTCTTTTTTCTGCATGTAGCAATTTGAACGTAACCGTTCTTAATGTACATGTATACAATAGATGTTTAGGTAAATGAGTAGGATCGATAAAAAGAGGAAAACCTTTTTCTTTTTGTAACATATGAACCCATTAAAATAAGAGTAATTGTTATTTTTTGTTGAAAGGGATTTCAGGTTAACCGTTTTTTATGTTGTTGTCTCGTATATTGTATTATTCAAATACTTACATTTAACAATATAGAAAATTAAAAGCGGGATTTAAAGAATCAAATAATTGCTGAGTTTGTTTGAAAGTTTATTTTTATTATTATTTATTTTTATTTATTTATTTTTATACTTCTTCTTAGCCTCAAACCTACTAAATTAAAATTAATAAAAATTCATATTAATGATAATATTAATTGTATTAGGTCTATACGACGCGTTTGAAAAAACAACACTTTACTATAAAAAATAAAAAATGCCCTGTTGGCTGTCCATCTCCAATATACACAAATTGCCTGCACTTGTACGTACAAACCATACGTCAATGTGGCAATATTTGTGAAAAGGTGACACGGAGGAAATAAGAAGATAAACAGAAAATCTGAAGTAGAATGTTTGTAATGTCTGTTTGATCACTTCTGAAATTATTCATATAGAGACAATCTGAAAATAAAAATATTAACAATAATACAATTTAATGGAAGACCACTGATGAAGCCTGTCCATAAAAAGCCAGAAACTAGATCTAGTCTGATTTGTAAATTTAATGTGTTTATAACTTTTGAGGAAGGTTTATTCTTCTTTTTAACCTCAAACCTACGAAGATCATGTTTTTATAAATTTCAGATAAAAACTTGTGTTCTAACATAGTTTGTGAATTAACACAAATTAAGAAAATAAAGGGCAGGCATACCGACTATGATTTCTTTCAACAAGTTTCATTCGTACCATATTCCTACTGTGTTCCTAATAATATGGATGGAAAAGTGAACAGGATACAGAACATGGAGAAAAATCTGTATGAAATTGATGAAAAATGCATTAACAATTCTCACTTGTAACTCAAAACATATTATTATCTAGATTGAGAGAGACCATGTTAATAATAATCGAATTTATTTTATATTTATAGAAATCATTGGTATAGTTCCGCCAACTATCTTCTATCCCTTTGCTAGGCAATAGGAATTCTGAGAAAAATGTAGATTGTCAGTCTGTGGCATAAAATTATCATAATATATTCCTAGTGATCATAATGTCATTCTAAATTATTGCAGAGTTTCCTAGATGGCCATAATATGAACATTGGAAATGATGTATTGGAAAATTATGATCTTAAGTAGAACATAGAAAGTGCTGCTATCACATGTTTCCATAATTTATTTTTATTTATGTAGAAGTTATTGCTAAAATTAATTTATTGATGGATTTATTTAAATTTGTAAACTGCTTATTGAATAAATATACTCAAAATATTATTACAATAACTGACTGTAGTTTTTAAATGAGCATACAGTTCAAATACAAAGAGATATGTTTTTGGACTTTTTGTATTTTATTTAAAAAATAAACTACACATAAAGCACCGTAAGTTGTTTCGATTTCAAGTGAAAAAAACTGGTATTCTCCATATAAAAAAATTATTTTTCACGATAATCATATTCACGTGAAAAGTGTGTAGATTGTGTATATTGTGATTGTGTTTTTGTTATAAAATTAAAAATTTGTTTAATTTTATAATTTAAATTACAGTTTGAAGCGCTTAAGTTCGAGTGAAACTTTTCCACGTGAAAAACAACTTACGGTGCTTAAATACGAATTTTCTGTTACAGTTAATATGTTCACTTAAAATGTTTTGTTAAAAAAGAAAACCTTTTGGTTAAAAAATTAAAAAAAAAACCAAATCATGTAGGATTTGGTAGTTAATTCTTTGATAGTTGAAAAAACGAAATAAAAGAAAAATCATTATTTTTGAGATTTTGTAGTTAAATAGCTTACAGCTAAAAATAAATAAAGGAAATATCATTTGTTTTTACGGATTTGTTGTTAGTTTTTTGGCTGTTAAAATAAATGAAGAATCTTTAATTTTTACAGATACGTAAGTAAACTTATTAACATTTAAAAATAAATGAAAAGTTATTTTGATTGAAGGAGGGTATCGATTGCAGAAGAAAATTTTTAAATTTTATTGGGAAATATGCTCTGAAAATTTCAGTAAAAAATTCGGGGAAATAAAATTTCCACATGTTTTTTTGTAAAATATTTTTTAGTCTGAAGTAATATTCTAAGCGTTAAATTTGTATATAACATTTTTTGCAGTTTTATTTAGTTTCTTTTTTATTATTTTATGTTTATTTAATTATTTTACAATATTTACTATACAGCAGAACAAAAAGAAAAAAACTACATTCAAAGATGCAAGGATTTCACACAGTCTTTAAAGAAAAGCCAATGACAATTCCTCGATGGTGGGCACGTTATTTCAGTTATACGAGTATCAGAATGCTTGCTAATATCGGTTTTTAGTGCTTCTAAAAAAATAAGCTTTTGAGTTATCTTACAAAATATGTTGCAAAGCCTTTAAATTAAAATTATGAAACTATAGGCGTTTTTTTTTAATCACTGGATCCATTTTTGGACTTATTTTATTTTGTTAAAAAATCAACATTTTGTTTTTTAATTTTAAAATTTAATATTTTTTTTAAAATCAAGTACTTATTCCCTAATATAATGTGCAAGAAGATCAATAAATTTTATAAAAATGTGAACACAGGAATTTAGTTAAGCTAAATCAAAAAAGCATTTATAAAATAACTAAATCCGTTTTGGATTTAGCTTAATTTAATTCCATAAATTTATTTTTCACAAAATTTAAATTTTTTTCTTTTACATTATATTAGCGAATAAGTGTTAGATTTGAAAAAAAAATAAAAATTTTTTAAAACTTAAAAACAAAATGCGAATTTTTCAATAAAATATAATAAATCCAAAATAAATCCACTCATAAAAAAGGCCTAATAAATGACTTTATGTGCCATGAAAATTTTAATCTTAATTAGGTAAACTACTACTAAAGGGCGTGATTAAACTATAAAAATCTTGATTAAACTATAAAACTCCAAAAACATTTGAATATGAATTATTGAAGAAATCGAAAAAGTCCAAAGCATTTTGGACTTTTTTATAATTCTTGCTGGCAGTATATGTTGAATTTTTGACTGTGTAAAAGATATCGAACTATTTTAAAAACCTTACAGTACAAATCTGGGTATATATACTTATTTATATTTAGTATATCCAAAGTGTCATAAAACTCTTCTTCAATCACATGAAAGAATCAACCACCAACTAACAAGCAATAAATACAACATCCTTAGCAAACAAAAAAAGTCAGAAAAAATGTCCTGTAAGGGAATTCCCCGTACTACTTGTTAGTAAATATCCTGTGTCAAGTTAAATTGAACACACACAACACAGTACAGAACACATAAAACACCCCAACAAAGCACTTAACACGACGGCGACATGCACTTGAATTTTTACAAAAGAAACATAGAAATTGCATATATATGTACCTATATGTACATACATTTGAAAGACTCACCTGCATAAAAGGGATACCAACCATCAAATATGTAAATGTAACTTCACTTAACCTCACACATATTCTACGGGGTGTAACCAACGAGCATAGAATCTCAAGAGTATACATGCATCTCTGCATCTGTTAACTGGCTCTGTCCGACATTTCAAGGATTTTTATTTGTAGCTGATAGGTAAAGTCTTACAGTTAAAGTTTAATAAATATTTAAAAATGTTTTAATAAATATGCATAATGTGGAAAATATATACTCAAACAACTAAACCCGTTAACTGCAATTCAACTTCTTGAAAAGTCAGCCAGTGAGAGAGCGCGTAACAGTAGGCGAGCGACTTGCATAGAGCCTGGTGTAACTGGGGAAATCTCAGTGATGTTTTTATCATAACACTAATGTTACATGTGCAGCAGATTCACACATACACATACAAATATGTTACGTGTTTGTGTTGACATACAATTGCAGAATAAGGAAAACTAAGTAATATATGTCTAGATACTAGAAATACACACTAGGTTAAAAAAATATCCATTTTAATTTGATTAGATATATTAGACCAACCTCCTTTAAATAATTCTGCAGGCTCTTTGATAACTGCCCAGGAAATTTTTCTGCTCCAAAGAATCGGTTGTAGAATAGCTACTTTTCATTTACAACCCCTTCTACTGTTGATTCTAACGCCGATTCTTTTTGTTTGAAATTGTCCAAATTGAAGCAACCCCTTCTATAGCTCCAAAGTGGAACCGGTTGCCCTAGAATAAGTTCTGGAACTAGTTCTAGAACTGATTCTACGCCTGTCAATCTTCCATATAGGATCCCAGGAACTGCTTCCGGAACCAATTCCATGGAATCGGTTGCAGTGGAACCAATTGTAGAATAATCGTTGTTGGCTACCGATTGTAAAATATTTTTCTGGGTAATATAGCATTTCGAGATTTCAAATTCTAAATATTTTTCGAACATGGTATCTGCATTTATAATGCACTTTGCATGAATTAGTATTTGTGTACTCGTACATGTGTACGTGTTAAACAGAAGGCATTTTAGAAAATTATATTCCTAGGTACTGTAGATTCATTAAGGAAAAGAATGTTTAATGTTACATACACAATTGTGCAAAACCATAATAAGTATTTACATATGTATGTATGCATTTCTCTTATTGTTGTTGTTATTGTTGTAAGCAAATAACACACGGCAAAGAAAGTGAAATGGTAATAACTGTTGTCGTCGTAGTCGCTTGTTATTAAAGGTTTGATTTTGTTTCTTGTTCTTGCAACGTTTGTAGACTGGGTTCATATAAAAGTGCACTTGCACTACTAGGCAAACATAAGTCTGGGTGTATGAATATGTTAGTGAGTACAAAAGACGAGACCTTAAGTATAGTATATGCGGATATGTGTGCGTGCATTCATGCATGTCTGTATGTATTTGTAAGTAGTAATGTATATCATATTGGGGTCTTTTTGTGGGCTGAAGGACGTTTGAGAGGTGCAAATATAATGTTATAGCATAACTTTCAAGACAATTGTTAAAAGAAAGGTTGGGCGAATACGATGAATTTTAAACATACGGAGGAGAATTGATAATTAAACTAATTCATTTGAGAACTAGTACTATTTTTCAGCCGAATAAAAGAAGCAGTTAAGTTCCAGGGGTTTTATATTGACTACTTTAAAAAGAGTAATGAACCCAGTGTAGAAAATCATTACCAAATATGTGGTTATGTAACTACATACTTGGTAATGGTAACTAGTTACTTTTGTTATTACATTTCTTATTACCTTTGTATGGCGATGTCGCGAAAAATAATGAGTTATGGTTACACACCAGCATACGAAAAATCAAAAGATATATCGCTACCTATGTGCTTACCAGTATTGACAAAAATAATGAGTCTAAAAATAGATTTTCAAAACAAAATTATATAAAAAAAAACTATTTTTTATTGTATTTTTTTTTTAAATAAAATTTGCTGGTGCGGGAATCGAACCTGTGTCTACACATTGCCAGTCAATAGCTCTACCATCTGAGCTATATCGAAATGTAATATTTAATAGATAAAAACATAATTGACCTGCTGCACACAAGTAACCCTACTCGCCATCATACAAAAAATCAAAAAATATGTTGTTACATATATCCTTACAACTGTTTAAAAAATATTGAGTTTAAAAATAGATTCCAAAAAATTTTCAAAAAAGTCAAGAAAATTATTTTCTATTTGAAATAATGATATAAATAAGTCATTATCAGTAACTCATTATTATATGTTTTAAAATAATGCAGAAGGTAAGTGGGTGTCATTACTGGTAGATCAAAAAATAATGATATGTCATTACCGTTTCTACACTGGGAAGGCAACGACTTTTTTTTTTATTAATTTAAAGATTTTTTTGCGATCAATACAAGATTATAAATTTAATGTTTATTTCTTTGAGAGTGTATGAAAAACTTATCAAACCTTCCAAAAAATGGAAAAATATACCACATCAAAACTGTTTCAAACAACAAAGGGTGGCAAAATTAAAAATCTTTTAATGGTCATATTTGTATAATTTTGGAGCGCCCAATTATTTTGACTACTTATTGTAACTCAGTGATTTAAGCAGTATAAGAATGGTATTTTTATCTCAATCCCAAAAGAGTTTTCTAGAAAAATATTTTTAATTCGCAACTGCACTGTAAGGCAACAGCAATTTTAAAAATAATTTTTCAGTTTTATTATTACCATATTTGCTTATTTTTTTTAAAGATTTTTATTGGAAAACCTAATATTTTTACTATAAATTTATATCCCTTATTTCTTGAATATTTCCATGAACTAAAAGATAAGAATTTGTTATGTATTTCCAAGCTTTTTAAATAAAAATTATGATTTATGGCTGGTTTTACCAAATCAGACATTTCATAGTTGGTGATTCTTGCAAATAAAATAATACTCTCTCTTAAATAAACTTTGAGTTTATATACTTGTTTATTTAATACTGTATTACTTTAAATACAACAATATAACACACACACACAAACTCTATGCGCAACTCACTATACTCTAAAGCGCAATTAACTATACCAACTCTAAGGCGCAACTTAACAGCACAAATGTTAAAGTACAACTTCACTTCACAAATGTTATTTCTGCTAATGTCGGTCTCTTATATTCTAATGGTCGTGGCTGTAGAACATCCTAGAAGCTTCCAAAGTCTAAGATTGTAACACTTAACATTATTCTGGCATTTATCATTATAGGCTGTGGTATATACTTAAAAGTAGTGTCACCAGATTGACGTGTTCAGTATATCCCATTTCTCGGAATATTCTCTTCCAGAAAATTCCATAGTTTTCTATACTAGATCAATCCAAATTCGTAACAATATTATTGCTAACCTTATAACACTATATTTTTACCAACTTAAAAATATTTATGCGGTAAAAATATTTGTTCTACATTAATAAAATTAATTTTTATTTAATACTAAAATGTGAGAAATTGATAAGCGATAGTTATTTTTTTCGGAATCAGCACACCAAAAACTAGCTAAAGTTATTAAAAAAGATTTTCATTGTTGGCCTGTGTAACTAATTATTTTAAGCGTAGGCAAGAAGTGATACACTTAAAAAAACGTTGCAGTCAGAATTTGTTAGTTATTTAAGTAATATTTTGGTTGTGTTCGTTTAAGGGAAAACAACATTAATTTGTAGAAGAAATGTAAATTTTAATTGCATTCGTAAGTCAGCATAAAATACTGAGAATTCTTTACATTCATTTTATTCAGTCATTTTTTGTTAAAAAATAAAAATAAGCCAAAAAACAATGTGTGTAACTAATTTCTGTTAGTTGCTTTGTCTAATTTGTAGTTCATTCAAAACTAAATACATTTACAGCGGTCTTTACCTACAATATATTTTAAGTGCATGATTTTACGCAATTACCACACTGCCATCGCATAATTTTACTTTACAAACGGGCAAGAAGATATCAAGCTTTAACAAGGACCTTGAGGAAAACTGTGTTTTTAAAAAAATTGTTTTAAAAGATGTTGAAGTAGTCGTCATCGTTGTTAAGAAATGTACCCGTACAAACTTTTTTTAAATTTTTTTTTTTCAATTCGAAAGGAATGTTAGCGAAAGTATGGAAATCTGCATCTGAGGCTACTTGAAGATGAAAAAAAAAACTGCTACAAGCACGAATGCGTTACCACCAACAACAACCCCACCAGTAGCAACTGAAGGGTAACTCAGAATCCAACAGTGTTGTACATCTTAAGATGCACTTCACAAAAGCAGCAGTAGCAGCATAGTATGGTCTATGATTTTGAATATGCAAGATAAAAACAACAAAAAAGTAGACATGTCTGCTGGCACAAGGATTTCAATATCACAAACAACAACAAAAAAGGGTTAGACTTTCAGCCTTAAGGGTTGATAGTGCATTTTCTTTTTTTACTCTTACAAATATAGAGTTAAGGTAGAGGTACTTATAAATTTGTTCTGGTTGCATATTGTGAGATGTAAATAAATACAACTGCAGATGTCTACACAACTCAAGATGTGAAAGTGAAACAAAAGTCTGCATTTGCATCAACTTTTCAAACACTGAAAGTGAAAGGATGTTGACTGAATGTTGTTTAAACAGCATTTCGTCAACATTTTAAAATAGGGGAAATTTATTTTGTATTTAATTGCAAACACTCATTTTTAAAAGCAATTTTTAGATAGAAATCCTTCACGTACGAGTACAATATTATTGATGCTTACAGAAATGAAATTTTTCCTTTTGTGCTCGTAAAACCTATTAAAACTAATAAACCAAAATCGTTATACTTTACGATACATCATATACATTGTATTTGTAAGTACTTACTACTCGAATTGGTCTTATAAGTATTTTTCTTTCTTTTTTCGTGGTACATAAGCACTTTAACATTCGAATGGTATTATAATAAAAAAAAAAAAAAAACAGAGCAAAAAGAATTGTAAAAACTTGAAATAAAATTTGCTACACTAAAGCCCTTTACAGCTACATCCATACGTAGAAAACAAAAGCGACTAAAAAAAGGCATTAAAATGTCGTTTTGGCATAAATGAAATTGCGTAAACATGGGTTATAACTGCAAATATAATTTTTACAAATCGAAAAGAATGTATGTATAATGATTTCATCAAGGTTTTACTATTACACACTAAACTTACCGAAAATAACCAACCACCATCAGAAACTTATACGAACATAATACCCAGTAGAGATTTTAGGAAATCGTTTTTTTGTGTCATCAAACAATTTTTGATATTTCTTGATTATCAGATTATATAAAGAGAACATTTTGAAAATTTAATTTAAGTTATATTTCTTTAAACGATTCCCAGTAGCAAAAAATACTAGTTCAGAACCAGTTATGTACTAGTTTATTTGAACAAGGCAACTAGTACGAGTTCCACCGCCATACAAACAACTGTTTGTTTAACATGGAGATGTCATAGGGATGGGAACAATTGTCGCCAAACTCCCACTTTGGTACTAGTTGTAGAACTAGTTTGAAAATTACAATTTAAGGACGGAAAATAGGGAGCAAAACTGGTACTAATGTGACAGTTCCGAAGTGACTATTGGGAAATAGTACTGTACCAGTTGGTAAAGAACTAAATTATATACGTAGATAAAAACAAACACTTTTTCTTTGATGAAACGTAGATTAGACCGATGGTTTCCTTAATGAGATAATTAGATCCATTTACCAAACGAAATCTAAAATATTTTGTGTTTATGATTTCTAATCACAATAAAAAATTTTAGTGTTTATTTAATTTAAATTAAATTAAAATTTAATTTAATCTTTGGAAATAGTCTCGCATTATTTCAATGAAACTAATAGGTACACAAATGGTTCAAAATTGTTTTAAGAATAAAAACAGGGAGCTGTACTGGCACTTATGAGAAATTTACCAAACTAGTTCCGGTGTCACTCTTCGCTACTACACCTTTTGCAATTGTAATTCAGAAAATATCAATTGAAATTCAGAAAATATCAATTGAAATTCAGAATTTCCATTTGAAATTCAGAAAATATCAATTGAAATTCAGAATTTCCATTTGAAATTCAGAAAACATCAATTGAAATTCAGATTTTCCATTTGAAATTCAGAAAATATCAATTGAAATTCAGAAAATATCATTTGAAATTCGGAAAATGTCAATTGAAATTCAGAAGATATCATTTGAAATTCAGAAAATATCATTTGAAATTCAGAAAATATCAATTGAAATTCATAAAATATCAATTGAAATTCAGAAATCGTCATTTGAAATTCAGAAAATATCAATTGAAATTCAGAAACCGTCATTTGAAATTCAGAAAATATCAATTGAAATTCAGAAAATATCATTTGAAATTCAGAAAATGTCAATTGAAATTCAGAAATCATCATTTGAAATTCAGAAAATATCATTTGAAATTCAGAAAATATCAATTGAAATTCAGAAAACATCAATTGAAATTCAGAAAATATCAATTGAAATTCAGAAATCGTCATTTGAAATTCAGAAAATATCAATAGAATTTCAATTGATATTTTCTGAATTTCATTTGACATTTTCTGAATTTCAAATAATATTTTCTGAATTTCAAATGATATTTTCTGAATTTCAATTGACATTTTCTGAATTTCAAATGATATTTTCTGAATTTCAATTGCTATTTTCTGAATTTCAAATGACGGTTTCTGAATTTCAATTGATATTTTCTGAATTTCAAATGACGATTTCTGAATTTCAATTGATATTTTCTGAATTTCAACTGATATTTTCTGAATTTCAATTGATGTTTTCTGAATAATAATTGATATTTTCTGAATTTCAAATGATATTTTCTAAATTTCAAATGATATTTTCTGAATTTCAATTGATATTTTCTGAATTTCAAATGATATTTTCTGAATTTCAATTGATATTTTCTGAATTTCAAATGGAAAATCTGAATTTCAATTGATGTTTTCTGAATTTCAAATGGAAATTCTGAATTTCAATTGATGTTTTCTGAATTTCAAATGGAAATTCTGAATTTCAATTGATATTTTCTGAATTTCAAATGGAAATTCTGAATTTCAATTGATATTTTCTGAATTACAGTTGCAAAAGGTGTAGTTGATTTGCACCTCAAGGCAATTTACATAGATCGTATTTAACTACTACCCAACTGGTTTAAAATAGTTATTTTGGGAACTAGTTTTGTACTTTTTAAAACTAGTTCGAAATTTCTAATTGCTGAATAAATTGTTCATGTGTTGGATAATTCTGATTCGTTTGATTACAAAAACTAACATTATAAAAGCTGAAAAAACTTATGTCGTTGTGCCGATGGATCTTTATCTGCTGGATAAGTAAGTTGTCTAGTATTGCACCCAGAAAACAGATTCGTGCTTACAACCGAATTTATTGCCAATCGAATGCTTTAGTTGTGACAACAGACTACTTCAGCACCCAGCACCGTCTTTTCTCCACTCGGGATTCATGCAATTCGGCAAAGTGTTTATTTGCAAGACACTCACGCTTCAAATTCAGCAAGGAAGTCGTCTTCCGACATGGGAATGGATTCACCTCGGAAGGTAATCGTCGTCTGCCTCGGGTATAATTTCGGCAGGTATCGCTCTTCCGAGAAGGTTATGGGTCAGTGGTGGTATTTAAGAAATAAATTTTTGTGCCAAATTGATTCCAAAAAAATTTTAAAACAGCTTTGATTTCACCAAAATTAAATTTAGTCACAAGAAACCTAATATATGGGGGATTTTTTCCTCACATTCCAAAAACTATTTGCGATAAGTTTCCCATAGCACTTAGCCCCAACGAAGTAAATTAACATAGCAGGACTATGAACTAAAAAGTTTCATCAAAGTCCGACATTTTTTCATAAGATGGCGCTCAAGATTCAACACCTCGAGAAATTACAGTGTTGCCATATTTGAAGCCCTTCATCTTTCCACACCTCTATCCCCTTTCCAAATAAAACAACGCATTAAAAAAAAAACGTTCTAAAAAGGGAGCTCTTCCAAGTAAGATTACTGCTTTCGCTAATATTTGGATTTGTAATAGAGGAAAAGGCCGAAATATTTTTTCTAACCCAATTTCATATTTAGGTAAAAAGGGTGGGGAAAAAGGGGATAAACAAAATAGTTAGGTATAAGTACTAAAAATATTAGCGGTGACAGTATACAACCCTGTCTTACTCCTGCGCAGATCTTAATTTGTTGTAATAATGATCCAGAATTCTACTCCAAAATGCATTATATTGAATTTTTATCATATTGCAAATCTTGAGAGGAACTCCTTTCCTCAGCAGAGCCAGCTATATACCATTATGGTGGATGCGATAAAATACTATTTCGAAGTGTACAAAAACCAGTTCTAGAGACTCTTGTAGTTCCTTTACTTGTCCTGTGATGATTCATGTTGTCGCAGTTGAACTATTCGGCCTGAATACAGCTTGTTGTTTCCTCAGTGTAGCATCAAGTTTTTAATTTATACGGGTAAGAATAAAATTCTATATATAAATTTCAGGACAACACTCAGTAGCATTATCCCTCTCCAATTGTTGCAGTCAGTTAATGCTGCTTCTTGGGAACTTGCGTCCAATCTATTGGTATTTCTGCTGCATTCCAAATGATACTTTATAATTTGTGTAAAAGCTGTGCTGATTAACGTGCATCAGATTGAAGCATTTCATCTATCATGTTATCTATTTCTATTTTCCCGATTTCATATCACGGATAGCGTTTTCAATTTCCTTAATTTCAGGCCTGTTGGAATTTACACAGGATATACATAGGTTATTCTAAATCTGAAATCTGCATTAGAACACCAATATTTTGAGTTGGTGCAGCTTTAAATACAGTCTTGAAGTGTTAAACCAGCGAAGAGGTTGTTAATTAGTATCTGTTAAGGGGGTATCGACTCTAGGAAAATTTTTGTTTCCGAATTTTTTTTATATATAGGGTCCGCCATCTAACGTTTTTTTTTTCAACTAGTGCTTATTTCGTGAATGGTAACACTGAGCTCATGTCTGATTTGACAGATAATTAGTTTTATCCTTTCGCTGAACGAATATGGTTGTGTATCCGCTTGAACAACGCTGGGAAAGATTGCGACATTACTTTGAAAATCATGGTAATGTTGCAGAATGTGTGCGAAGTCAATGGCGATCGTTATCGGGCCATGTTGAACGAATTTTTGTTCACAAAAATTGAAGAGGAGGATATTGGCAACATTTGGTTTCAACAGGACGGCGCTACGTGCCACACAGCCGAAGCTACACTCGATGTTTTGCGCCCTGTTTTTGAAGATCGCATTATCAGCCGCAGAGCTGATGTCGTTTGGCCACCTCGGAGCTGCGATTTGACTCCGTTGGACTATTATTTGTGGGGTGTTGTCAAAGATAAGTGTTACGCCGACAAGCCAGAGACAATTGACGCTTTAAAGGACAATATTCGTGAAGCCATTGGTGAAATACAGCTGCACACAATCGATAATGTGCTTAAAAATTGGGCCGATTGTGTAGGCTACTGCATGGCCAGCCGAGGCAGCCATATGAATGAAATTATTTTCCATTATTAACCGGAAGGATTGTACTTTCAAATAAAAAAAGAAATTTGAGAAAATATTCAGTAGTTTTTTTTTAAAGCATTTTCAAAAAAAAAGTTATGTGGCGGACCCTGTATTATTTGGATAGAGCATACCCTTCAGTATACGCTCAGAAAATATAAATAAAAAATTCGAAGAAATAAAATTTCCACATGTTTATTTGTAAAATATATTTTGCCCACAAAGTAATATTCTATGCACTAAATTTGTACACAAAATTTTTTGGGAGCGTTTTTTTTTTATCATTAGCCGCTTTTTCTAATCACTTGGATTTAATAAATCCAAAAAGTGCTCAACAGATGGAGTTAGATTTTCCTTATTTTAAAAAAAATTTTCTGTCCGACACTTCTTACACCATAATTTTTAATACGATGATAAAGGATTTTACTTTAACTTTTAAGTTTTAATTATATTTTATATAAAACAGCGTTAGACAGTCTGCCTTCTCACTTGTATCACTTCAATTTATATTTTTACACAATTGAAAAATTCTATTGCAATATTTAATATTCACTAATTGGATTTAATTAAATTACTTACAGTAGAGTGAAAAAATGTACATCCAAAGATACAAGAATTGCACGCAGTCTTTAAATAAAAGCCAATGACGATTCCTCGATGGTGGGCGAAGGCACGTTATATGAGGCAGGTACTGATCAATGTATATAAAAAATAAAAAACAAATAAAAAATGTACGAAATCAAAACATTTTGACCAAAAGGAAATGTCTAATAAATTCTCTACCATCGTTTTTAAGAATATTTGGGTTAATATATAAAATACCCTTTATCCGATTTTTCCCAAATTTTGTGCACATTTAGAAAACTGCGAGATGTAAATTTTCTTCATACACGGATTTTTGCAATTTTGCTGTTTTATTGGCGTAAAATTAATTTTACACTTTAAACGCGTTTTCCCACAACCCTGAGTTCAAAATCGGCTGCCACAGTACTGCCAAGGCGGGTTAACCGATTTCGATTCTGGTTTTTTTTCTTTCGTAGGCAAAAAAAACTCTAGTCCTTATCGTGGCCCTTTTTTTGAATTTTGCTGAAATAAATTTTATATCCCCGAGCAAATGTGTTTTTTCTTGCTTTTTTTTGGAATTTTTAAGTTTGTGTGGCAACTTTGTTAAAAAAAAATTTATTTAATAAAAATCGGGCCACGATAGGGACTAGATAATTTATCTAGATTTAAGAATCACTTTGCATTTTTATTTTCCGATAACTAGTGAAGGCTGCACAGTGGCAGCCGATTTTGCCTTTTTTAAAAAAGGCCAGTAAGGAAGTGGCAACTCTGGTGATTTGGCGGGGGAAATATAAAACTGATATTTTTTAAAAATACTACAATAACATGACTTTTAAATCAAAAAAATAGAATATTAAAAATATTGTTAATTGAATTTTTGACAACCGTTTAAATATGCTCTTTAAAATTATGTTGTTACAGTATTTTCCCCCCTTAATAAAAGTACATGTTTATCTTTAACTGGCATTTTAAGTTTCGATCCACCACCAGTGAGATGCCTACTGCAGTTGTAGACTAAGCGAAGGTCTCCAGTAAAGTGTTGCTTTTTCAAACGCGTCATATACACCAAATGCAATTAATATTATAATTAATATGCATTTTTATTAATTTTAATTAAGTCGGTTTGAGGTTAAGAAGAAGAAGAAACTTTTTTTCAAAGTTATAAACACATTATTAGTTTACAAATCAGACTAGATCTAGTTTCTGCCTTTTTTATGGACAGGCTTCATCAGTGATTTTCCATTAAATTGTATTATTATTTATTGTCAGATTGTCTCTATATGATAATTTTTTCGACTACCTGTCGGCTGTAGAAAATTCACTGATGAATCGAACCCATGCATTTCCACATTACAAACGTAACTATACTAGAGATCGACAGCTTAGTCATCTCACGACGTAAGACCTTGCTCATAGTAAGGCTAATTCGTAGTTTTTCTTTCCTATTTAGCTTTCTGTTATTGTTTTACTCTCAGTGTTTGCTCCCTTTTCTGCTTCGTCTGCTGTGGCATTTGTCCAGTTTCTTTTGTCACGTCTACATAACACATTGGCTGAAAAGGCCGTAGGATAACCAATAAAATAATTTTTTTTGGCAAAATTCGACTTAATATTTCAACATAGTCTCCTTTAAGAGCGATACAATTACTCCAACGCCTTTCTAACATTTCGATACCTTTTTGATAGAATGATTTATCTTCAGCCTCAAAATAGGCCTCTGTTTCGGCAATTACCTCTTCATTTGAATCAAATCTCTTTCCAGCGACCATTTTTTTAAAGTTTGAAAACTGGTAAAAACCGTTGGGAGCCAAATCTGGCGAATAAAATAATAGGTGTAACTTCAAAAAAGCTTTTATTTGATATCCAATTTGTCAAGAACTTCTTTTTTTAATTTTTCATTTATAGAATAACGCTTTTTTTACTTTGATTAGCAGCATCCTTATGCACCATAACTCTATTGCCGCATTTATTTCATATTTCTATTTTTCCTACCAGACAACTTACGGGTATCTGCAATACTAAACACATACAAATACCTACTTTACATCTTGTTCGCACACACACATACATTGAAAATGATGATGGTCTCATGTGTTGTTTAGAGCGACATAACTTTTTATTCTTTTGTTTAGAATAATATGAGCCCCCAGTGAAAAGTGTATGAGGAAAATACATACTATAGTAGTTAGTGGAATAGGAGTCCTTATTTGAGTGTACTTATATTATGGCTTATTTCATTTTTTTCTCTTGACTCTGAACTTCCTATTCCTTTCTATTTATTATTTTCAGGTTATATAAATAGGTGGTGGGAGGTTGTTAAATTTTAATGTGCCCATATCGATATGCGTGCGTGAAAAATCTATAAAAATAAAAATTCGCGTTATTTTTTTTCTGTTGTTACGTGTCAATGTAGCGCTTTGTCAATATTTGTAGCTACTGTTTGCTGCTGTTAGTGTGATAGCGATAAGCTAAATCTAAACATTTCTACATGCAACATCCATATAAACTCATCCATTCATTCATTGAATAGTAATACTAACAGTTGTCAAGGTAGCAGCTGATGCTGTATGTAATATTTTTCTAGTTATTTTGCTTTCAGGTTTTCAGAGGGTTGTAAGTGTTTTTTTCTACTTACGCATCTCAACCATTGAATATCTCATGAATTTTGCATATCAACAATGTCAGTAACAACAAAAAATTTGTAATTTTATTTAAATTTTTCATTCTTATCATCCAATATCATTTGAAGTTCCTGTTTTTCAAAGATTGGGGTGTTGTATGAGCTTACCCAGCAAAAGCTACTATCACCCGGTAATGCGTTTTGTAAGATGAAATAAAGGTAAGTTACGCCTTACTTTTCTATTACAAAACCTAATATTTTAAAAAGGAAATGACCATGGAAGTAACTCCTTACCTAGCAACATGTTATGTTAACCTAAAGGTAAAGAGTTTTCAAAAACATTTTTTTTTTATTTAAATGTCTTCAGCGATTACTTATTTGAAATTTAGAAGTAATGAAAAATTAAGCTTATAAAACTTTATAGATAACCGAATTGTTTATACCCTTATTTTATACTTATTTCATAAGTAAAAATTACTTAAATAAAATACATTTTGTTGAAATTTTAAAATTTTTCTTCAAAAATTTCGTATATTTTGGACAAAAATATGAACCCGCTAAAATTGATCATAAAATACCAACAAATTGAGGCAAATTATACTATGCGACAGTCAAAATCGGGATGGGATGAAACCAACAGGAAATGTTATATCGGTCAAAAACAAGTTATACGTGTCCCGGCGTTTCGCTGGGTCACCTCTAGGAATCGAGATATATGTTTTTTTTTACATAACTCGAGAACCACTAGTCCGATTTTGCTCAAACAATTTTAAAAAAATTAAAATTTACAATTCCTTTAATCTATTCATATAACGTTTTTCTATATACTCCACAGTTTTGCCGATAAAAATAAATGTTTGTTACCGCTACCATAAAAATCAATAACCTTTTGTTTATTACTTTTTTTTAATATTTTAGGCAAAAAATATTTTTTTCTTCATACATTTATTTTTACCGGCAAAACTGTTGAGTATATAGAAAAACGTTATATGAACAGATTAAAGGAATTGTAATTTTTAATTTTTTTAAAATTGTTTGAGCAAAATCGGACTAGTGGTTCTCGAGTTATGTCAAAAAAAGACCACCAAAGGTGAAATCGATATATCTCGATTCCTAGGGGTGACCCAGCGAAACGCCGGGACAGGTAAAACTTCTTTTTTACCGATATAACTTTCCCCGGTAGTTTGAACCCTTCCCGATCACTTACCCCTACCATTTGTCTCACAGTGTTATTAGATCCAAATGATGGCTCGGAAATGACTCATAAATGTAAATAAATTTGAATATTTTGAAAACAGTTAAAAAAATTCTCCAAAAAGAGAATATTTTTTGAACCTTCATAATTTTTTAAAATCTTTTTTTTTTGAGTAATTTTTGAAAAAAAAGAAAGGCTCTTTTGGATTAAGCACTTTCGTACAGAAATTTGAACTTTTAATAATGATTTTCGAGCTCTTTTTTGATTAAATTTTGGGTTTGTCAGCAAGGCTATCTAGCCAGCAAGGTAAGACTTCTAATTAATACAACGGTAAGGAGTTCAATATATTATCAGGTAATAATCATAGTAATACCCACATACATATTACCAAGGTTTTGCTGGGTAAATAGTTACTAAAAATACCAGATAAAAATATTCAGTTTCTAATCAATAAATTTTTGTATATTTGTATTTGTTTTGATTATAAGTTTGCAGATTTTCAAGTTTTTTTTTTTAAATATGCAAATTTTATGAAGGTATATATTTTATTGTACATTAACTTTACTAATCATTTTTGTATTATTTTCTGTTTTAGCGCACAAACTTGTGGAGTTGGGGGGTAAGAAATTTCAAACCTTATCTTTATTTTGTTATTTGTATATGGTCACATATATTAGATAAATGTGAATAATAAAAAAAGTACATAGTGTAGAAATGGTAATTGAAATTCCAATAATCTTACTTCCTTATATTCATCTTTTTTGTGCCATGCCATGTGGATTATATTAACCCTTTAATGCCCAAGGCCGCCCAAATTGCGGTCTTCAGATTTTAAATAGTTTTTGGCTAAATGACAATATTTTATTAAACAAGTTGTATTATATCCATAGAAAACTTAACTACCTACTTCCGTTGCCTTCAAATTTTTTTGTATAAGGAACGGTTTTCAAGCGAGAAGCATGTAAAGTGAAAATTTGAAAAAATTAACTTTTTAAAACGGAAAAAAATATTTGAAAAATTGTCAAAAATACATTTATGATCTGGCGTACATTATCGATAATAATAAAGCTAGTTTAGAGTCTCTAATTGTAAAATCAGTTAAAAATTTTTATCCAGGACAGGATAACGCCAGGATACGTCTTACGAATATCTCTCTAACTCAAAAACTACCCTACAGAAATTAAACACAGATTATATACTCAGAGGTAGTAGTAAGCAGAACTAATTTCGTCTAGATTTCGTAATTTTCAATACGCGAAAATCGCCATAACTTGTGAAATAACAACAATTGATCAACAATTACCGGTACGTAATTTTATTTTACTGATAGTATTATTTATACCAAAAGCCGAAATTATTTGACTACTGGGTTTCTGGATACGTGTTCAACCTTTGTTGTGATATATCGCCTAAATAAAGCGATAAATTAAAATTTTTTTATTTGCTCCATGGTAGATTTTCAACGCCAAATATATAGTTTATATATTACCGTAATCAGAAGAAAGAGCATTAGAGGGTTAAAGCCTAAAATAAAGCATTGCCTTGAATGGCTTCCTTTTTTTATTATTATATCATATATAAAATAATGTTCTGGCCGGATAAATGGGCAGTTTTACTTAATTTACTAATGCCGAAAATTTTTGAGAATTTTGTAAACTGAAATATTTACAAGTATCCAAAAGAATATAAGTTAATTTGATTCGGAATTTACGACTTAAGATCGCACTACATTTTATTAAGTCAAGGAGCTGGCGCTACATTTTTCTCAGTGATTTTAGTTTAACTGGTTTTTATAAATGTATTATTATATTATTGCATGTACCTTAGACCGTACCACCTTACAGGGAAAAAAATGAGCTGTACACCTTCAAATATAAAGTACTTTCGTAAGGCAATTCCAAATTTTTTTTTTAATTTTTCGTTATAGCTTAGTCATTTATAGTTAGCCTTTAAAGTGTGATATATCGATTTTTTGCTTCGAGGAGAACAGTGTTTTGCTATAAGAGAAAAAAATTTAAAAAGGCATCCCTTACGTTCGGCAACCAAAAAAATAAAAAAAAATTCTGCTGGGTTTATCGAAAAACTTCCTTAGCAAAAGTTTAATGATTTTTTCCGAGCTTTAATTTTCTGAAATTAGGGTTGTACATTAGGGTGTTAGCAACTGAAATGTGGTGGGTAAATACTAGAATGGGATACTAGAGGTCATTGGCCTCCTCGAGAGAAAAACACCGATGTATCATACTTTAAGATCCGACTGTAAATGCCAAAGATATAACAAAATATAAAATGATGTACAATGAAACCTCCTTGCAAAAATAATTTAGATTTGTGTACGTCGACCTTTTTTTTTGAGGTACGGTATAATGTACATGCAATAAATAGCGGTCAGCTGGTGCGACCCCGTTGCGTTAGGAGATAGTGTGCCCCCTAAATGTAAGAAGTAAGTTAAGATTTTTTGATTTTACTAAAATAGTCAGCTGCTTGAGTGCCATTGCTTTATACCATAGCAATGGCAAATAAATATGTAATTTTTTTTGCTTTTTTATTTTAATAAGACTGAAAATTTGTACAGTAATATGTGCCATTATTAACTTTTCCTATATAATAATCAGCTGTTGATTTTTATGTCAGCTGATCATCTAAACATTTAAGCAGTTTAAGGGGTTTCGGCAAAAAAACAAATGGCCCCCTCTGAAATTAAAAAAGAAAAATACCGAAATTATTTTTGGGAGGGGCTCGGAACCGGGAGGCCGGTGGGGGGCAAAAAACGGGGGAACATAGTAACATGTAAGTGTGGGTACTCAAATTAAAGGAAATTGTCTCACTATTCCAAAAATTTAATTTTTTTATATATATAAAACGTAGCCGTAACTAGAGCCATTTTTCGACTAGGTCGAAAAAAGTAAAATATTAATATGAACGAAAATGGTACTCAAATGAAACGAAATTCTCTCAAGATTTCAAAAATGAGGTTTTTTTTACTAATCCGTTGGACGTGAATCGAATTAGAGGCATTTTGTTAAATGGAAGACCTTCGAAAAATCAAAAAAGTCTAAAATCGCATTATTTTAGTTTTGGTAAACCCTGTAAATGTTCATTTTTTGTTGTTAATTTTGAGAATTTGGAACACAAAAGTCAGTTGGAAGTGGAAATGACAAAAAGAATCAACTTTTCATTAATGATAAATGGAATTTCTGAACTACCCAGCAAAACCTTCTATTACCAGGTAAAGGGAAATGGAATAAGAAACCAAAAATTGTAACTACTTACACTTTGGTCGCATAACACATTATTTTAACATGGGGGTGTCATTGGGGGTAAATGGTTGCCTAAATCGTACCGGTATAGGCTAAAATAAGTGATTACGAAGGAAGTACTGAAATAATTCGTTACTTGTAATATTAAATTCACTAGTTAGCTAAAATAAGTACATAATTGTATGAAGTGAAATAAGTCGTTACATATTAATACATATTTCATTAGTTACATATAGAGAATAAAATCAGGCGTTACCAGTAATGACTTTGTTTAAAAGTACACCAATCCGAGCAATGCAATTAGATTATAAATTTTTATTAAATCGTGCTTTCGCATAATAAGTAGTTATATAATGCAATTCCAAGAACTTATTATTTGTACCCTTATTATATAACACAATATCAGTAATATATTATTTTAAAGCCTCCAAGTAAGTAGTGATATATCTCTATATCGGTAACTCATTATTTCATACCTCCCATATAAGTATTGATGTATCACAATATTAGTAACGTATTACTCTAAGTTTCTTAGTAAAACCAAGGGTAAAGGGGTACCCATTGCCAGGCAATGCGTGAAAAAGGTCCAACCCATTACCAAGGTTTTGCTGGGTAATATAGTTGAATTGCGCCGCAGGGAAAATTTTTTTTGGAAAAAATCGCGAGATTTATTTTCTTTTCTTTAATGTCAGGTATACCCAAACTTTTTAGATGCTATAAAAATGAAACTTTTTGATGGAAAATGCAATTTTAGAAGTAATATACTATTATTGCGCCGCAGGAAAATTTTATATTTCTTAATGTAAATGTCAAAATTTTTAATGCGTTTATTTATTATGCAGAAAAAAAATTTGTTTTTGAAGTCAAGGGCTCATTTTTTATCATTTTACCATACAAAAAAATTTCATCATTTTCAGTCCCCCCTCTTAAAAGACTAAAATGGATAAAATAAAAATAACATTTTTGAAATCGTAAGACAATTTCCTTTAATTTTAGTACCCACACTTACATGTTACTATGTCTCCCCGTTTCTTGCCCCCCACGGGCCTCCCGGGCCGAGCCTCTCCCAAAATTAATTTCGGTTTTTTTTTTTTTTAATTCCAGAGGGGGTCATATTTTATTTTTTTGACTAAACCCCATAAACTGCAGTTTAGCCAAATTAAATGTTTTTAATGTATAAAGTAACACCAGCCAAGCAGCTGACTATCATTTTAGAAAACTTTATAATGGTATCTGTTACTAAATTAAGCCTTAATAAAATAAAATAAATTTGTTTTAATATGTTCACATGTTCAGCTGACATACGATTGCGGATCACAGATTTTAGCAAAAAAGTTTTTATTTTTTAATATTTATCTATTTTTAGTTCAATACACTTTCTCACTGACTAATTTCACTAGTTTTCGCCAGTAAAAACTGTTTTGAAAACTTACCTGTTAATACTGCAAATTTGAAGTTTAAAAAGTTTTGAGCGAATTAGAATCCAAAAATAATTCTAAAAATTAACGCTATTGGTAGGAAAGATTAATTTTATATCCAAATAAACAAATTTTTGCTGCGGAGTACAAACAAACTTGAAATAATTATTTTTGAGTAATTGACGTTCTTCAATTACCCTTTATTCGTTTTTATTCAGGATTGTAAAAAAGCGTACTTTTAGGAAATTAAAAAGTTTTGGATTGTGTTTTCATCGAAAAAACATTAGCTTGGTATTTTCGTTACCCTTCCCGGGTAAAAAAAACTAAGTGGGAAATTTTAATAATTTCATTATTTTCACTGAGCCAATCTAAATTATTTTTGCAAGGTGGTTTCAAAAAAAAATTCTTTTTTCCAAACGTAGGGGTCGCCATTTTACATATTTCGTTATATCTTTGGCATTTACAGTCGGATCTTAAAGTATGATACATCTATGTTTTTCTCTCGAGGGGACCAATGTTTTGCTCTAAGGCCAATTAAGCTCAAGTATCCCGTTCTAGTATTTACCCACCAGATCTCAGTTGCTGCCACATTAATGTATAATAGAGCGTACCACCTTACAGGTAATTGAAGTATTTTTGCAAGGAGGTTTCAAAAAAATATTTTTTTTTTGCCGAACGTAGGGGTCGCCATTTTACATTTTTCGTTATATCTTTGGCATTTACAGTCGGATCTTAAAGTGTGATACATCGATGTTTTTCTCTCGAGGAGACCAGTGTTTTGCTCTAAGGGCCATTGACCTCAAGTATCCCGTCCTAGTAGTTATCCACAAAATCTCAGTTGCTAACACTCTTATGTACAACCTAATGTTAGAAAATTAAAGGTCGCAAAAAATCATTAAACTTTTGCTAAGGAAGTTTTTCGATAAACCCAGCAGATATTTTTTTTTATTTTTTTGTTTGCCGAACGTAGGGGTCGCCTTTTAAATTTTTTTTCATTGGATTTTTCCTTTATATCTAAACACTGGTCTCCTCGAGGGAAAAAATTCGATATATCACACTTTAAAATCCGACTTTAAATGCCGAAGCTATAACGAAAAATTGAAAAGGGCGACCCCTACGTTGGGAAAAAAATTTTTTTTTTTGTTTGAAATTGCCTTGCGAAAATACTTTATATTTGAGGGTGTAAGCGCTCTCTTTTTTGCCCATAAGGTGGTACGGTCTAGTGTGTATCCGTGCATTGTCTTTTTGAAAAGAACTTTTTTCTTGGCCAAATGGGATCGCTTTTCTTAAATCGTTGAATCGGTCTAAGGAGGTGGCATAATATTCGCCGTTTATTGCCCTTTTGAGGGTAATCGATGTGGATTATATCGCGCGCATCCCAAAAAACTGTCGTCCTGTCCTTGCTGGCCGACAAACCCACCTTGGCCTTGAGAAACCCATTGGTTAGATGCTGCTTGGTCTTCGGTGTGGATCCATGTTTCATCGGCCGCAAAAACTCAAACGAAAGTTGTCACACGATTGCGTTTATGGTCAATTGAGAGCAAACGCTAAATCTATTCCTTTTTTCTTGAGTGTGTTTTAAAGAAAAATCCAAAATTTGTTTTTATGAACGCCATTATTGAATGAAGAATTGTTAAAAAAAAATTATATAAGATATTTTTTCAGAACCTCTGAGGCGATTTGGCTACTCTTGTCCGTACACGGAACACGGTGGAAAAATTTATAACATTGAACACGAAGGTATTTGTTTACATTCGTCTTCCCAGGAAAATTGTTAACAATTGGTTGCCAATCACACTAGTTCTGGAAGTGGTTCCACTAGAACCAATTCCATATAACTGGTTCCGGAACCCGTTCCATGGATCTTATATGGAAAATATAACTGAAGGAGATTCAGTTCTAGAACTAGTTAAAGAAGTTATAGAACTAGTTCCAGAAGCTCTAGAGCTAGTGTCAGAACTGATTCTAAGGCAACCGGTTCCACTTTGGGTGATAAAGAAGCGATTGCTTTTCAAACAAAAGTCGTTGGCAGTAGAAGGGGTTACAAAGGAAAAGCAGCTTCTTTGGAACAGAAAATTTCCCTGGTTAATCTAAATAAAATGATAACAAAAGGAATGTGGCCTGAAAACCCAATCCCCGCCCCAACTCTCCCTTAAATTTTGTATTTATTTATGTTTTTTAGTCTCTACCCTAGTAAAAATGATTTTTATATAATCAGATATGATTTTTATATAATCATTTATGATTTTATACAATTATAACTTGTCGAGTATTGTGAAACATATATTTTTATATGATTATATCAAAAGATATTTAATTATATAAAATTATATTAACCAGATCCACCATTTTCCGGATCAAATCATGTATGGGTTAATATAATTATATAAAAATTATATTATCTGATCCGAAAAATGGTGGATCTGGTTTATATAATTTTATATAATTAAATATCTTTTGATATAATCATATAGAAATATATGATTCACAATACTCGACAAGTTATAATTGTACAAATCATAAATGATTGTATAAAAATCATATATGAATATATAAAAATCATTTTTACTAGGGTATTTTAATAATGGTACTAAGACCACTCATATAAAAGATTCGCAAATATATATTTTTTTATACATATTCATATTTAACAAGATATATTTTAGAAATAGCCGGATGAAATTTTTTGCTCCCCACGGGCCTCTCGGGGCCGAGCCCCTCCCAAAATTAATTTCGGTTTTAAATCCAAATTGTAGTCCAATTTTTCTGCCATATTTGGAGAAAAGTAGGCAACATTTAGCAGCTGTTTATGTCATATAAAATTAATAAATAACAGTTTTGTTATGTTATTCCTAAAAATTAAAGAATAACATAATAAAATCTTTCATGTTTAATTGAAAAAAATATTTTTTGGCCATTTTTTAAAGTTAGTTTATATATATATTCCTCTAACTCCCACTGGAGCATAGGGTGCCAATTACAGCAGATCGCCATCTGACCCAATTTTGAGCGATATATCTTAATTCGTTCCAAGATACACCTAGTTGGTTCATTTCGGATTTTTGAACGTCTCCATGTTGTACGTGGCCTACCACTTTCTCTTCGATCTTGATGAAATGAATTCCATATAAGAGCTTGCTTTGAGACTTTATCATCGTTGCGACGTAATGTGTGTCCAATCTACTGTTACTTTCGTTTACGTATCTCCGTTGCTACCGGCATCTGGTTTGTTTTAGCTAGCAACTCGATATTCGGTGTTGTTCGGGGCCAAAAGATACACAATATTCTTCTTAGGCAGCGATTTATAAAAGTTTGAAGGCGTTCATATAAAAGCACTGATTTTACATTTGACTTGAAAATACTAAGTTTGGTTCTTTGGCTTATTTTGTTACTTTGCCAGATTGGGGCTAGTATGCCAAAAGATGTCCTAGCCGTGTTTATTCGTGCGTCGACATCAACTTCGGTTCCACCATCTGCTGCAATCTCGCATCCAAGATAACAAAATTGATCTGTATCATCAAACGTATGATTACTGATGGTTATTGGTTCTGTTGTTGAACCAATACTTAGCGTTTTTGTTTTGCCAGCGTTTATTTTGAGTCCCGTATATTGCAGCTTTTCCTGTAGTTCTTTAGTTGTTTGCTTTAGATCACTAAGCTTGTGTGAAAGCAAACAAATATCGTCAGCATATGCAAGGTAGTTCAAATAGTGGTTGTTGATTTTCTATTGTATCCCTTGTCTTTTATTCTCAATGTTATTGAGAACATCTTCCATGACTAACTCCACTTTCTACCATAAATGGATTAGAAAGTTTGCCCTTATGTAGTACGAAGCATCTAGCATGATTGTAGCTTTCCTTAATCAGTGATATATATTTTTCTGGTATATTTCTCCTTCGCAAGGCTAACCATATACAGTCTAGATTAATGGAATCGAAAGCTTTTTCAAAATCGATAAATAGCATATATAGCCTGGAGTTGAACTCAACGCATTGTTCTATAATAATACGTAAAGAGTTGATGTGATCTGCGCACGATGAACCACTTCAAAGTCCGGCTTGACATATGCTGATGGTTTGCTCCAGATGTTCCTTTATACGATTTAGTATTATTTTGGCCACTATTATGGGTATGGTTGGCAAAACACATATACCTCGCCAGTTTGTGCCATTTTTGAGGTCTTCCTTTTTCGCAATTTTGACAATAATCCCATCTTTCCATTCTTCAGGAAAAGTTTCAGTTTCCCATGTTTCTGAGATCAGGGGGTGTAAAATTTGTGCTGAAGGTGCAGGATCACACTTATATACCTCAGCAGGTATACTATATGTACCTGCAGCTTTTTCATTTGGAAGTTGTTTTATAGCAGCTATGGTTTCCGCTATACTTGGTGGTGTAATTCTTAACCTTGGGATAATATTCCCTCATGGATTTATAAAAATAGGAGGCTGCTCCCTTCACCGTTGAAGTTCTTCGTGATCAGTGTTGAGTAAATTACATTGAAGTTCTCTCACAGGGTGTTTTGTATGTAAATTGCGGTCTACGAGTTATTTTGTGATCTTATAAACTGTTCGGATATCACCTGCTTGTGTAGTTTTTTCGGCTTCTTCTGTGAGGCAGTCAATTCTTCTTCTTTTATCTCTCCGCACAGATCGTTGTACTGACTTATGCATATTACGATAATTGGTTTCTATGCTAACTTTTGCTTCTGAGTCTTCCACTGCTCCTAGCTGTTCTTTTCTAATTCGTCGTTCTGTTATGATATTCCACGTTTCATCAGTCATCCACTCTTGTCTCCCTTTGGGTGTTGGTCCCAAAGTACGGTCGGCACAAGACTTTATTGTGTTCCTAATGTGGTGTCATTTAGAATTGACAGAAGACTGAGAGTCACTCTCCGTTGTGGTTATTGCATCCCGTAACTGCGCAATGAGAATTCAATGTATATAATTTCTGTAACTATAAAAATTCAGTTTGTGGAAAATTCGATTGCATCTAGGAATCTGTTTTCTGTATGTAATTACTAAAACCTGAGAACTAAAAATCACATTAGCGGCATTTTAAGGATAACGGAAATTCATTTATCTCGGTAACGGTATTTTAAGGGTAACGATAGTCAGTTGGATGGGTTTTGAATCGATGTTATTTAACGGTATTGCCTGCCAACTCTCGATAAGACGTAATGCGCGCGTTATTAAAAAAAAATACTTGAAAACAACAAAGTTAGTTAATTTAAATTTGAATAGAAACTTTTCATATAAGTTAAATTTTTAGTTAAAACTTTCATATAATTTACTAAAAAATTCTTGCAGCTAGTTCCAGAACCTTTTTATTCAGTTAAGCTTTTAAAAGTGTCAAGTTGTAAAAGCTTCATAGTATACAAATATTTATCCGCAAAACAAACAAAATTTGTATATGGCTTTAAGCACATTATTGTTTCCATTATCCATCAGAAGATGTAAAGTTTATTAGCGGCAGCTTTGACAATTTTGTCTACAAAACTTTTGTAATACAACAATTTACCAGCAGATGTAAAGCTGGTGGAAACACTTTACAAATTGGTTCAAAATGTATTTATTTTCCAATAGAAATATGCAACATTTGCGTTACACCACTACAGGGTGGTTTAACATAATTAAGTAAAACGTTAACACGGGGTGGTTGTTTGGGATATATAAATATTTTTGACGAAATGAATTTCTTTTTCTTTTTGGGAAATTTATTTCGGTTGTGTTAATATTATAGTTGATTTTAGTACAAATATTTTTCATATGTAATTTTTATACCGTGAATTTGTAAATGTATCATCGTCACAGTCGTATAATTTATATGTTAAAATTTATGAAAGTAAGGTCAGGTATAATTATTTTGTTAACACCCCTTTAAATTGCATGATGATAATAGTTAAAATAATTGTATAGTTTAGTGGTTTTATAATGACAAGTATAAGGCTTAAATGCAAAAGTATAATAATGTAGTGCCTAACTTCCATAAAAATATTATTAAAATTTTATACACCAGCCATATTCTTAACGCCAATTTAATTAACTTAAAGCATATAGAATAATACAGAACAAAATATACAAATTAAAATTTTACACTTTATTAAATACAATGGACTATTTAACATATGGGTGCTATACGAGGATTAAACCAAATTAAACGACCAAAACTTCCCATTTTCTATTCAAAACAATGACTTGGTCGAGAACATGCGTTTTATATCATACAAATATAAAGTTCCCTGTGCACAGTGAGGCGTTTTCGAAATAATTCAGCCATTTTTTATCGGATGGACGGATTTAAATGAAATTTTACATGCACATGAAAAACGTAATTCTGAGCTAAAGTTTGATGGCTGAACCCCAACACCCACCAGGAGCTACGCTACTGGACTGCAAAGTAGGGCACCTCGAAAATGTGAAAATTTTTAACGCTTGCCATTTCACGCTTAAAGTGACACGTTTTTAAACTTTAAAATTAAAAAAAAAGAATAAATTAAGTAATTTTTTGGTCAAAAAGGTACAAAGACTCATTTGCCTCCAGATTAGAAGTTTGTTTGAGAACATATGTATTATTTATATTCCTCTGAAAGCACATTTATTTTAGATGTGCCTAATTGAAAAAAATATTCTTCACTTGTCAATTTTTCTTCCCCCAGACCATTCCGAATTCGAGCATTTTTTTATTCAATTTTCAATTTTAACACTTTTTTTTCTCTGAGTGCACCATGGCATTTAATGCCATGTTTGCCATTTTTTTAAATTCTTTTGTAAAAATGCCGTTTTTAGGGATCTTTGCGAAAAAAGCTACTTTAGCGATTTTTTTCGACTTTTCATTACAAAAATGTAACGACATACGTTAAGGAATACAATTGCTAAAGTATTATTTTTCCTTATTAAACGTTTATTAAAAAACGTCATGCATAATCGTTAAATAACAGTTTGTTAATTTTTAGTTTTGTTCTGGCAACATTCTTATATAATATGACTCCACATTCAAATAAATTGTTAGTGATTCATAAAGTTAGTAAACGATTGACTCGTTAATCATAGATGAATAATGTTGTTTTGAAGATTTCATCGATAAAAATAATTTGAAATGAATAAAAACATGACAAAAAAAATTTTTACACATATCTTGGTTATATCATACATGGGAATTTTTAATTACCAATGAAATTTCATTACCATTAGTTGCCACTAATGACAATGAAAAACATTTCATTATCATTTAATGATAATGAAATATTTTGCATTAGAAAAAATATTACTAATGGTAATGAAATCACACTAATGTAAAAAAACAAAACTAATTATAATTGATTAGAAAACCATTTGTTTACAAAAATCCTGATATATAAAATAAGCTACAATCAGGGATGGAAAAAACCCTCAGCGAGGCAAGAATATAAACATTTTTGTAAAAAGCTAAAAAGCGGAATGCGAAAAAACGCAGCGATTTACATTTTGCAAACAAATATGCTGATGCAAAAATTTTCCTTTTTTTAAATTTTTATTTCTCGATTTTTTTGCAATTTAACCACCAAACTTTGTTATGATATATAGGTAAAATAGAGTCCTTAGATTATGAATTAAAAAGAAAAACGACTCGCAAAAATTTGGAAAATAATGGCGGAATGCGAAATAAGTCTTTGTGGTACAAAAAGTTAATTAGAAAACTTAATCAGCGATTTACGTTTTGCGAACGAATGTATTGATGGAAAAGATGTCCTTTTGGCAAAAACTTTTTTTGCGATATTTTTTTTTTTTGCAAACTAACCACCAAACAAACTTTGGTGAAATGGGTATTATAGTACCTAGATTATAAATTAAAAAAAAACCGCAATTAAGAAATTGCAAGATAATGGCGGAACACGAAAAAAGGCTTTATGGTACAAAAAATCAATGAAAAACCTTAAAAGGTGATCTATATTCTGCAAACAAATACACTGATGCAAAAATTTCCTTTTTGTAAAAAATTTTTTCCCGATTTTTTTGTTTGCAAACAAACAACCAAAGAAGCTTTGGTGTTCGAAATGGGTATTATAGTCCCTAGACTATAAATTAAAAAAAAAAAACCGCAGTTAAAAAATTGAAAAATAATGGCGGAACGCGAAAAAAGGCTTTATGGTACAAAAAATTAATTAAAAAACATAATACACTGATGCAAAAAATTTGCTTTTTGTAAATTTTTTTTCCCGATTTTTTTTTTCCAAACTAACCACCAAAGAAACTTTTTTAATTGATACGTTATCAATGGTAATGAAATTAAAAGCCATTGTCATTATTCAATGAAATCAAATTTCGAAATCATTAACATTAATTTGAAACAATTGTAATGAAAATAATTTCATTACCATTGATATCAGTCAATGTTAATGAAATCATGAATTAATTAGTCCACCTAATTCGTTAGTTCCAATTATGGGTTATATAATAGTGTAGTATAATATTTTAAGGACAGTTTAATGCTACGAATACTGAATGTATTCGAATGACGAATATTTTTTGATTACATCAACATCACTATTTTGTTTAATTCATTATACCCTACACCACTACGTGGTCAGGGTATAATAAGTTTGTGCTGATGTTTGTAACACCAAAAAATTATAGTATTATAGTATACCGATTGACTCAGAATCACTTTTTATTTCGACTTAACGATGTCCGTCTATCTGTCTGTCCCTCCGTCGGTCTGTCCATGCATTCTTGTGCGCACTCTGCATGTCGGTACATCTACTAACGTTGTCCCAAGGACGAAGCCTATCGAGTTTGGTTAAAATCGATCCATTTTTAGACCTAGTGCCCATATAAAGGCCCCCCCAAAATTGGTTACACGATGCAGCTGGCAAATATTAAGATATTTTGATGAAATTTGGTACACCGACCTATGTCGGCCCAAGGACTATTGATTTTGGTTAAAATCGGTCCTTATTTAGAGCTAGTGCCCTTATAAAGGTCTCCCCTAAATTGGCTTGTTTACCTGCTGCAGGTCACAAATACGAAGATAACTCAATGAATTTTGGTTCGCTAACTCACATGGTCCCAAGGACAAAGCCTATTGATTCAAGATAGGATCTGTCAATATTTGGACCTATTGCCCATATGGGCTCTGTTTTCGATTTTCTCCTCTTTTATCATTTTATAGAAAATTTTGACACAAATTATTTTTAACCCATTCAAATTTCGAATCCAAACATTAGTTGGCTTTTAACCAGACTGGTGTAGGGAAGTCGGCATTTCCGACTTTTACTTTTTTACTCGTTTTTAATTTTTTTTTTTTTCAAAAAAAAAAAGGTTATTTTGAAAAAAAATATGTTATTTTGTGTATATTCAAAATGGTTTAGAAAAATATTCAATAAAGTTAAGAAAAAAAATTCTTTCGAAAAAAAATCAAGTAAAAAATTTTTACGCGAAAAAAAACAATAGCGAAAAATTGTGTTTAACAGAGTTTGATTGATTTAAATTCAAAAATCATTCCAAAAGTATAAAAAATATCGTTTTATGTTACTATATTATTGAAATTTTTAATTGCGAATATGGCGAATACGAGCGCTAACTTCGAAAAATGACTAGAACCATTGAATTCAGCGTAGTCAAATTGGCTTTACCAGTATCAAATTCGAGCACAGTGTAATTATACGCTACACCACTAGGTGGACAGAGTATAATAAATCTGTTCCGCTGTTTGTAACACAAAAAAAAGTTGTATTTAGACCCAACTTTTAGTATACCGATCGACTCAGAGTCCGTTTTTGTTTCGATTTAACGTTGTCCATCCGTCCATGTATTCTTGTGTACATTCTACAGATCGTGAATGTTAAGATATTTTGAAGAAGGAACGAAGCCTATTGACTTTGGTTATAATCAGTCCATGTTTATACCTAGTACCCATATAAAGGTCCCGCCCCCTCACCCAAAATTGGCTTTTTACACGCTACAGGTTGCAAATACCCTATATTTAAGTGAAATTTGGTTCGCTGACTTACATGGTCCCAAGGACCTTTGGCCCTTTGTTCCTAATGGAACCATAGGACATAATATATAAGGACAAAACCTATTGATTCTAGATAGGATCGGTCCATAGTTATCCCTATCGCCCATATGGGCTATATTTTCGATTTTCTTTAGTAACACCAACCCAGGAAGATTTTCTATTCCAAAGATTTGGTTGTAGAATAGATAGTTTACCTTTACAACCCCTTCTATTTTTCGTGCCTATTTTTCTGTTTTTCCGTACCTTCTTCTATGGCAATTTCAACTTTTATTTTGTACCATTTTTAATTTGCGCTGGTGATAGACATAAATATTGTTGCGAAATTCAATTAGCCTAGTATGAAATGTTCTGGAATTTTGTAAGAAAAATATCCCAAACCGTTCAAACTGGCAGCACTGCATTTAAGTATAATCAGTATAATGTTAAGTAATAGGGAGCTCTGTTATGAATAACATAAGAGTTATAAATTCAGAAGCATTGACAATTCCTACTATGTTCTACATTCACAGACGTTAAACTACAAAAGACCGAACGTTACGAATGAAGTTGATGTTGCGCATTAATATTTGCGCTGTTAAGTTGCGTATTAGAGTTGGTATAGTTAATTGCGCTTTAGAGTGTGTATAGTGAGTTGCGCATAGAGTTTGTGTGTGTGTTATATTCATGTATTTAAAATAATACAGTGTTAAATAAATAAGTGTATAATCTCAAAATAGACATAAGAGTGTGTGTTTATCTAAAGGAGATAAGCAAACGTTTTTATAAGGTAAAACGTAGCAATTGTTGTCAGCGTTGGGATTGGTTATTTTGATTGCAATAGAAAAGAAGCCGGCTTATTTAAAGGAAATAAACCAATGTTTTCAAAAGCAGAAATGTAACAATATTTTATTTATTTCATTGCTCAAATTTTCATTAACCATACAATACTGATCCGGTACCGTTATTTTCGCATAATGTGAAAATCTCAATAGGCTAAAGATCAGAACACATGGTTTAAACCGAAACTACTATAAATATACCAGCGATTAAAACCAACCAGTTTTGCAAATAAGATTTAACTGATTTACCGGTTTTTAATAATTTTGGGAAAAGAAAAATGGCCTTTGATCCCACAGTGCTTACATTTGGTAAATTTTAACTAAATTTAATTAGAGTGTATATAAAGTATGTTTTAAAATTTCCCTTAGTGCTTTAAAATGTAAACAAAGTGCAACATGTTTTTTTTATGACGTTACCGCTAATAAAATATAAACAAAACAAATACTTTGACAGCTTAAAAATAAACAAACTTATGAATTTATTATGGGTGGTAAATAAAGAGACATGAGAACAAAAGCTTTGCAAAAAAAAGCTTTTCTATAAGCTTGAGTTTGACTATGCCGCTTGCAAGCTTTATTTCAAAATTCCAATCTCCAAGAAATGTCTACACAACAGATGAAATCAAAATCCTTTATAGTGTGGTGTTAATAATAATATTTCACAGTACGCGGTTGGTCCTTGGAGTTTTCGGATTAATTTTAAAGTTTACTTAAAAAAGAAAAACAAAGTGTTAAAAAAATTAATAAAACACATAAAAAAAATAAAATAAAGAAATTTAAGAAATTAATGTGCCAAAATAAAGAAATTAATTGATAAAAGAAAGTTAAAAAGAACGAATTTGCCAAACTATTAACTAAATAAAAACGGGAGTGCCATTGAATTGTTTTAAAAAGAGAGCGAATAAAATAAAAAAATAAAAAATATTGCTTAAGAAAATGTCTCCACTGAGATGAATATAAAGAAAAACTAAATAAATTAAAAAAATAAATAAATTCTTTTAAAACTAATTTGTTTAAGTGATATTTATAAATTACTTTTGCAAGGACCCCAGGATTACCTGGCAAAAGTTAAACTCATTAAACAACTAAGATATTGATAAACAAAATTTATAAATTTATGTGAAAAATTAAAAAGAAAACTAAAATTTTATTAAAAAAATCATGGTCTTTGATTAAATACTTCCATTTTTGTGTATTTCTTACAAAGTTGATTGACTTTTAAAGAAGATTTGCTTGCCTATTTTCTTAAATTGCATTTTGTTTTTGCTTTTACAATTTTAACATTGAACTTGTGCAAATAGCACGAACGAATCCTTAAACTTTTAAGTGCAATCCATTAGAAAAGTAAGTGCAAAATGTTTAATATTTTGAAAATTGAATGAGACTATAAAAACTTAAGTAAATTGAGATAAGTTTTAAAGAAAAATGTTTTTATTTTTTCTGGTGTTTTACATAAAATATTAAAAACCAAAGGAAATTAAATTATATATGATTGTGTTGTAAATAGAAAATGTGTGATTTTTAAGAACAAATTTTTAAAAAAGAACCTAAACCAATAATGTTTTGCTTAACCTTGGTAAACAGCTTTATGCTGTATTTCTTAATTATGACAACTTTAACAACAACTGCTCCTACCCATCATCTTACAATAGGAGTTCAGGGTAATACTCCTACGCTAATAGTGACCTCTTCGGAAATAGGTATCACCCCAGAAACTATGGCTGCAAATGAGAAACCATTAAAAGCTGCTGTACTAACAAAACCCATGAAGGATTTAAAGTCAAGTGAAAAACATAAAACTTTGAAAACTAAACTAAACAAAAATCATTCATTATTGAATAAAAAAGAAAAATTACAATTTATGGCTAAACCCTCGACAAAACATAGTTTATTTAACAACGATGCTAAAGAAAATATAAATTCTACTTCAAATAAAGTTAAAACTGAAGAATATAAGGAACCTTCTGTTTCCTTAACTAAAGACTCAATGAGTTTTAAGCATTCGAAAGAAAATAAAAAAACAATAAAACAACAACCTCAGGAAATAGACGATATTACACCCAACACCATGTTAGTGCGAATCAAGGAGGAAAATAATATAAAACCCCCTATAGAGTTAGATAAACAACAACCACAGATAATCAAAAATTCTACAATTTTCACCACCACTACTCTAACTTCTATTGAGGAAGCAAAAGATGTCAAAACTACTACTTTGGGACCAAAAGAAAACCCAGAAATTTCTACCACTACTATTTTTCAATCTTCAATAAACGATAAGGAAATGAAAACTACTTCACTAGAGACTTCTTCTCAAGCTGAAGAAAATCAATATATAACCACTATCAGTTCACGTCTTTCGCCAAAGAAAACTATAGAATTTACATTGTCTCCACCCAAAGAAGACATTTCAACTGCCACTACTACAACTGATTCACTATCATCGCCAAATATGCGGCAGGCTAAGGATCTTATTAACACTTTGGAATTGTCTACAGCCTCAGGATTAGAGGAAATCACTGACATTTTTACAGCCACCATAAATAATGATGATACCTCTAATATAGCCACCACTCCAAAAGCTTTAAGAGATTCATCAACAACAGGCAAATCAACTAATGATGATGTAGCAGCAACAGCAACAGAAAAACATATAATAGACAAAGAAACAACCACCACTAAGAGTGAAAATGACAATGACAGAAATACAGAAAATACAACATTACTAAGAAATGAAAATCAATTGTTTACTGCCACACAAACAATGACAATGACTACTTCTGCCTCCCATTTAGCCACCTTAACAGCAAACAATGCAATAGCAGAAACAGCAACAATAATGACAACAACAGGTATACATAGTGATGATGAAGAACAACAGGCATTAACGAAATCTGTTGATGATGCTGTTGTTCAAGCTAAAAGTATAACTGATAATAAACCACATAGAAGTAGTCGCCATAGTGACAATAATAAAAATAATAGTGTACAATTTAAGTCAAGGCAGGAATATAAAATAACAATATCGACAACACCAGCTATAACCAGAGCCACTATATATTCACATACTTCCACTGACGATGATGAAACCATAACAACGGAAAATCCTTTGGCAACCATGATTCCAACAACGATAGAAGAGTTTAAAACAAATGAACAATCTGTAATTGAAACGGATATAGAAACCACAGTAACAACAACTTCAACACCTTTAATAAAAAACGAACAACAGCAACAGGAAACCACAATAAAAGCAATAGATTTCTCACGAATAACACCAAAATTTCGTGATTATGATGAAACTACCGCAACAACTGAAATAGAGAAGGGAATAAAATTGATAGATTTGGAAAAACACGATGATTTGAAACATACTTCTTTATCATCACTACAACAACATCATGATAATGGTCATGATGGTTTAAAAAATATTAAGAAAAAACAATTGATAGACAAACACTATGTAGAAGCTTTAATACACACTAAACAGGAAGTTTCTGACAACGATAACAATAATCCTGCTATACCAGAGCCTATGGATGACTTAAATACACCTCCAACCGTAACTAGTTCTACAATCCACTCATACTACACAACAACTGCTTCAACAACACCATATACTAAACCTTTGTTGTTGCCCATAAAACATGGTTTTTTAGGACCGATTTTAATGGAGGAGAAAACTTTTCATGTTATACATCATCCTGCTTACAACACAAATGATGCCAAGGCAAATAAAATTCCACATTTAAGCTCTCTAGAAACACAATTACGCAATGGCCATTTTGTGGAATTAAAAGCAAAAGCGGAAATTGAACCAACCACCGAAACCATCACAACCACAAGCAGCAATAACAACATTAAGTATATACAGGAAACCACAACAGTGACTAACAAAATTGAGGTTAAAGGAAGTAAGACACAGGAGAATTTAAAAAATATTGCTACAGATTTAAACACCACCGTTCAATCTTTAATAATATATAAAGATGATTTATCAGGTAACGTGAAAGATAAATCTACAACTGATTCTTTCGAATTTGAAAACAAAAAATATTTACAAAAATCTACTGCAAATTTTGACACCACTGTAAAGTCTGCTGCCATAAATAAAGACGATTTATCAATAAATTCAAACTACAAATCTTTAAATTATTTTTCAGAATCTGGAAATAAACAAGATTTACCAAAATCTGTTCCAGTTTCAAACCTCACTGCTGAGTCTACTACTAGCATTGCAGAAGATATATCAAGAAATCAAAATTATAAATCTTCTGAAGATTCTTCAGGATTTGTTGCAAGATCATTATTACCTAATAAAGATTCAAAACAAGACTTACAGAAATCTTCCCTAGAATACAGTCCACAAAATAGTTTACCAAAACTCACAACAGTTTTGCCTGACACTGTACAATCTACCATTTCTGGTACCGGTGTTAAATCTGTAATTACAAATAAAGGCCGTGCTTCAGCAGATTCTTTGGAATTTGGTTTTCATAAAATTCTTTTAAAATCTGCTGCCCTTCAGAATAGCTCTGTAAAATCTTTGGCCACAAATAAAGATGAATATTTACCTCAGTTACAACAGAGCTCAGACAAATATTCTTTACATTTTGATCAACAAAATAACATGAAAAATCCTGCAAAAGTTTTGCCTGACACTGTTCAGGTTTTAAATAAATTTTACACTGAAAATGAGAATAAAAGCATTTATAAGAACACCACTGTAAAATCTAAATCTGGCAATAAAGAATATTCTTTGACGGGTCGACGCTTATTTGAAGATCCTTTAGATTTGAACCCACCAACTTACTTATATAATTCTGAAAAAGCTGTGCAGGCTTCCCAAAAATTTTACACTAAAGGTGGAAATAATGAAGAAAATAAAGCATTGTTGAAGCCAGACTTACCTAAAGAAGATAAATTACAAAAATCTTCAACAAATTTAACCACCACTGTAGAAACTTTAAAAGCTTTACCATCAAAAGCTGTGCTTGATGTAAGAGAAAAAAACAATGAGGCCTCTTTATCTTCCTCCTTAGAATCGCAACCAAATGAAGACCTACAAAAAACTCCTACAGTATTATCCACCACTGTATTTCAAATAGCAGACTCTGTGGTCACCAAGACACCCATTGTTCAAGCAAACACCGTGTTTAATTCACCGGAGAAAGGCTATCGTCCAGAAACCAATGGAGTTCAAGGAAAAACTGAATCCAAAATTTCGGATATACAAATTGAGGTCTATGACTCAACAATAGATTCTATAGTGGCTTCCACAAATTTTAAAGATAATGATAACAATCCCATCTATTCAGAGATCATAAATGATGACACTTTACAAGGGAAAACTACTAAACCTCCTGTATCTTTGGTACAACAAGAAAGATTTACTCAATATGTTATAGATCGTACTGAAACTTCTACTCCGGAGCCCATTAACTATAGCACCATACAAGTCGGTTCTGGTAAACCCGAGCCAGCAGCCATAGAGATTCATATTAATGTCTCGGAGTCATTTGGCAATGAAAGTGAGGATCTGGAATTTTCATATCCTCAAACGGAATATAATACAAATAAAAATAATAATCAAAGAGTGGTAGAAGAGTCCTATGACGACAATAAAATCAATGATAACATAAATATAAAAATACCTTCAAATTCTGGTTCGAATTCCCCTAACAAAGACTCAAGAAGTGATGAAATATTGGTGGTTGAAATTATTGATACCGATAATAATACCGATCAGATGCAATCAAGAAAATCTAAAAATTCTGATGATTTATTTATCAGTGAAAATACACCTCCCCCGCCGCCGCCTCCACCACCTTATCAACCTTACTTTGATAGAGACTCTGATACGATCTTCTATATATCCAATACCGAAGTTAAGGTGGGCGAATCTATACCCACAGCTAAAAATTCCTATGAAGAGCGTAAATTAAAATTAGAATCCCAATTTTTTCCAGCCAATTATATGGCCAGTACACATCCGAATATAAATACTGCAGAGGATTCTAATACGCCTCATCATCTCTACGAAGAAGATATTATACTCTCCTCTAATCGTAATCAAGCAGACTCTCTTAAAATCTATCGTAATCGCAATGAACCTTCTCCACCCTTAGATGTTACTTATGTGGGAGAATCCATAATAGAAGTGGAACAGTCTCCGGATTCGACAATAACAACAACATATGTTCCAGATCAACAGCCTCATATAGTCACCCAACAAGCAGATGTTATAATTCAGCCAGCCATATTACCGGAAATTTCAATAGGGGTTCCTGTTATAGGTGAATTGCCACCACAGATTGAACTAAAAGAAATCGATTTCATGCCCAACGAAGTGCAACTGCATCGTTCAGGCATATATGAAGAGAACGACAACAGCAACAACAACCTGTTTAACAACGACATTGATGATAACACAATAAATGCTGGCAGCACTGGTTACAACAGCCATGATTTAGTAGACAATATTAACAACAACCAACGACTTGACGAGTCATCGATACAATATGGTGGTGACCTTATAGACGAAAGCGCTGACGGTGGCTTTGATGGTGTTGAAGGTTCATATCCCTTTGGTAATCCCAACTCAGCCGCAGCAGCAGCATCAATCTCCGCTAGCATGACAACAACACGAAAGCAACAACAAAATCACGTTGCAGACTATGCACACTTGTATGTTAACTATGGTGTAAATAATATGCGCAAAGATGAGTTAAGTGCAGACGTTAAAGAATCGGGGGAATTAATAGCTGTAGGTGGAGGTGGTGTTGGCACTATTGGCAGTAACGTACAAAATATAACATCATTTAAAGAGTTTCTAAACAAAGTAAGCATAAATAATTCCTCCTACATAAATGGAAATTTAACTCAAACTGAACGTATGAGTAATGCAACAGCATTTTCAGTCTTGGAGGATGTCAATGATTTAGAGGATAAAAATACAGGTAAGTGTTTTTTGTTTGTTTTAACAATGCACAGAAAACTTGACATGCTTGGTTAAGAATATAATAATACTTTTAATGAGTTCTTTATTTAAAACATAATGAATACATTTTTTTGCAGCAGTTTAAAACAAATCTTGTAATTTTTACTTTAATTTTGTTTTTCTAGAAGATATTGTTAACTTAATTTCATTGGCTATTGGTCTGTTTATCGTAATACTGCCGGTGGTTGTTACTTGCAGTATGTTTTGGGCTTTAAGGTAGTTATTTGAGATTTTCAATAGAATGTAAAATACGAAAATGATTGCTACAATTTCAAATCGACAAAAGTTTGTTTGATAAAAATTTAAATGAATTTAAAGTCAATACCTACACAAAAAAAAAAAAAAAAACAAGTCAGTAAAGTCAGCAAAAAATGTTGCTGTGTCAGTAAATTTTTAATCAGGAGCGTGCTTGCAAAACGTGTTTGCTGAAAAACTGCGAGCTGGTTTTTACAAAAAAAAAAAAAAAAAAATAGTAATATCAGCAAAAGTTTTGCTAACACTTATCACTGAACTTTTTGTTGAATATTAATAGACTGAAAAAAACTCAAAAAATTTGTAAAGAAATTTTACTTTAGTTAATTTGTTTACTGAAAATTTAAATATAGAAATTGTGTAGAGTTGTTTTTTTTTTTAATTATCATCTGCGTTGTCTGTACTACATCCCGACAAGCTGCGACATCTACATCTTGACTTTCTGGTTGTCGTCCACGCTATAAATACAGTTATCAGCACAATTTTTATATTTTTTGTTTAGTGCTAAAAAATATAACTAAAACTTTTGCTAAGACTGGAATTTCTACAACAAAAAAATTGCTGGAAACTAGTACACTTGACATACAAGAAGTTTCGCAAATTTTTTTACTAACTTATTTCTTTGAGTGTATAAACAGTGCTCACCACTGGAATATTTTTTTTATAGTGTGTTTTTATGCACGGAGAAAATAGATTGTTATTGATAATCGATTGTGCAGCTAGTCAATCGAATGTTTCGGTTGCGAAAATATTAAAAATCATAATTTTTGAACAATCAAATAATTCTAACACCTTGTGCTTGTGCCACATTTGAAGCCCTTCATCGTTCACCACCTTTCACTTCTTCCCTATCCCCTTTCCAAAGGAAGCAACACGTTTATTAATAGGAAGAATTTACTGAGTGTTGCTTCTCTTAAAAAAAATAAATGAATGTTATTTTAGTTTGACTCAAGATCATAAATTAATATCACTTTCTGTTTAAATTATTTTCAAATCAAAGAAAGATGATACAATTTTTACAAGTAAATTACAAAGAATAAGAATAAGAATAATAATAAGAATGCGCATTTTCGGCTTTCGCTACAAAGCCATCATCAGTGCCTTTCGCCTTTAAGTGGGTTAATATTTCGATAATCGTCTACTTATGTGGCTGTTGAAAGCAAATCGGGTTTGTTATCAACAACTCAACTTAGACTAACATCAACGAAATTTAACAATGCTATTTTTATCTTTTTGTTATTATTACTCTTTTTTGCTTTGAACCTTAATTCTTAAGATATCTCAGCTCAAAGCAAAGCAAAAAAGAGTAATAATAACAAAAGGATAAAAATAGCATTGTTAAATTTCGTTGATGTTAGTCTAAGTTGAGTTGTTGATAACAAACTCGATTTGCTTTCAACAGTCACATAAGTAGACGATTATCAAAATATTAACCCACTCAAAGGCGAAAGGCACTGATGATGGCTTTGTAGCGGAAGCCGAAAATGCGCATTCTGCCTTGCTGGCCTTATCGAATTTTTTCAATAATTTTTATTCTCTGTGATTTACTTGTAAAAATTGTATCATCTTTCTTTGATTTGAAAATAATTTAAACAGAAAGTGATATTAATTTATGATCTTGAGTCAAACTAAAATAACACTAATTTACTTAAATAACAGATCAACTAAAAACATTTCCCCCATTCATATTAAAAAAAAAAAATAAATAAAAAAAGGTAATCGAACAAAACGGATAATTTTTAAAGCAACCTTCGTAGAAAATCTTTGTAAAGGTGATTTCACTCAAATAAAAATTATCCGCTTGATCGAATATTAAAAATCTGGTAAATGGTTTTCATATCTTCGAAGCCAATAAATTTACAATCCTAAAATGTATAAACTTTTATAAATAGTTCTCTGAAATATGAGCACTTGAAACAGGGCCATGTACTTTAATTTGATTTTTATACTGGAGAATTATCTGCAAACTATTAATGAATTTTTGAATCAATTCAAGAAAGTTTCATTAAAGTTTATCTACCCGATCAAAAAAATGTGTATATAGTCATATATAGTATTATCTTGTTTTATCTTATAATATGTGAGTATATATATTGTCATGAATAGCCATATATAATTATATGTTTCTTATGTGGTACCTTATATAACCATATCTTTTTATATACTGTCTTTTATAAGATTAGATATCAACCATATATATTATATATAATGACATATGGCAGATCTGTTGTCATATACAATTATAAATGATCATATAACATAATATATGATCACATATTGTGGCATATAAGTCATATATTTTGATATATAATAATGTATGCCCTCTTATAAAAATTTGTTGGTTGTATGGTGTAAGATATATTTATATATGGCGGCATATTATATTAAATGCTATAATATATAGTTACATATGAGTCCATATATGGTGCAGGATTAACAATATAATTTGAGATATGATTATATATGGTCCCACGACAGTAATATTTTCTACACCCAGAAAACAATCTCAGTTGTGGCCACCGAATTTGTTGCCAATCGAATTCGTGCGGTTACGATAACTATCTTTATATTAAATAATATTTTTCGTCGTGAAAGCCAATATTCGGTTGTCTTATTCAATATTATGTTCCACATAAATATTATCATGTTCCACAAAATTTTATTGAAATTAAAAAACTTTTTTTGAATTTTCTGGTATTGAACCCGGCCTTTCAGGTTAATAGTTCACACTCTTAGCCACTGCACCACAACTACTTTTAATTTTCTTAGCCATATTTACTGATTATACATATGAGTATTTTATTTTAATTAAAAAAAAAAAAAACATAAATTTTTGTCTTGTCCGGGATTTGAACCCGGAAATCCGGCGTACTAGGCCAACTCCCTACCGACTACACCACAAACACTTATTAATTTTGAAGTCTAATTTTGAATTTATATGTTTTGCTTGGAAAACAAATATAATATAAAATTCGTTTACCAATACCAATCAATAGTTGTGTGTTATCAGTACAATCCACAATTCGGTTGGTTCTACAGAAACTCGACTTTATGGTCATATTTGATTAGGATACCCGTATTTGTAGTTACCATTTTCGAATATTGAAATTTTTTTAATAAAGGTTATCGGTAACACCAATTTTCTTGTATATACACTAAATAAATGGCTGCTTCTACTGCATAAAATTACTAAACTGATACTAATTTTAAAATTGATTGGAGATACCAATAATTTGTTAAAAGGATTGTTTTTTAATTCATTTTCCCCATTTTTAATACCTAGTAAAATATTTCTGGTGTAGTATTCACTTATAGGCAACTGCAAATAAAATAACGTCCTGGTAAATTCATTTTAATGGTTTTGATCGAATTCCAACCAATCTTTTTCCTGGATGTATGTGTTTAATATATAATTATATATAGTCACATGTTACCTGCGCGACCCTACTATCGAATCCCAGCTCGGGCACAAAAAAATTTTTTTTTTACTTTTTTAACTCAATTTGATTTACTTATAAATATTTTTCTTACGGATCATAAAAGATTAAACCATTTTCTGTGAACAGCATCTGCAAATAATGTTTTCAATTAATAGTTTTTTAAATTAAAGATATCATAATATATAATAATTTCGTTAAAGTTCTGAATTTGAGTTCTTCCAGAGCGAAAATGATTTTTTTTTGTAATATTTCTGCATACAATTTTGGCAATATTCTTATTATTTTACTCCTACTTTTTTTAATACCAACAAAACAACTTGTGAAAAAGTGTTGGATAAGAGTATTTTTTCCAAAGGATGACCAAGCTTATACATGTTATACCTTATTTAAAAGACATTTATGTTACCTTTTCAACAACATGTATATTGTTCTTATCCCATTATTAATTTCGCAAATACAGACTGTTGATATTTAGACTTTTGAGCCATATAAATCGGTGCATAGACCCTTCAACAAACATTTTTTTTATCTGCCTCACCAAAAAAATTCCGTGAGTGGAAAAAATTTAAGATTTTTAATTTTTGTTTTTTTGCAAGAATGTTATTAATATATTTTTTGTAAGTCATCTATATTTATAAAATTATATAATTATATATAACTCAGTAACACGAACAATGTTGTCTCATAAAGTCAGTCATTTTGTATAGCAGTGTGTGGCTGAGTGAGTTCAGTGATCGACTACAACGCCAGCAATCTTGGTTCAAATCCTGCCGACGGCATTTTTATACCCTACACCACTATGTGGTCAGGGTATTATAAGTTTGTGCTGATGTTTGTAACACCAAACCACCTTATAGTATACCGATCGGCTCAGAATATTTTTTTTTATTTCGATTTAACAATGTCCGTCCGTCCGTCTGTCTGTCTGTCCATGCATTCTTGTGCGCACTCTACAGGTCGCAAATATTAAGATATTTTGATGCAACTTGGTACACCGACTTGGTTGAAATCGGTCCATGTTTAGACCTAGTGCCCATATAAGGGTCCTACCAAAATTATATTGTTTATACGCTGCATGTCGTAAATATTAAGATATTTTGATGAAATTTGGTATACAGACCTCTGTTGGCCCAATAACGTAGCCTATTGATTTTGGTGAACATCGGTCCATGTTTAGACCTAGTGCCCATATAAGGGTCCCCCCAAAATTATATTTTTTGTACGCTGCAGGTCGCAAATATTAAGATATTTTGATGAAATTTGGTACACATACCTATGTTGGCCCAAGGACGAAGCCTGTTGATTTTGGTGAACATCGGTCCATATTTAGACCTAGTGCCCATATAAGGGCCCCCCAAAATTGGCTTGGTTACAAACTGCAAGTCGCAAATATTAAGATATTTTAATGAAATTTGGTGCGCTGACTCACATTATAGAAAATTTTGACACAAGCCCCCTTTTAACCCATTCGAATTTCGGATCCAAACATTAGTTGGCTTTTACCCAGACTGGTGTAGGGTATTGTATAGTCGGCATGCCCGACTTTAACCTTTTTACACGTTTTTTAATGAAATAAATATTTTTTAAATAATAAATATTTTTATTATTTTTTTTTTTTTTTTTAAATTTAAATAATTCCAAATATATCATAGGATAAATTTTGATCTCCAATTATTCAATTCGATCTACCAAATTTAGCTTATCCGTTTGTATCTAATTGTATCTAAATTAATCCCATAGGATACTTTTGGATCTATCAGGATCTCAATTTTTATTATTGGATCTTCCAATTTTGAGATCTATTTGGATCTAATATAATCCTGTAATATTTTTTAGGGATCTGATTGGATATTACTGGATACCTCAATTTTGAGACGAACTTGGATAACATTAAATATCGATCTATATCAAATTAGATATGACTACATATGCTAGATATAATGTTGTTTTGATCGGGTATTGAAAGTTTTTATTAAATTAAGTTTTCATTAATTAATTTCGTAAAATTTTATTAATAATTTCATATATTTATTAAAAATTTCATATACAAAATGAAAAAGTTTCATTATAAATAGTTTCATAAAAATTATGAGGTTTTTACATAAAATTATTATTGGAATCGTTCGCGAAAATGCTCTCTGTGTGGTTAAAAATTATGTCATTATAGTGATGCAGTTTTCCTTCAGTTTTTTCAGGTTGGTCAAAGGTCGGCTTCCTTCGAAATCAGAACACCGATCTTATTGAATGCTTCAATAACCAATTAAAATAGTTATTCTAATGACTCGGATACACAGATATAAATATCACCAAATTTTAAGTGAAAAAAACAATTTTTAAAATTATTTTCCATTTCAACAATATTACAATTTTGTTGATATGACAAGTTTCCATGTTTTTTTTCCATTAAACTTGTTTTGTAAAAATTAACAAACGTTTTTGATGAAACTCAATAGGTTCTTTGCAGACTCGGTCATTACATAGAAAGAATTTACAAAATTCTAATTAAATTTTTAAACACCTTTCTCATACCAAATTTGTAAATACAAAAAAAAAACTTTTAAAAAAGGCACCAATAAAGAAATTTGTAAATAAAAAAAAAAAAAATCTTTTACAGTTACAAATATTTCAAACAAAAAAATTGTTGGAAATAAAATTTCAATTTGAAAGAAAATGTGATTGCTTCTACAAATTCCCAATCGTTTTTTCTTGTTTTGTGATTAAAAAAAAATTGATTTTAGTAAAATTTTTGTTCCTTTTAGGAACGTTGACTTGTTTTTCTTAATTTCCAACAAAAATAATATTGTTTTCTAAAAAAACCATTTCAGTTTCAAGCAATTTATTGGAAGTAGGTACAAACAATTGTTGCAAGATAGAACAATGATGATCAGTTCATATCATTAAAATGGTTAATGTTTCAATTGAACTAGTTCGTTCGTGAATGACACAACTCTATTATCACATTTGAGCAAATCATCATCGAGAAATATGCCAGGCTTCAAACTACATCGGTTTGTCAAATTCGAGTGGCTTATTAGTTTATAATGGAGAACCAAAGACAAGTGCAGGGAAAAATTATAGAAACTGTTCAAGGTAATCGACTGTAGGCTTATACAAAAATTGCAACATAAGACCGCGTGACCCGGCAATGTGTTACTAGAGTGGTCATAAGTGCAACAATCCTGGAACGGGTAAAGCAAAAGGACCCAGCAAAAAAACCAAAGCCAAATTGTTGCAGATGCTATTGAGACCGATTCCAAACATTTCTCTAACAATCAATTCTTAAGAAAAATTTTATTTGGAAAAAATAGTAAAAAATTTGGAAAAATAGTCGAAAATTAGAAAAATCGGTAAAATATAAAAATCGCTGGAAATAAATAAGTCGCACAAAAACCCTAAAATTCGGCAAAACTAAAAAAATCGACAACATAAAAAAATCGTCAGAGCGGTGAAAAATTTCGAAGAATGAAAATATCCGCTGGAAATCAAAACACACAAATGCTAGAATTAAAAAAGCTATTATAAAAAAATCGCTCAAATTAAAAGAAATTCAAAAAATTGCTTGAATTAAAAAGTGCAAAAATTTTAATATTGAAAAAATGCCATGTTCCCAAAAATCAATCAAATTTAAAAAATTTAAAAATGAAAAAAAAAAAAACAGAAATTGAAAAACTTGTTAAGTTTCTAAAAAAATTACTTAAATTCTGGCGCAAACTAAACTAAAACTCAAAGAAAATGGGCTTAAAATTTAATAAAAATTTACTTGGGCGCTGTGGTGTAATGGTTAGCGCGTTGGACTGTTACACGTGAGGTTGCGGGTTCGAGCCCCAACCAAGGCAACATCAATTTATGAAAAATAGTAATATGTATGAGTTTTTTCTATCCCTCATACATATCGCAGCGTCCTTCTTCGGTGTTCCCATAGCACTTAACCCCACCGAAGTAAAATAATATAACAGGGCTATGAACTAAAACGCTTCAACAAAGTTCGCCAAATCACCGACAGATGGCGCGCAACAACTGTTCTAAAAAAAATTCAACATCTCGCGCAATTACAGTGTTGCCATATTTGAAGCCCTTCATCTTTCACCACCTTTAACTTCTTCTCTATCCCTTCCAAAGGAAGCAACACGTTAATTAATAGGAAGAATTTCCTGAGTGTTGCTTCTCTTTAAAAAAAAAAAAAAAAAAAAAAAAAAGGTATTTTTACTAAATTTAAAGGCACGGGATAGAAATCTTGTAGAGTTTGCGCTAAACTTGTCATCTCTAATATAGTTGCTAGTAATTTTTATCGTAAAAGTATCATCTCTTGTTTTCAAGTACATAATTCTTTTTATTAAAATTATTTGATTTTAAAGAATAATTTGTTCTCCAACTACCAAAAGGTGTAAGGCTGAAATGTTCACTCTGAAATGTTCAATAGTGTTACAAGACATCTTAAAAATTGTTACTAATTAAAGAAATTATATATGAGAGAAATTGTCAATGGCCTAGAGTTTACATTTCGTAGACTTATACAGATTTCCATTTTCATAAAATCTAGCGAGTATTCTAACCCGTGTAGATGTGCCTTAAGAACAAGTTTATACTAAATTTAACTAAAATACTTACTAAGTTTTAGCGTAATTCCAAAATTTTTTAGACAACTTACCGAATTTAAGTAATATTTTTACTTCATTTAAGTTAACTGCTTAATTAGAAATTTATTGATTTAGTTCGAGGCCAATTTCCTTATTATGAATTAACATAATAAGTACTTTTTTCCAAAAACTGCTATTTTTCTCCATCAGGATGCTCTCCTGACAAATACTTCACAGAGTTTTTGCTTTCAAAAACCTTTACACTTTCAGGAATGAAAATACGATCGTAGAAAAAAAACAACTTTTATTTTCAAATAAAATTAAAAACCAGCATTTTTAAGTTAATTGCTTCAACTTGTTTCTAAGAAAAGTACACCCAGAAAACAGATTCGGTGCTGATAACCCCATTTGTTGCCAATCGAATGGTTCAGTTGCATAAAATGAATTTTTCGGTTGCGGCTACCGAATTATTCTTGATACAATTGAAACTCCGTTGCCACAGTCAAATTAGTTTCTGTTGCCACAACTGAAAAATTCGGCTACCACAACCGAACTATGCGATTGGCTACAAATTCGGTTATCAGAACTGAATCTATTTTCTGGGTCTATGTACTCGATTTAAGTTAAAATTTATTTGGAGTCAAATCATTCACAATTTTTTTAAATTAGTTCAAATGGCCTAATATTTGGTAAACAATTTTTTGAATGTATGGTATTTTTTTAATTTCAGTGATTTTTTTAAATTTTCGCGATTTCTAAAATTTATAGAAAATTTTAAATTTGGTGATTCCGTAACTTCTAATGATTTTTTTTAAATTAGGACTTTTTAAAATTCTAGCGATTTTGTCTATTTTTTCCGTTTTTTTTTTCTTAATTTCAGTGATTGTGTTTGAAATTTTAGATTTTTTAATTCTTCCAGTAATTTTTTTAATTTTAGCTGTTCTAAGTTTGGAGATTTTTAATTTTGACCAGAGATGGGTGAATACTATTACCATTACATTTTGGTTATCATCACTTAATTTAATGGTAATGAAAATTGTCTCTTTACTAAAAGCGAAATACGTTTGATTTTTTCTATAGTCCTACTTTTATTGGCAAAGTTATCAATTTTCATATAAAATATTATGGTTCAGGCGCAATTATGTGACATTTGATAGCTTTAGACCTAAAAATTTAAGCTTATTCGTTATTTGGGCTTTAAGCGATGGATCGGCATACCATGAATTCAAACCAAGGTTGGCAACCGAAACGAATAACGGTATAGATATCGGTATCGATTTTTTATTTGTTTCGGTATCGGTATCGGTAACGGTATTTAAATCATTTCGGTATCGGTATAACCGATACCGAAACATTAATACCGGTATATACCGGTATTATTGAAAAAATTTACAAAAATATAAAAAAAACGCTCTTAATTATAAAAAAACTCAATTTTATTAAATTTTTATAAAGGATAAGTATTAAAGTTATTAAAAATTTCTAACAATGGAAGTATTTCAGCCTAAACACTCCGATTTTGAAGAAATTTGGATATGTGATTGAGAAAAAAATCTAAGATCGACCTGTCTCAGCTTATGGGCCACCTCGGAATTTTAAGGGTCCAAAAGGGGTTCAAAAATGGGTCCTTTTTAGGTTTTTTTGCTTTTTAAGATATTTCGACCAAAGGAACCATGTGCAAGTGTGGTATTGTTGGAAAGCAATTTTTGAGGGCTTTTCACTGGTAGCTTATTTTAGTACTTTTTGGCTCTTTCGAATTTGCTGTTTTAAAATTTTCAAAAATGTTGGGTACTTTATATGGAGAACTATATTGCTATAGCTGCTGAATTCATATATATTATTCCTTATTAAATTTAAGCGGACACGTGTTTTTGCGTTTGTCGATATTCGCACTACATCAGGTTTGCCAAAATTTTCCCCGAAACACCTTTTTTGGTACACTTTTAAAGAATTTAGGCATCTTTCTGTGCTGAACATAGGAAATATGTACATCAAACTTCATATATTGATGGATATATTAATCCTGTGATATACTCTTTTTTAATTTCGTAAATTTGAAATATGCTCCCATACAAAAAGTTTATAAAACATGCGTTTTTTACATACTCCGTCTTTTTTATACAAAATGTTATACTTATTTCCACATTAGATCATTTATTTTTTTATAAGCTTTCCAGTGATGTATAACATGATATATATAACCGTCGTTAAATAAAATAAGGGAATAAAGGCATTTAAGTTATGCTCTCTTACAAAAAAGTACCAATGATTATTTTGCAGAATATAGGCCCTATATTAGAGTTTTTTTTTGTTTTTGATTTTCGGAACACAACTACAAATATTTTATATTTGTATTGAGATCATATAATAAAATAAAAAAAATAAGTTTATAAAATTAATAAAAGGATTCTCTAAAAGAAACTGTAAATTAAATTAAAGGTTTAAGAAACCAGTTTATATATTAAATTATATTTACTAAATTTGTCACAAGTTAGAGAATATTTATGAAGTTAAATAAATTAAAAACAATGTTGCCAATGCAAACTAAAGGCTGATAACCGCTCTTTGAATTTATAACACGATTTTCTATTAACAATGGATAATAAAGTTTAATTGTTTAACAATTTTATATAAAAAAAATTTGTATTTTTGCTAAAAACGTGAAAAAAAAACAATTTTTTAAAACCGATTCCATACCGGTACGATACCGGTATTAAGGGAAAAGGTTTTTGAATACCGGTATTTTTTGAAATCAAGAATTTCGGTATTGGTATCGGTATCGGTTGTCAATTTGAAAGGGTTTTGAAACGGATAACGGTATTATAACGGTATCGGTTGCCAACCTTGATTCAAACTAAAGGACACGAAAAAGAAAAATATTTACCATTGTATAAAGGTAATGGTTTAGTAATGAAAATCTATGTCAATTTTGTAATGAGACTTTCATTACAATTACTGGAATGTAACGGAAATAAAAAAATATTTTATAAATTAAATATGCTAAAATCCAAAACGTATTTTACAAATTGTGAAAAGTAATCTGTTTTTGTGTTTCTGCATTTCATTGTAATTAAAATGATAAAATATTTCATGACAAACAAATTAATTAGTACTCTCTCATTTTGACCAGTTTTTCATTTAAAGCTTTCTTTGGCAATATAAACGATTTAATAAAACGCATTTCGTTAATTTGTGTCTAAATTATTGTTGTTAAGTCATATCTACAGGGGATGGAACTATCGTAGAGTTTTTTTTTCATTCCTGATGTGGTTGACACTAATTTTTTTATCACTAAGGTATCATCTCTAAATGCCAGGTATTTGTTTTTGTCCAATATGTTTTATTTCTAACAATGATATTCACTCCAAATACAAAAAGGTGCATTTAATAAATTGGAATGTTCTATAATTTAGCAAAACATTTTAAAAATTTATACTAAATAATTAAAGAAACCGTGTATGACAGAAGCTGGCAGTGATCTAGAGATTGCATTACGTAGACTTAAACACAGCTGCATTTTCGCAAAGACTCTTAAAATGTGAGTCAGAACCAGTGAGAGAGCGGTTAACAGTAATTGAACTACTTGCATAGAGCCTGATAATAGTTTCACTTCGATATAGTTTATATTTTAACCGACGCCTGGAAAAAACAATATCGAGCCACTGTGCAACAAGTGTTGATAACGATCAGGTAGATTATTTTGAATAATTTTTTTTCTCTATTACTAATTTGAAATTGTACAATCATTTTCGCATTGTAAAACATGTGTAGGATATTCAATGAACTACATACATATATAATGAAAATGATATTTACAAGAATTTGTTGTTCTTTCGTTGTTCTCTTTTTCCTTTACAATTAGGTATTTATACAAAAAATATCATTCAAATGTAACGGATAGCAGTGGTTATTCAGATCAAACAGACACAAAAGGTCAAATGAACGATGATGGCGTAGAAAAAGGAGAGGTAATTAAAAATAAAACCTATTTCACAAGATATATTTTCAATTTATTTATTTGTTCTTTTTGTTTGTTTTAAGAAATAGGATATTATTTTTTTTATAGAATATTATTTCCTTTGTTTTGCCACAAGTCTTATTAATCCAATCAATTATGTTAATTAAAAGCATAAGTTGACAAAAGATAAAGTGGGTTTTGTTGTATTGCTGGGGGAGTGGAAAAAGACAATTGGAATATGTAATTAAAATCTAAGATATCAATTTCACTTATTTTTCTTTTACATTTAATTTACCATTACAGTTTATACATGAACCACCACCCACATCCTCATCTCCCACAAATAGTGATAAGGATGATATACAAAAATTTACCGATACGTCCAATAATCCGTCCACTACAGATAGTATTGTAAAATTTTCAACTGAAAAATCTTTTCAGTTAAATCAGATTTCGTCTGGTTCCAAAACGAAAGATTCTTTACAACTTTCGTTAGCTTTACACTCATCTGCATTAGCAACAGATATACAAACCGTCCATGATGACATTGAAATGGCAGGACCCAATGGTTCCATAACTAAAATGACATTGGAAAATAATCTTCTTATAGTAGAAACGGAAGAGCGCAATGTAAGTTAAAAAAAAAAAATAGTCGTTGTGTCTCTTTTTAAATGTTTTTTCTTATTCGTTTTAAATTTTCCAAATCCAAAAAAAAAACTTAGATGTGATTGTTTAAACGTATTTGTTAACTTCTTTTCTTTTTCAAGTAGATTTAACCAAACAAAAAAATTGTAAACGTATTTCTTTACCGAAAATAAAATCTACTATATATTTAATCTTTCTATATAACTTACTACTACAACTACCACCACTACTATTATGTTCACAATGTTGATGTTGTTTTAAATGATTATATATGATTTTTATTCTTTTCTACACTGTAAATAATTGTCGAAAACTTCTTTTGAACAAATGTACTTAAAATTTGTTTGGTTGTTTGGTAAATGTAACTCTTGTTTTTGATTTCTGTAAAATCAATTCTGTCCCTATTTGTGTGTTTTGTTGTACTTTTCAAAACTACAGACATTAGGATGGTTTGGGTTTCATATTTTTTTTATTTATACACATATGCACGACATATTTATTATTAGCTTTTGATGTTATATTTTTTTTATAAATATTTATTTTTATTGTACTATTTTTGTATATAAAAATATCTCATGGTGTTTTAAATAATGTTTTATATAAACCCGAGTAAAACGGGTTATACATTATTTTATATTATTTAATACAATTATGTCTCGTTATATATTGCTTTGTATGGCATTATATATAATAAGACGTAATTTTCGTCTTTCGAAAAATTTTTATATGACCCAATATCTAAATATATCTTTTTACATATGTTGTCATATTTAATCAGATCTCGATCATGGAATTTAAATTGTACAGCCCAGTTTCATGTTCAATTTAAATTTCATTTAAGATTTTATCAAAATCAATTACAATCCATTTTTAATTGGAAAATATTATTTTACAAAAACAAATTTTGATATAAAGTTCATGTGATTTAAAAAATAATAACATGAAAACGAAAAACCGGTAAAATATTTTTGAATAGAATCTGAGTGATATTATCTGACAGATGACCCATACATTATCGACGTTGAAAATATTATGTTAAAAGAGTTAATACTTAACATACACAGTCAGACTTTGTATAGGATTTCGTACCAGATATGTATAGCAACAAACCAAACCTATTGATTTACAAAAGAAACATTTATTTTCCCTATATAATCTATGGTATATTCTTGTTTTAAATGAACTCTTAATATCTTAGTAAATTGAAATTGAAATTCATTTTCATTTAAAATGTTATAAATTTACATCGAAACAACAGATTATTTTATTTTGAAATTGAATATTGGGCCATATTAATAAAAGTTAGCCAATTCTTCGAAGTAATTATTTTGGTTTAGGAATAACGTAGCACCAAATTTATTAATAGGCTTGAAGGATATCATGAAATACAAATGAAAATTAAAACAAAAAATTTTTAAACGATTATTTCAAGACATTTAATTTTATTAAAAACTCATGTCAAATTTGTTATCACAATTTTAATGTATTTTTCTCATTTTAAAATGAGTAGCCGAAAAATTAAAGCTTCATTTGAACTTTTCTCACTTTCAAAATAAAAATCTCACCTTCAGTGAAAAATCCAGTAATGTTTTATGGAAAATTATTTGAACTTTCATTTTATTTAGAATATTTTTATTTTATTGATTATTCTTGAACTATACTATAGCTGTGTTTTCGACTTAACTATATCCGTTAACTCATAAAAAACCTCAAAGTGCATAAAAACGCTTTTAAGACAAAAACTAACACATTACTTTTCGTAATGTGTTAAAAACTCAACGTTTATACATTTTCACATCTAACGTAACTTATTCGCGTTACTTCCTAAGAACTTTTGCTGACGTACGTTCGATTATAACGGAAAAATTATAAACATAACCTGTTTAAAAAATTTTTATGCTACAATCGGTTTAACGTAGATTTGCTTTAAAGACTTAACGTTCATAGGCATGAGATAAAATACAACTTATAGCTCCTATAAGTACTCATTAATAAGTAGATACTTTTTATGTATGCAGTTTCACATAAAGACTCTAAAAGTTACTAGATTTGTTTAGTTTACACAATACACGAAACCTTTCGTGAATCCCCCATTGTTTTTCAGTGCAATATTTAATAAAAACAAAAATTCCAAAATTTTGATCAAATTGGACCTAATTGCATCAAATTTTAACTATTAAGATATTATTTAATACAATAATGTCTGGTCAAAATTCGGATTAAATTGTATATAATTTAAAGTAATTAAATCCAATTTGATCCACGTAGATACTATTGTATTCACCATTTTTCGGATTAAATTGTATCTGATTAGTTATTGTATTTCATCAAATTAGATATGTCACCATATCATCTTTTTTAATCGGGAAGAAGATGAAGTCATGTATAAATTTAACATAAAAAAGTCAGTAAAATGATAATGAAACATCTCAGCATATAAATATATGACAAAAAGTTTTATTGATCGAAACCATACTTGGAAATTTTTCAGTAACATTGAAATTTAATTACCACTGAAGTAAATGGAAATAATGTCATTACCACTAAATGGTTATAACATCCCGATTAAAATAATTTATATGGAAATTTTTCAGTAACATTGAAATTTAATTACCACTGAAGTAAATGGAAATAATGTCATTACCACTAAATGGTTATAACATGCCGAGTAAAAAATGTTATATATAATCATATGTGGCATATATTACAATATATTATTTTACATGTCGTTATGTATATCCATAAATAATTATATATGACATTTTTTTCCAGACCCAAGTAAAAAAGTTTTGATATAGTCATATATTATCATATAAAATTTTGTATAATTATATATTGCAACATATATACCAAGATATAATTATATAAAATTTTACGAAATTATATCCTAACCCTTCAATTCACAAATGCTTTGTAAAGTTATAGCAGGTTTACAAAACGTCATTTTCATATAAAATTTGTTCAATAAACCTCCTATAATTTTACAAAGCGTTTATGAATTTAGGGGTAAATATATAACTATATCTGGTTATATATTGCACAATATATAGTACAACATATTACCATATCCAATCATATATAGACCTATATATAGTAACCTATGCCTCATATAATTCTGTATAATTGTATCGAATTATATACCATTATATCTAGTTGGATATGATTATATTATTTTTGATACATTTGGATGAGGACAAAATCCGGATAAAATTGTATCAAACCATATCTTATTTCATCAAATTAGACCTTATTGTGTCAAATTAGATCTAATATGATCATAATACGATATAATTTGATACAATAAGATGTTTTCATTTTTCGGATATAATTATATATAATTCCAAAAGTCATATAATTTTTTTTTAGTAGGGTACTGATCTTATTGTATATATAGTTATATAAAGAGCTATATATTAATATATATGATCGCATTTTAGCAATATATTGTACAATATGGTGTCATTTAAACAATATAAAACTATATATGACGCAGTTACACTATATATTGTCATACATCGTGCCATTTAAACCATATATTTTCAGATATGGTACCATTTAAACAATATATGGTCATATGTGGTACCTCAGTTACAACATCCCATGTGGTTATGTAACTGCATACTTGGTAATGGTAACTAGTTACTTTTGTTATTACATTTCTTATTACCTTTATATGGCGATGTCGCGAAAAATAATGAGTTATGGTTACACACCAGCATACGAAAAATCAAAAAATATATCCTTACCTATGTGCTTACCGGTACTGACAAAAATAATGAGTCTAAAAATAGATTTTCAAAAAAATAAATTATATAAAAAAAAATATTTGTTATTGTATTTTTTTTTTTTTTTAATTAAATTTGCTGGTGCCGGATTCGAACCTGGATCTACAGATTGCCAGTCAATAGCTCTACAATCTGAGCTCTACAGACATGTAATATTTAATAGATAAAAATATAATTGACCTGCTGCACACAAGTAAGCTTACTCGCCAACATACAAAAAATTAAAAAATATGTGGTTACATATATCCTTACCAGTGTTTAAAAAATATTGAGTCTAAAAATAGATTTAAAAAAAATCTAGAAAATTATTTTCCATTTGAAATAATGATAAAAATAAGTCATTATCAGTAACTCATTATTATATGTTTTAAAATAATGCAGAAGGTAAGTGGGTGTCATTACTGGTAGTCCAAAAAATAATGATATGTCATTACCGTTTCTATTCTGGGATTTTTAATATAGTTCCAGATATTATAATATATATATATAGTGCCATATATATTTTATCATTTAAACAATATATTCTCATATATGGTGCCATTTAAACAATATATGGTCATATATGGTACCTCATAAGCAATATTTTTAACAAAGTTCCAGATATGATAATATATGCTACTATATGTAGTCGCATATATATTGATATTTCAGAAATGAATATACTATGCTTGTGCGTCATATTTCTATATGTTGTTGTATTTATAGTATTTAATTTTTCTCTATCTTATTTTAAATGAAGGGAAAAAAGTCATGCTTTAGAAAGTGGAAGCTCTTTTTTTCAGGGATACTACGGCCCAAAATTTTAATAAAAGTGGGTTTTAACAAAAATTCATTTGGGTCATTCCATCTCAAATCGACCAATGGTTGGTCAGAACTTTTCTTGCATCATATAACGAAGTTTTCCCTAAAGAAAAAAATTACAATTTTTTTTTCAAAAGTTATGCAATATTTAAAATTTCAAAAAATGTCATAAATTTTCTAATTTTTTGTATTGTTACAAAAAAGTTACATAAATGCTTCTTAGTTCGCTTTAAAGAGGATATTTAGCTCTATTAAAAAAAATATTGAAAAAAATTTAAAATATTGCAATTCAACAATTTTAGAAATTGAAAAACTCAAAAACCTATTTTTTTAGTATGTTTAATGTTAAGAAGAATAAACATTTTCTTCAAAAGTTATAAACATATTAAATTTGCAAATCAGACTGGATCCAGTTTAAGCCTTTTGCTATGGAAAGTAGACCGTACACCCTCCAATATGATGTATTTTTGGAAGGCGATTTCAAAAAAAAAACTTTTTTGCTGACCGTAGGGGTCGCCTTTTTTAATTTTTTGTTATAGCTTTGGCATTTAAAATCGGATTTTAAAGTGTGATATATCGATTTTTTTGCCTCAAAGAGACCAGAGTTTTGCTATATAGTAAAAATCCAATTAAAAAAAATTTAAAAAGGCGACCCCTACGTTCTGCAACCAATACATAAAAAATATTTCTACTGGGTTTAGCGAAAAACTTCCTTAGCAAAAGTTTAATGATTTTTTGCGAGCTTTAATTTTCTGACATTAGGGTGGTACATTAGGGTGGTAGCAACTGAGATCTGGTGGGTAACTACTAGAACGGGATACTTGAGGTCAAAATGTTCTTTGAGCAAAACACTGATCTCCTCGAGAGAAAAACATCGATGTATCATACTTTAAGATCCGACTGTAAATGCCAAAGATATAACGAAAAATGTAAAATGGCGACCCCTACGTTCGGCAAAAAAAAAATAAAATTTTTTTTTGAAACCTCCTTGCAAAAATTCTTCATATTGGAGGGTGTACGGCGCACTTTTTTTTTGCCTGTAAGGTGGTACGCTCTAATGGACAGGCTTCATCAGTGATTTTACATTAAATTGTATTATTGTTTACATTTTTATTGTCAGATTGTCTCTATATGAATACTTTCAGAAGTGATCAAACAGACATATACAAACATTGCACTTTAGATTTTTTGTTTATCTTCTTATTACCTCCGTGTTACATTTTCGCAAATGTTGCCACACTGGCGTATGGTTTTTACGTACAAGTGCAGGCAATTTGTGTATATTGGAGATGGGCTGCCAACAGGGCATTTTTATTTTTTTTTTTTTTTTAATAAAACCTCTAACTGATCTTAAAAGATGCTGAAATTTTCAAGAGGGCGTTTTTTTAAGAAAAAAACATATGAATTTTTGAATTTTTCTATTATTTTTTTGCATTCAATTTATGTATACATGTGTGTGTGTGTGCCTTAACTTATTTGTTTTTCAAACTATTACCAAAAAAATAAAAGCATAATTTCGATTTTTAAATTATTCTGTGCTTCTAAATCCTTAAATTTGATTCTTGTTGCTCTAGATTGGATATTTGTTTTATATTATTGTATTAAGATTCAACTTAAAAAAAGAAAAAAAAAATTCATATCTTAAAAAAAACGCCCTCTTGAAAATTTCAAGATTTTTTAAGATCAGTTAGATGTTTTATATAAAAAAAATTGACCAAAAAAATAGGGTTTTAAGTTTTTCGATTTTTAAAATTGTAAAATTGAAAAATTTTAAATTTTTTATTTTTCAATAATTCAAGATTCAAGATTTTTTAAGATCAGTTAGATGTTTTATATAAAAAAAATTTACCAAAAAAGTAGGCTTTTAAGTTTTTCGATTTTTAAAATTGTAAAATTTTTTATTTTTCAATATTTATTTTTAATAATTTTATTGAAATTAATCCGACTAATTATATCTGTGTTTAATTCGAAAAACTTATTTTAAAACTCCATGAAAAGAAAAATCTTTTAAATATATATTTATGCTTTTTTATAATATTTCTTTTACACCTTCTCTTACTTTAAATTCAAGGATATGTCCCGTGTGGCCAGAGAAACTAAAATGGATTACAATAAGGATGGTGTTTTTGTGGTTGAAGTTGCACGGGGTATAGATTCTAAGAATATACCCGAAAGTCCGGTAACAGAAGGTTCCGAAAAAATGCTCTCAATGTTTGATACAAAGCATAATAATGGTATATTGGGTTACAAGGTGGCCAACGAAAAAAATTGTCTTGGTAATGAAAAGGTACAAATACACTCGCCACCACCAGAAAATCCAACTGAAGAGGGACCAAGAAGTTTACATCAAATTGAAGAGGTTGAAGAGCCTTCTAACTCACCACATTTGTATGACGCTGCTGACGATGGGGAAGCAATTTTAGGTTTGGCTTATAAATCCAAAACTGGATTATCACAATCAGATTTAAGTATAACTTCTTCAAATGATTCCAATAAGGGTTATTGTTATGGCAATCAAGCTTTATATGTAGTAGAACAAAATGGTTATTCCACCATGTCACCTACTGGAAATGTGGCAATAAAATGTGACTCGAAGGATATAAAAGATGAAGATCATAATCCAGAAAATGATCATTATTTAGAGCATTCACCCGACAAAAAGGATGATCAGAAAGATAAGGAAGATATTGAAGAAACAATTAAAAATCAAGACGGTTCTGAAAGTAAGGTAAGTGAGGAAAAATCACCACGCCAGAGAGCCGGTGATAAGGAGAAACTACATGAGGAGTTTATAAAAGATGACAAAGAAGTTCAATATTTAGAACACATCATTGAAAGTGCTATAACAAAAGCATTAGAAGCAGATTCACACAAGAATATTTTAAATGAAGTTGTTGAAAAGTTTTCTACTACAGATTTAAATACTATTATGGAAATTTCAGCTCCGACAGAATTTGACAAAGAATCTTCTATTTCAAAAGAACTTCCTCTATCAAATGAAAATCAAATTTTGTTACTTGCCGAAGAATCTTTAAAAATTGTAGAGTCTTCATCAGCTATGAAACACCCGGTAGAACCACCAATTCTGGATAAAAGTTCTGTTTTGCAGGACACGCCACTTTCAATTGAACCCGTAGTTCTAGTTGTGGAACCTGTAATTCAAGGTGTAGAAGACACAATTTTTGCGGCTCCTGATAAATTTTCTGATCATATTGCATTAGAAAATCGAATAAATACACAAAATGATATTGAGTATACAGAAAGCGAGAATTTTTCCAATAATTCTTTAACTGAAAATGGCGTTATATCGGAAACTGTCGCCGATATTGATCACATAATTTCTGAAAATATTGTAACGGATACCAAAGTAATTTCTTTACAATTAAAAGAACTACAAGAAATTTCATTAGATAAACCATATTTAAGTGGTGAACGCTCTGAAATAGAAATTCAAGTAAATTCTCTAAAAACAAATTTCATAGAAGAACATGACTTAAAGGAAAAATATACTGAAATTGATGTAAAATCCTTAAAAAATGGAGTGGATTCCCTAACCGATCTAAAAACGGAACTAAAATCCACTTCACTACAAAATGGACACATCAGTTCCGTACAACCCGTTAATTGTTTTACTGAAATGGAAAATGGTTATGATAGTATTATGAGTTTGCCTGAACCACCACCCACCACAGAAGAACAACTAAATAATGATTTAAGTGACCAACAACTAGATTCTTTACCACCACCACCGCCTCCTGAAATTTTTAATTTAAAAGATTTACCACCGCCTCTAACAAATGGTACTGATACTGACTCATTACCCAGCGAAGAGTCTAATAATTTTTACAATACATTGCCACCCCCACCACCTACAACACTGGAAGTTAGTGCTACTAATGGCAAAATGCATGAATCACCCTTAACACCACCAGCATCTCCACCAGCTCATTTTACAAATAATCTGCATGCAGGCCTCTGCGCACAACCTATAGCGGTGGATGTTAATGGTAGTTAATGCATTAAAATACTGCAGTATTCAAACTAAAAAACCACAAAACAAAAAAATCCAACAATAACTGACTGAGGAGTTTTTAATTCAATATAATTTTTAAAACAAGTAAGGAAAAAAATCAAAAAAAAAACCCCAAAAAAATACAATATTTAGGTAGGCATTTACACGGTAAAAGCAACGAAAAATTATTTAGAAAAATGGAACTGATACAAACGAAAACCAAAATATGGAAAACCATTAAGGAAGGGAAATGTAAAAGAAACATGCAGTAGGTATACCATAAGTTTTTACTATATAAACTTTAAAAATTTAATATTTTTAGTAATAAATAGAAGATGAGTAAAGAAATAAGATAAAAAAAAATAAAAAAATTGAAAGTAAACTGCTATAAGCACAGTGCCAAACACAATTTACCGATACAACCCCAAAAGTTATTTACTAAATTATAAAACTTATTTTATAATAAAATAATAAAAAGTAGAAAATTATTTGAACAAAATCTTGCTCTACCATAAATTATTTTTGTAGTTTGTATCTAACATTGTTTAAATATAGTTCTTAATTTTAGCTACAATCCCCAAAGCTGTTTCCCCACTATCCCACCCTCCCTTCCTTTCTTACACCCCTTCCCTCGTCCTCACCAAATATATAAAAGTAGTGAATTCTTTATAAGTTCATAAAGAATTTGTTGTTAAAAAATGTTTAACTTTAAACAAAACTATTTATCGGTAATAAATAATTAACCCAATTTTTTTTCAGTGTAGTTTAAACAGAAAAAGTAAACATAGTGTTGCATTTCAACCTAAAAAATTAAAAAAATACTTAAATATTAAAAAAAAAATAAACCCTCAAATCCTCTCTACTTTTAATGTCTATGCTATTAAAATAAAAATACAATTAATCTTTTAAGTAGTTTTTGAAACAAAATAATTTGCTTATAAAAAAAAAAACAATTTAAAAAAGTAATAAGCTACTTCTTTCTTTTCAACCCCTAACATAGAACAGTGATGAAGAAGGTAGATATTTTATTAAAGTTAATATTCGTAAATTTTGATTTGTTGATTAAGTTGATCAATGTTACTTCGTTCGGCTAAAGATCATAAACAGGACAATTTTTTACATTAGGTTGCTAGCCCCAGCAATCCTTCAAGAGGTTCCATTAGAACAGAGCCCATAGAATTAGTTCCGGAAGCCGTTCCACGAAATTTAAATGTAAGGTGTAACTAGACTTAGTTCCCCAACTTTAGAGGAACCTGTTCTACTTTGAGTTTGAGTTTGATTTTGGGACAATTTAAGCAAAACCATCGGTGGTAGAACTGAGAGTAGAATGGGCTACAAAGGAAAAGAAGTTTTTCTCTAACCGATTCTTTGGAATATAAGATTTTGGTGGATATTATTGTTAATATGAAATAGAAAATGTAATTATTTTTACAAAAAACATAAAAAATATAAAAAAAAACTTTCTGGAATATAAAAAGCTTACCCCAGCAACCGTCAATCATCTTGCGTCTTGGTTATTCTCAGTATTAGATGTTGATTAATTAATTTATTTCAATTTTCCTCATATTTTCCTTCTAACATTCTCTTTAATATTGCCATATTTTCGAAAACTAATTCCATTCTTTAGAAACACCCTATCAAAATATCACCATAACTTGATGAAAGTTTTTGATAGTGTGTCTCGTTTTGCCACTTTACTTTAGTAGCGAAATATTAAAGCGGGCAGAAGTTGTGGTCCCGCTTAGAAATTAGAGATCAAAATTTCTTTTGAAATCGATTGAGATTTTCTATTAGAATTTTTTCCCTAAAATTTCGGAGTTTTGTAAAAAATTGCCAATTTTACAAAAGCAAAAAAAAAGAATATTGTGCTTATAAATTTAAATACACTTAAAATATTTTGTTCGTAAAGACCGCTGCAAATGTAATTTAAAACAAATGAAATTTCACTTGAAAACAGGACTTTTGGTTTTGACTGTTAATAAAATGAACCACAAATTAGTCAAAACAACTAACAAAATTTACTTACATGCATTTTATTTGGTTTATATTTTTTGAAACACAAAACGTCTAAAACGAATGTTACGAATTTTCAGTATTTTATGTTGTTTATTTTTTTAGTGACTTTGAATGTAGCTAAAATTTACATTTCTTCTGCAAATGAATTTTATTTCCATTTAAAATAACAAAACTGAAATATGTACTACTTGAATAACAAACAAATTCTGACTGCAGAAGTTTCCTGAGTGTACTGCTATTTGTTTCCGTTAAGCCATTTTAACTTAAGGACAAACAAAACATAAATATTTTCTCACAATTCCCAAAACACGATTCTACAATTTTTGAAAAATTTGTTAACAATCCGTTATTTAAAAATAACGCAATTCTATTTAAAAAAAAAAAAGGATTTTTATACGACAAAATAACCCCCTGTTTTTATAGAGCGAACGGAATTATTCCTCCAGAGGAGTTATATACATTCCCCGGCGGAATTATGCCGCTCGCTTTATAAAAACAGGGGGTAATTCATTTGTGTATGACTACCCTTTCAATGTTGAAAAAACGTCAATTTTTATTTATATAATTTTCTTTTTTTTTCAAAATTTATTTAGACAGAAAAAATTTTTTTTGGAATTTTTCAATGAAAAGTTCTTATTAAAATGTTAACTGTGCTTGGATTAAAGGCATGTAACATATCGTCATATGAAATCAAAATACCCGTAAGTTACAATTAAAAAATTTTACAGGAGAAGCAAAAAACTTTTTAAAATTGTTTGCGGTTACACTTGGGGCTGTTTAGAATTTTGTTAATAAAATCGTCGTGTTTAGTCGTAGGAGTAAGAGTTTGCAGGAATATGTATTTTTGAACATAGACGACCCTTTGACGACCACAGGCAAATATGCTTGCCAAAGGGGTTTTTCGCACTTATAATTGCCCAGACAAAGGATAGAGTAAATGTGTCCAAAGGTGATTTGTAGGGGAGGGTTGAGGAAACAAAAGTGTAATAGGCGGTAAATCCCTACCTGGGTCCACTTTCTCATTGCGAGTCCTCGAAGTTGGTTAACTAGAATTCTTCATTTTAGGGGTAAAAAGCACAAACTTTGAAAAGCGAAATGAAGGCCAGGCAAGGGTCTTTTTGGCCAATTTTTTGTAAAATATCTATAATTTAGTTGCAGATCACGAAAATAAAATAATAATAAAAATCGCTTCTTCCGTAACGGCAGGGTCGTCAAATGGCAAATATTTTCGGCAAGCGAAATGACGGCTAACGACGGGTTCAATCCAGCCAATTTTTCTTGGCATAACTATTATTAGGTCAGAGATCATGAAAAAGTTAAAAACTTCAAAATCTCTTCGGCAGAAAATTTATGATCCTCAAAGGGTTGAATTATTTTTCAAATTAAGATGATACAATTTTCACAAGTAAATTACAAAGAATACAAATTTGAAAGAATTCGATAAGGCCAGCAAGACAGAATACGTATTTTCGGCTTTCGCTACAAAGCCATCATCAGTGTCATTTGCCTTTGACGGGTTAAACTTTGTAATCGTCTACTTATGTGAAAGTTGAAAGCAAATCGAATATGTTAACAACTCAACTTGGACTAACATCAACGAAATCTAACAATTTTTATCCTTTGTTATTATTACTCATTTACCAAATAAAAAATCAACTTTACATAGCCCTCATTCAAAAAATATTTTTTAATACACTCATAAGTACGAATCTGTTATGTTTCATTTATGACTCCAAATTTCAACACTCTGAAAATAATCATATTTTAGAGTCTTTTACGACTAATAATTTCTGGGTGCTCAGAAAAATGTATTTAATTGTAATGAACATTTTGTCCATTAAATATTACTTTAAAGAATTTTTCGTTTTGTACAGATTTTCACCGCGTATTCTTCAAAAAGTCCTCTTTCGTAGTCCACAAAATTTATAAAATTTGAACCTAATGTTCATTGAAAAAAATTGATAAAATTTAAATTCGTGAAAATACAGCTTTAGTTGCCGATGAAAGAATAAAAATATTTTATTTATAACGAGTTTCCGCGTAAACTTAGCATATTTCTTTAATTTGAAAATTATTTAAAGAAAAATTTGATAATTAATATGTGAACTGGAATCGAACGAAAAACATTAATTTATCAATTTAAAAAAGATCAACTATACATACTCTCATTCATTCTAAGTGTCAAACTAATTAATTTTTATACTAATTTAATTGTCTTAAAACAATTTTATTAATAACACAAGAAAACCGAAAAATAACCGAAATCGCGATTTTTATAATTTTGAAAATCCGAAACCGCGGTTTTAAAATTTTTCAGTTTTTAGCAAACTCTATGTGAAACTATACGCAAAATTTGGATGATTTTATATACAGTGAATACATATTAATACATTAAATACATTAAAGAGTTTTTTTTTCAAAGCTGACTACTTCAATCACTGTTTACTCGTCTTTATGCCCAAGCAAAAAGAAAAATTATTCAAAAATTTAAAACAAAGTTTTTTTTCAATGTACCGATAAATAAAAAATAATACTTTTTATATTGTTTAACCAATAACAAATAAAATTACTCAAATATGGTGAACACAATTATAAAACCAAACTATAAAATACATACAATTTTACAATTTATATAGAATAAAGACAAACAAAAATAAAACAACAATATGGAAATAGTTATCGTACATTTACTCAGATAAAATAAAAACAAACAAAAAGATATGACTTGAAATTGGAAAATAAAATAATTAAAATTTAATACATTCATACGTTAGTAAGGTAATTGATATGGTCAAACAGAAACCATAATAAATAAAATATTCGTAAAGGAAATAAATAACAAATAAAATAAAAGGAAAATGGCAAAATAAAACCACAATTTTTTTAATGTAGTTTTAAATCTTATCATAAAAACAATAATGAAAAAATATTTTTAATTCAGTTGATTTTTAAATGAGAATGTATATGCTTTTTGAATACAACAACAAAAACACAATAATACTATACACACACACACACTTAT